>CM042143.1:120447943-120485443 GCA_023376005.1 Doryteuthis pealeii | reverse complement strand
ATGTATTTCCTCTTGACTTGAATTTTAGTCCAAAATGCGAAGCTTGAGATGGTTTTTATATATATATATATAATATATATATATATATATACATATAAAATCAATGATAATATATATATTTATAAAGAGTGGTTAATTTTGTTGATAGAACATATGTAGATCAATATGTGGATAGAGTAGACAACGGCGATTGATGACTGTCACTTAAGCAATTATCAGAAATTATATATATTATATATATATATATATATATATATATGGGAGAAATGTGAGGAGGTTAATCCGACAGTATGTGGAGAAAGGTATTGAAGCAAGAACTATATCCAAGTCCTGAAGAAGGTCTAACAGACCGAAAAGTTACATCATCGACAATAAACATCCAGTTTCCATAACATCCGGTGTTTGTCTACCTTTCTCTCTCTCTCGTATATATATATATATATATATATATATATATATATAAAAGTGTTGTTATGGGTCCAACGGGAGAAAATTTAATATTTTATAAAAAAAAATGTCCGCAAAATGGATTATGTTTTAGATATTTTTTTTAAAGATAAAAAAGGGATAAAAAAATTAAAAGCATAATCCATTTTGCGGACATTCTTTTTCATTATATATATATATATATATATATCATACACACACACACAACATTGAAATTTTATTAATATGACATTTCAATAAGTTCTACTCCATTTTGTATATCAAGCTTAGCCTGTTCTAAGTAGAGAATACAGAAGAATAGTTTTTAGTGAGAATCGAACTCAGAAACAATAGCTTGCTGGTATTTTATGAATATTACTCCGAAATATGTATTAGAGAAAAAGAATATTTATTTATTTATGCATCCAACGAAAAGCTATTTTTTACATTAAGTATGTTTCGATAGCACGTGAGTTTAATATTCATTGTGAACGATTTTTGTCTGAATGCCTCTGCCCAAAATGCCTTTGTTTCTGTGCGCGAAAGCCTCAAATTTTCCCCCCGTCTGAGGTGCGCGGGAGATACGGTTTATTAAGTTAAGGTAAAAGGAGCGGCCAGTCACCTGTGTTTGCACGAAAAGCTGATTATGACTAAAACTGACAGACAGTCGCGCGCTGATAGGTGACGGTCGGCCGAAGATGCGACGCATGTACACATGTGTCAGGACATCGGATTTTGAAAACGGGGTTAGGTCGGGGTGGAGTGGGGGTGTTGATGCTGAAATCAGAAAGTGGATGCATGACTCACTCATTCTTTCACCTCCATTTTGCGGCTGCTGTGTCTGGGTATATAAAATCGGATGGTATTAGAGGGGGGGGGTGATGTATATCGGTTCTCAATCGTATTGCTTGCGTCAGCATTACTATGAAAATGATTTCTTTCTCGTTTTGCAAGTATCTGTTCTCTGTTAGCTTGTGCAAATTCACACACACACACATATATATATATATATATATATATATATATATATATAACACGTTTAGAAAATAAATTTATTTTGACTTTGCCATCTCATCAGTTGTGTTTTTCTTTTTAAATTATTTTGGAGGGTGAGTGTTGCACACGGTTATGTACGTTCGAGTTCTCAATTTTTGGTTGAATCCTATCAAATCATCCACTTGGTTCGATGTGATTTGGACGGTCTCATTTTTAACAAGAGGTTGTTGCTAAATGATAACGGTCGTACAATTAAGAAACATGGGAATAATATATATATATATACACACATATAAGAAGCTGATGGTAGGTGTGGCGCCCCACTTCAGACGCTAAAATAATCTCCTTGTCTAGCGCTAGTGAAACGGGGATAGACTCCCACGCTGCATGGCTGATACCGACATTAGGCCGCCCCGACGATATATATATATATATATATATATATATGGGTGTGGAGGCTGGAAATAAGACAATTGATAGGAAAAGTGTTATGGCATTTTAAAATGTGAGTACTGCATCGAAATATATATATATATATATATTATATATATATATATATACTAGCAAATATATGCACCCTCCGGGTGCAAGTATTTTAATTAAATTTTATAATAAAATATCGTATTAAATTAGAAAGGCTAATGAACTGAATAAGAATGTAGATAAAAAGATTTTGAACAGAGGGGGTATGATTGAAAAATAGAACAACTTTGAACTAACTCTCCATCATTTTCTGTTACTCCGTCTTTCATTGGTAAATTTTCTAATTAAACTGTTTAGTTAAAATAGGAAGTAAAGAATATATTACAGTTATTTCTTGTTAAGCGATTTCTTTTAAGATTTATTGAAGAGATTTTTGCTCATATTCAATAAGATAAAACAAACAATTAGAAATCAATAATACTAAGCATATATTTATTAAAATCAATTTCTAAAGATCAATATGCAAATTAGCCTTCCCATTCACTCTGTAAACCTCTATTTTGTTGTATATATAAATACAATTGCATGCTATTAGTATGTAGATATGGTCAACAGTGTAAGTAATGTAAAACAATTTTATTAATAATTGAGGTTTAAATAAAAATAAAATCATGGAGAATGTGACATAAATAACAAAGAGAATTGTGACTCGAGTAGGAATATAGTTTCGGTTACAGACAGACAAACACACAATCTCCATTATAATAAGAGTATATATATATATATATATATATATATATATATATATATATATATAAGGTGTGTCCAAAATGTTTCGAATCTTTTTCTACTTTTGACACCTTGTATTCTGGGAAAAAATGTTCCATTCATTCATTTTTCAGAATACAACGTGTGTCAAAAAGTACAAAAAATCTGGATGATTTTTTTGACACCTTTATATATATATATCCCTTGTATTTTTCTCTGATTCCCGCTGACTATTACTCCTGTTCTCTATTTGGTCTTGTATTCAGCTATCTAATCAGTTTTGTTTATTTCATTCGCTTCTTCAGTTTTACCTACATTAAGTCTACCTTCCCACCCCCTGCTTATCTATTTCAGTTGGGTTCATTGTTCATTCATATTTACACTGTGCATTTGTTTCTGCAGGTTTTTTTTTGTGGGGTGGAGAGTGTTGTACACGGTTATGTGATATCTCGTATTCCTATCTAATGCAAATAATTCACACACAATCGTGTAGTTTAAAGTAACGAATGATAATCCTTAGTAAATAATTATAGCTTCAAGCACCTATTCTTAATACAAATAATCTACAGTAATATTATAGCAATTATGCCAATATAATACTAAGAATGTTCATACAATTCAATGGGATCTTAACGGGTCCCATAGAATTCCAGGTAAGGGTGAACCGGAGAGTAATGACAAAGGGTAATCCACACTCTGAAGGACAAGAACACGATTCTCAGATGCAATTTAGGGTTATAACCTGGACACTACAGTCAGTAGATCTTGTTGAGACTTTCTGATATAAAGCGTGTTAAATGCCCACTCTTATTTATAGACTCAGCGATAATCATGTGACCATATTCTTGGCCAATCACTGGCAGTACTCTGCTGCTGATATTGTTATTTATACCGGCTATTCTTGTCATGCCTACGCATATTGCTTTGAACCTTCGTGGATGACGGAACATAGGATTATATCACTGGACCTTTGACACTACGTAGGATTCCATAACTCAGGACTTATTCACTTACCAAAGGATTCTATTGTTCAGGACTTACTTACTTTAAGTCCTTTAAAACTGGCTAAGGATAGCGGTCAGAAACTTAACAGATCTATGTCCCTCGAGCAGGGTGTATAGATACAGGGGGTGCAAAAGTAGGAATACAGTTATAAAAAACAAACAAACACATACAATACTCATTGCATTTATTAAACAAACAAACGTTACATATACATGTATTATTATTATTATTAATAATAAAATGTTGATTATTAGTCAATTAAATATGGCTAATGACACCAAAATGAGGACACTGAAGATAATATACTATTAATTTCACCTGTGTGATACTGTTGCATACCTACTTTTGCACCCGATATATATATATATATAAGAGGTTTGATTGGTTCGTTTTGTTTTACGGCATGTCAACCTCGGTGAGTCATGTAATGCCGACAAAGTTGTGAAATAAATTCATTCTTAATGGATATTTCAATTTTGTTTATAAACTCATGTTTTTCTATATAACACATAGATGGGACCCTAACAGGTACTACCACTCCGGGTCAGAGTGGACCAGGGAGCAATGATGATGAAAGGGTGCTCCACATTCCCCAAACCTCCAAAACTGGAACCTCACTATCAGATAGTTTAACGTCATTCCCATGACATATAGACCCTCAGTCACCCCCTTCTGGCACCCATATGATAAAAAGGGATTGGGGCTTGCCATAAGGGCAATAGGGTTGGGACAATCATATAGGTGCTAGGACTTGACGTGACCAGCCGATTGATTGGAGGGGCCTATCCGACCGCCCGTCTAGCCCAAGATAGGGCCAAAGTGTAGTGTTGCATGTCATGAACTGCTCATCCACTTGGGTTCTATCATTAAGCATCACGGGTCGCCACCCACGACCAACAGGTGGCCCCATTGGGGGAGTCTTACCACTCTGCAGGGGTGCAGTCAGTGAATTCTAACGCCGCAGCCTACAGGGCGGATATATAAGAGGATTGGCTGAAAAATTTATAGGCTGACTAAGACATTAGCATGCAATGGGACCAAATGAGGTTTATTTGGGAATAGTCCCTCTTGCGGTCCATACACATTTATTTCCTCGGTGTTGCAGTTCTTGGATCCCATTTGTAAAAAGAAAATCATCAACAGTAGATATGATATTATTCGTCTGTATTTTTGTGATGAGGCTTGATGTGAATAATTTTGATGTTTCGGGCAGTTTTTCTTGTCTTTGGTGTCATTCGACACTTGTTTGATCAACAGTCAAACTATTAAAAATTATTTCCCAGCTTGAGCCATTATTATGCTCAGATACACAGGAATGCCAGGGAGATACAGCGGCATAAACGTTGTGCTTATATGTACCACAGTAAACATAAGGTCAACAGTCTGAAACATCAAAATTATTCTGCAGATATGACGTCAGCCAATTAACTTTTCAATCCACTCTTCATATTTATTAGTCATTGTGGAGTCAGCGTATGATTATCTGTTGATATACTTGGGGAGTTTAATTTTCAATGTATATATCATGAATAATTATATATATATATATATATATTTTTTTTTGGGGGGGGGTGAATATGTGCTTAATTGAAGTCATACCTAATTTGAAAATTAATTAGTTGATAATGAATTAGGCGAATATATCTGTTCAAATGTAAGGCGTAAACAAATCGAGAAAAATCGATCTTTGTTTACGCCTTACATTTGAACAGATATATTCACCTAATTCATTAATTATCAACTAATTAATTTTCAAAGTAGGTATGACTTCAATTAAGCACATATTCTCCCAAAAATTGTCGGCTATCGCCATCTCAAATAAACTGTGTACTCTCATATATATATATATATATATATATATATTAGATTTAGTATGAAGCTCGAGTAAAGTGTAAAATAAATGAGAAACTGCGTTAGATGTTATGAGCTAAGTTCCATTATAATTCATCCAATATTTCGAGGAAATGATTCCTCTTTTACAAGGATACTTAGACACACCCACCCATATATATATATATATATATATATATATATATATATATATATATATATATATATATATATATAGGTGTAATTTTAGAATTTCCGACAGAGGCTGCTAATGTGCACATAGCACAGAAAGATGCATACCTGTCTGGAATCATTATGGCCAAGATTCATCAGCATGACATAATGGTTGACGGAGAATAGAACGAGAGAGCATTTGCAAAAACCACTCTCCCATAACTAGTTTCTCACTGTGATATTAGCAACCTTCAAACGTTATTGCACCCACTGTCGACCTTGACTGTTAAAAAAAAAAATCCAGCGTTAAAGGAACTGGTTGCTTTTAAGGAAAGGTCCAGCTGCAAATAATTGAAGGAGGGGAAGTCGTCTTAAGAATTGAGGAGGGAAAAGGGTTTTGTAAAAAGAACTAAATGACACCAGCAGGTTTCGTGATGAAAGAAGAAAGAAAATCAAGTCTACATCCCACTGTTTACGATTATTTTGACGGAGATATTTTCAATGATGCATGTCTGGTATAAGAACTAATGCTCGGGTTCCTTAAAAGTACGACTATCATCATCTTGCAACACACCCTGGTTAAAAATGAGACCGTCCAATCGTCCAAGACGAAATGTAAAAATGCAAATCTGATGTTTATCCGCCAAAATCTTATTCCTATGAGTGTCGTCATCTCTACTAAATAATGGAACATTCCGTTTTTATTATGAAGAAAGGGAAGAACAAGGACATGCTACACAAAAAATATAAGAAAGAAAGAAATAAGAGAGAAAGAAAGAAAGAAAGATAATAAGAGAAAGAAAGATAATAAGAGAAAAAGATAAGAGAAAGAAAGATAATAAGAGAAAGATGAAAGAAAGAAAGAGAAAGAAAGAAAGATAAGAGAAAGAAAAAGATAATAAGAGAAAGATAAAAAGAGAAAGAAAGAAAGAGAAAGAAAGAAAGAGTGAGTCAGCGAAAGTGATAACGCTAATCTGTTTCAATCGAACATAATGCAAAGATAAAATGAAGGAAAGAAAAAAAGAGTGGAGAGTTAAATCAAGATTATTATACTTTTACATGTGGAAATATATGCAATAGCTCTTAATTAGCATATCAAAAGTTGTAAGAATTAAATTATACTGTGATATATCCACATTTCCTGCTAGTAAGAAGTAAGTCACACAGGCAATTTTTTCCACACGAAATAACCAAGTAAATAAAGCGAAAATCATTATCTGTACACCTCAATGCTGGTTTGCTTTTGCGGCATGTCAAACCCCTTGGTTTATTTTATGCCGAAGACTTTTCTCTTTCTTGTTAAGCATTCAATTTTTTATAATTCGATTTTGATCTATTTAACCCATAGATGGGATTTAACAGGTGCTACCACTCTGAGTCTGAGTAACTAGGAGTAATGACAATGAAGGGGTACTCCACAGAGCTTCAGAACTGGAACGCTTATATATATTTATAACTGATGGTAGGCCCCCCTTGTCTAGTATATTTGCAGGGGATGCAGCGTTTTTTCTTCAAATTTCAAACAGACTGATAAACAAGGACTATTGCAGTTTTTCTCGTTATTCTGTGATAATTTTTTTAAATTAGCTTTCCCTATATCAACAAATGCCCTGAAGAAGATCTAATTAATAGATCGAAACGCTGCAGCGTTGGCTTACCACTAAATTTATTTTAGCCTGTGTTTTTTCAATTTTCTTAATATACTACATATACACACACACACACAATATATATATATATATATAAGGACGAAAGTCTTGTCCGATACAAAGTAACATTTATTTAACCAATAAAGACATGTAAATTGAGAAATATCTAGTAATAATGGAGATTCGCTTCCGGTTTTTGTCTGTAACAAAAATTACGTCACTGCTTACGTCACATTACCCAAAATCGTCATAACATAGATAAAATACACTCAAAATTTGAACATGCAACATTAGACAGTCTTCATTGTTTTTTTAAAACAAGTTTTAATAAATACATGACTGGTATTATATATCTATATATAGTTTGTTTTATTTTAATACATATTTAAAGTTTACATTTCAATTTTTTTTTAATCCTTTAATGAATTTAATGATTTTACTTACTTAGGGTACAAACTCGCTGACATTTAATTTTTTTACTCCCACCCCTCAGGCAATATGTTTCAAAAATCTATTTTTACATCGCCGGGAGGGTGTTTTTATTTTGTACTAGTATAAATAAAACAGCATACACCAGTGTCTCTAAAAAGTTCCAATGTTTTATTAAATACTTAGTTTAAATGTTTTTAAATTTATATATAAATATTTTACTATTTTGTATCAGACAAAGATTCATTCCAATCCCAGAGTTTAGTCATGAGCATCGGTTTAGCTCAGTCAATAGAGCATCAGCTTCGAAACCACAAGGTTCCAGGTTCAATACCTGTCCTCAAGAAATCAGCGCATGAGTAGCAGAGTTTGATTAAACTGTTCTATTCGATAAGTCCTCTGGAGCTGATGGTAGGTCCCCCTGGTCTAGCACATCTGCAGGGGATACTAATATATACTTTGATTGGAGGCGTCTGGTGTAATGGATAGAGTCGTAGGAAATGGACTCATCGACACGAGTTCAAATCCTGGACGAAGCTACAGTTCATATAGCGCTAATACCATTCGGAAAGGTATTAATCCAACTACTCTTCCTCCAGCTATTTGTAAATAGAAAAGACTGGGGTCTTTAACCTTAGTTAGACAACCAGTCTAGGAGAAGGAAAACTGAATTCAAACCTGTTAAACTCCGCTTGAGGTGGTCACTACTAGAATAGGCTCAGTCCTAATTAGTGATCTAATATCTTATTATAATGGAGATTGTGTGTTTTTCTGTCTGTAACCGAAACTAAATCACTACTCAAGTCACAATTCCCTTGGTAATTGACGTCACATTCACCATGACTTTATCCTTATTTTAACCTCAATTATTAATAAAATTGTTTTACATTATTTATACTGTTAACCATATCTACATATTAATAACATGCAATTGTATTTATATATACAACAAAATAGCAGTTTACAAAGTGAACGGGAAGGCTAATTTGCATATTGATATTAAAACTGTAATTTTAATAAATATATTTTTAGTATTATTGATTTCTAACTGTTTGGTTTTATTTTAATGAATATAAGCACAAATCTCTTCAATGATTCTTAAATGAAATCAAAGAGAGGTATCCAAAACTTGGTAGTAAGGGATGATTCTATGTGATTTCTAAGACACACTGAATTATTATTGTATGATCCAGTATGTATAAATACAGTGAATCTTTAAATCACTACAGAGAACTCAATGTATAATAAACTTTTTAGATTATATACAGAGCAATATTTATATTTGAAAGGAAGGAAAAACTCAACACCGTTATTCCATAAGAAATTTAATTTTCGACCAAAATTGGGGCCTTTATAAATCTAAGTTGATTTAATAAAGTTCCCCAAAATTCAGTCTCATCAGATGGGAAATCAAAATAATTTGAATTGCATAACAGAAAAATTTACTCCTTTATTAAAGCTGGTATTGTTTTCTTTGTTGTATTTATTTCATGAAGAGAATAAGTAAAACTTAAAAGAAATTTAACCCTCTGAACCCCCCCGTGTCTAAATGCACCCTCTGCCTTTTGAGTGTAATTTCTGCACTGCTAGATCGGTGCTATGGTGTCAAGGGGAAAAATCGAAGAATCATTGGAATAACAGACTCAATAGGGTTTCGCTTTAAACAATTCAGTGAATGTCATGCAGATATCCTGATCCAATTACATCAACGTCTGTTACGCTTCACTAGTAACGGACTAAAACCTGAACCCTGATGTAACAATGAGCGAAAAGTTTAACTCTTTCAGCACAAAAACGTTTGTTATTTCTCTTTTCGCAGCTGTTCTGTTTGTGTCAACTATAAATGGATGATTAATATTGTCACCTTTTGTTAATGAATATTGTCACCTTTTGTTAAATAAAAAAAAGAATCGGACAATTACTTGATTCAACGAAAGTTCAGAGTTTTCCATTAAATAGTAAATTAAATCTTGTTTTTTTTATTTTATTGTAATACGAAGTCACACAATGGATGAAATTTACTAAAAAAAATGTAAATTTTGTGTTCAATAAAGTAACAATTTGATTTGTAGCTAAAAGTGTTATGTATTAGTCATACTAACAAAACATATGCACCTTCCGGGTGAACGTATTTAAATCTTAAATTTGAAAGCCAATCTTATTATAATGGAGATTGTGTAATCTCATGAAGTCACACAATGGATGAAATTTACTAAAAAATGTAAATTTTGTGTTCAATAAAGTAACAATTTGATTTGTAGCTAAAAGTGTTATGTATTAGTCATACTAACAAACATATGCACCTTCCGGGTGAACGTATTTAAATCTTAAATTTGAAAGCCAATCTTATTATAATGGAGATTGTGTGTTTGTCTGTAACCGAAACTATATGACTATTCAAGTCACAATTCCTTAATTATTAACGTCACATTTTCCAGGATTTTATTTTTATTTAAACCTCAATTATTCAAAAGATTATTCTATTAATACTGTTATCCTTATCTACAGGTTAATAACATGCAATTGTATTTATATATACAACAAAATAGCGGATTACAGTGTGAACGGGATGTCTCATTTGCATATTGATATTAAAAATTTGATTTTGATAAATATGTGCCTAGTATGATTGATTTCTAATTGTTTGGTTTTATATTAATGAATATGAGCAAAAATCTCTTCAATATATCCTAAAAGAAATCCATTAACAAGAAGAAATAACTCATTCTATCCTTGAATTCCTAATTTAACTAAATAGTTACATAAGGAAAATTTAGCAATGAAAGACGGGAGTGATGGAATATTTAATTTCATTTGTTCTTTTTTTCGATTATACCCAACTCTGTTTCAAATCTTTTCATCTACATTCTTAATTAGTTTCATTAGCCTTTCTAATTTAATATGAATTTTTATTACATTACGGAGGGTGCATATAGTTGCTAGTGAAACTAAATAAGAATGTAGATAAAAAGATTTGAAACAAAGAGCGCGTAATCGAAAAATAGAACTGAAATTTACTTTTCATCACTCCTGTCTTTCACTGCTACATTTTCCTAATTTAACTATTTAATTAAATTAGGAAGTAAAATAAATCGATTAACAAGAAGAAATAACTAATTTTATTCTTTAAGATTTATCCCCGAGATGTTGCTCATGTTCATTAAGATAAAACCAAACAATTAGAAACCAATAATACTAAGCACATATTTATTAAAATCAAATTTTAAATATCAATATGCAAATTAGCATTCCCGTTATCTTGTTGTATATATAAATACTGCTCGTGTGTGGTCCTACATTAATAGGGCCTTGTGCCTTACCCGTACACGTTGTCCTGATGCTTGTGTAATGCTCCAGTTCTACTAAACATTTCACCAAAAGATGTTAATACAAACGTTCAATAGACGGGGGAAAAGTGACAGGCAGAATGTGGGGTAAGAGACGCGTCAGTTTTTGACTTAATTGCAAATTACGACTAATTAGAACCAATTAAAATGTAATTTATAAAGAAACAACTCAATCCTAAAATTAAGGGATATTTTAGTATATATTTTGAGCCATTAAACTAAACAAGAAAAAGCCTTTAGAAAAAATCATCGATTCACACAGCTTTAGTATTATAGTAATAATTATATATATATATATATATATATATACACGCGCGCTAGACAAAACGTGACCTGTTGGGACACCCCTTTAGCTCTGGGTAGATTAGTGAAAAGGGAGTTAGCAAAACAAATAAATACGGCCGGACGAAAACTTAAAATAATTTTGTAAGCTGTCTTAACCTCATTTAAGCAACGGTTGCTGGTTGTGAAATTTAACATAGAAATACATTTCAAAGTCTGTCTGTCTCTCTCTCTCCAGAGAAACTAACATATAACGAGGAAGTAGTCAAGAGATACATAGAGAGGAAGAAAGTGATAGATACAGAGTAAAGTAAGAGATTGGTCGTTTTTTTTTTACTTAATTGCTAATTACGACTGATTAGAACAAATTAAAACAGAATTTTTTTCAAACATAATTTACTCCTAAAAGTAAGGAATAATTTAGTCTAATTTTCATGTCATTAAACTAAACAGTAAAAAAGCCTTGAGGAAGCAAAAGTTGATTAACTCAGCTTTAGTATATTATATATATATATATATATATATATATATATATATATTATATATATATATATATATATATGCTTTACCACATCAACTATAGTCATAAATAATGGAACAGATTGTAACGTTTGGATATGTGAACGAGTGAGTAAAAAGATTCTCAAGTGTTCATTTTGAAAATAAAAGTGATTGCAACTTTCCGTGTTTTCAAATGTCATAAAAATAGTAAAATGTTCCAATGGACAAAAAATAAAGTGGTAATTGTAGCGATTTACGACGAAACAAAATATATAAAACTTTGAGAATTAGTTTAAGATGCGATCAGAAAATCCACAGTGACCTCAAACGTCTGTGATGGCCGCTCTGCCGGAAGGTCAAGCGGAATGTCACCATTGTCACTCATCGGCCACGGTAACTTTCCACTGAAATCCCGTTCTTGTTCTGAGGATCGGTCTCCTCGCGGCGGAATCATGGGCTGGGTTGTTGAAATAAAACTTTAGAAGAAAACAGCAAATGACCAGCCCAACCCGAAGAGATCAATGCGGAAAAGCAACCCCAGAAGAAACCCACTATATCAAGAGAATATGGCGACCGAGCAGTAAGAAGCAGAGTAGATAAGTAAGAGCTATCAACTCTACTATCTGTCGGTCGGTCGGTCGGTCGGTCGATCTCCCTCCAAGTGGTACATAACAGTTGGATTTTATAGCATGTCAACCCTTGGGTTATTTTATGCCGAAGACGTTTTGTTGGATTTATTTTTGATGGGTACGCAATTTAAAAAAAAAAAAAAATTTTTAAACTCGTTTATTTCTACTAGCAAATATATGCACCCTCCGGGTGCAAGTATTCAAGTTTTAATGTAATAAAATATTATATCAAATTAGAAAGGCTAATAAAACTAAATAAGAATACAGATAAAAAGATTTGAAACAGAGGGAGTATAATAAAAGATTTGAAACAGAGGGAGTATAATAAAAAATGGAACAACTGAAACTTACTCTTCCATCACTCTCGTCTTTCATTGTTATTTTTTCTAATTTAAGTATTTAGTTATAAGAGGAAGTAAAGAATAAAATGACAGTTATTTTTTCTTGTTAATGCATTTCATTTAAGATTTATTGAAGAGATTTTTGCTTATATTCATTGAAATAAAACCAAACAATTAGAAATCAATAATACTAAGCACATATTTATTAAATTCGATTTTTCAATATTAATATGCAAATTAGCCTTCCCGTTCACACTGTAAACCGCTATTTTGTTGTATATATAAATATGATTGCATGTTGTCAGTATAGAGACATAGTTAGTATTAATAATGTAAGACAATTTTATTAATAATTGAGGTTTAGATGAAAATAAAATCATGGAGAATGTGATGTCAATAGCTAAGAGAATTGTGACTTGAGTAGGAATATAGTTTCGGTTACAGACAGAAAAACACACAATCTCCATTATAATAAGATATAACCCATAGATGGAACTCTAACGAGGAGTATAGCTGTGGTTCAGAGTGAACATGGAATAAATATTGATTAAGGGATATGACACATTCCCCAAGAGCTCTTGAATTGGAACTTAAAGCAAACAATATGAAAGATCTGTTTGAAAATGTCAACATAGAGGATATTTTCTCCTTTTTGGGGGAAATTATACCATAGAATATAGACATGAAACAAATCAATGCCATACAATATAATCCCCAATAATGCTAACACATTGTTAAAACCAATTACTAAAAGTATATATATGAATACACAATATGTATTGAACCCTAACCGTTAGGCATGATATAACCCCGGACGGGTTAATATGCCGTTAAAATCAATAACCAACCAACCAACCAGGAGATTAAGACACTCAGCCACCGCATTCTAGCACGTATAAGTGTTGGGAGTTGCCATAAGAGCAATAGGGTTGGGACAATCATATTATGGCCCGGCATGACCAACCAATTGATCGCAGAGGGACTCTCCGACAGTCGGTCTCACCTAATTAAGGGCCAAAGTAAAGGTGGTATGGCATGGACTACTCAGCCACCAGGATTCCGTCCCTAAGCATCATGGGTCGCTACCCACGGCCAACAGGTGACCTCACTGGGTGAGGTCTTACCTGTCTGCAAAGGTGCAGTAGATGAATTCTAAAACTCTTTTCGACATGGTTAGGCAGAACCAGTCTAGGAGAAATAAAACTAGGCTCTTTCAATATTCGTTTCAAGTTGCTTGAATATTCTCTGTTCAGCTTTTCTCTGCAGTAAAATTGAATGTGTTGCATCTTGCTCGCATTAGAGGGGTTGGGTAAATAGATACTCTGTATATTGTTCCCTTGATAAATATACAAGATTATGGAGAGAAAACCAGTGGCGTTCTGTCGTGATCCATGAAAGTGGACAGAGCTCGGTCCGGCGTTCGCTCCATTTGCCAAAAATATACTAAAAGATAATAAAATCTGAAACACGTGTCGCGAAAATAGAAATAAAGTTTTTGGGGAAAAAAAGGATTTAAATCATTTTGCAGATTATATATATATATATATATATATATATATATAATATATATATATATATAATTACAAGCTCCCAAACACTGGTAGAGCTCTCTGACGGGAGTTTAGCTAACGGTCACCGTCTAAGCTTAAAATGACAAGGTTGTTCTATTAAACTGATATGAGCTCTCTAGTGACCTTAACATATATACTTATGTATGTATGTATGTATTCATAAATTTTCGTTCATGCTTGTATGTGTTGATGATGGCCCAGTCGTTAAGAATGACTGAAGAAAAATCGGCCGGGTTTCGATGCCGGCTAGAGATAGCCTGCGAGGTCTAGCCACACCGAGGAGACGCGATACGTCAAAACAAGGTGACTATGGATGACACACACACACACACACACACACATTATATATATATATATATATATATATATATATATATATATATATATACACACATATACACATGTGTGTGTGTGTGTGTGTAGTCTTTTTGCAAAGAATGAAGGTAGGAATGAAAAAAAATCTGTTTCCACGCGAAAAGTAGAAGTGGGGAAAAAATCGATCCCGTGCCGATCAGATTTCAAAGTTGAACTTTTCAAAAAACGACACAACTCCCATTTAAACTTGCCCTCTGTTAGACCAAACATAAAGATAGCGTTCCAGAAACTGAACAGATAGAACAATACAGTCTGCACACTGTCAGGTCTAGCGACAGGGGGGGGGGTCTTGTCTTTTTTTCCTGCTCTCCTGCTGGCGGCGGCATTTCAAACTTTATGTTCAATACATGTCAGCAAGTCTGTTGAAGATCTTTCGCGTTAAAAGATCGTTAGATTGATTAGACATTGAACTTATAAAAGAAGTGACATTTATTGCTTCAAGCTTTTTTTAGATTTTTTATATAGATTGTAAGACAGGTTGGTTGGTTGGTTGAGTTTTACGGGATGTCAAACTCTTGGGTTATTTTATGCCGCATACTTCTATTGGTAATTTGTTATTCAAAAATGTTTAATGTCGACAAAGTTTTGAAATAAATTCATTTTTAGTGGATAATACAATTTTGTTTATAAACTCATGTTTTCTATTTAACCCATAGATGGGACCCTAACAGGTACTACCACTTCGGAGCA
This sequence comes from Doryteuthis pealeii, assembly GCA_023376005.1. Classification (NCBI taxonomy): domain Eukaryota; kingdom Metazoa; phylum Mollusca; class Cephalopoda; order Myopsida; family Loliginidae; genus Doryteuthis; species Doryteuthis pealeii. The sequence continues at coordinate 120,470,007 of CM042143.1, read as the reverse complement.
GTGTGGACCAGGGAACAATGGTGATGAAGGGGTGCTCCACATTCCCCAAACCTGGAACCTCACCATCAGATAGAGTTTAACATCATTCCCAGGGAATGTAGACCTCAGCCACCGCCTTCTAGCACTCATATGATAAAAAGAGATTGGGGCTTGCTATAAGGGAAATAGGGTTGGGGCAATCGTTTAGGTGGTAGGGCTTGACGTGGCTAGCCGATTGATCGGAGGGGCCTCTCCGACCGCCCGTCCAGCCCAAGTAAGGTTCTAAGTGGAGTGTTGCATGTCATGGACTGCTCATCCACCAAAACTCCGTCCTTATGCATCACGGGTCACCACCCACGGCAAACAGGTGGCCCCATTAAGGGAGTCTTACCCCTCTGCAGATGTGCAGTCGGTTTATTTTAACACCCCAGCTGACAGGGCGGTTGAAAGACAGGGGGAAATTTTTGCGACACCCATGCGCACAATACTCATATCATAAAAATGACCTTTTTAGCAAATCAGATTTTTTTTCAACTGCTCTCCCGATTATCGAAACAATACATGAAACACAGAGTAACGTAACATTTTATGATTTGAGAATTATTTGCCATGTCATTTAGATATGAAGCACTATTTCTTAGTTTTTATCTACTCGTCAGTTAATTTGATTTTTATTATTTATATTTTTTTAGTAACCGAAAAACAAACACTATATATAAAAGTATTGTTATAGGTCTAACGGGAGAAAATTAGATATTTTATAAAAAAAAGGTCCGCAAAATGGATTATGTTTTATTTTTTATAAATTAAAAAATGAAAATATTGTAAATTAATGATAAAAAAAGCAAAAAAAAAAAAAATTTTACGGACCCTTCTTTTTAATATATATATATATATATATATATATATATATTATTATTATTATTATTATTATTATTATTTATATTTTTGCTTGAAGGCAATTACAATGCGTATATCGCATAAAATTCGATAATTATAGAAGATAATAATGACAAGTGAATTTCGGTAAAGAGTTATTCTGTGTGTAGAACATCGTACAGACTGTTTCAACTTTATTAAGTCTCATCAGCGATGTACACACTCTAGCAAGACATGTACATATACCACAGTATGATAATCTAATTATTACAACGTTTGATATGTTTACTTAAGAGCTATTGCTAAATAGTTCAATATGTAAAATTTATAATAATTTTGATTTAACTCTCTCTTACTTTTTTCTTACTTTCCTCCTTTTCAATGTTCGATTGAAACAGATTAGTGGTGTCATTTCTATGCACTCACCCCCTCTCGGTTTCCCCATCTCTTTCTTTATTTTTGAATAAAACGGAATGGTTCATTATTTAGTTGAAGTGACGACACCCATGAGAAATAAGAATTCGGCGAATAAGCAACACCGGATAATCAGGATTTACATTTTTGAATTTTGTCTTGGACGATCTGATTTAAATTCAGAGGATGTTGCAAGATGATAACGGTCGTACAATTAAGGAACACGAGTATTAATTTATAGATAGTTATATTCATTACATCGGGGGGGGGGTAGCGTAGTGGTTAACATACTGGATTCCGACATCGTAGTAAACGAGTTCGAACTCCAGTCGCGCTATTACGTTCACTTTGGGACTAAAAACTTTGGTAAATACATAAATCTCCTCTCCCAGTTATGAGTTAAATCGTACCTCTACTGTCAGACTGCATGGATGGCTTTGGTATTAACTAACCCAGGAAGGTTGATATGTCTTTAAAGTAAAGTAAAGTCGTCGGGGCAGCCGAAAGTCGATATCAGCCAATGAGTGAGGGAGTCTATCCCCTTTTCACTAGCGCTAGACCAAGGAGATTGTTTTTTGTGTCTGAGGTGGTGCGCCACACCTACAATCAGTTCCTTACTTTACTGCACAGATCTGTGTTACTCATACGCTGAGTTGGCGAGGACAGGTATCGAACTAGAAACCTTGTGGTTTCTAGCCGAACGCTCTACCGACTGAGCTAAAACAAACACAATATACAAATTCATTAAGTCGGGAATTCAGATAATTAGACAAAATACCTTGATAATAATTCTATTGGGGTCTGCTTTCTTAGTAAAGGTATTGGACCATATGACCTTTAGGCACCCCTTTTTCGATCTCGATTCATCGGGACATTTTTTTTTTCATTTACACCGTCAAAATCCGGTTGTTTGTTAAATTATTTTTAGAGTTTTTTTTTTAAATTATAAAACTAACCCCTAACCCTAACCAACTACCAGATTTTGACGGTGTAAATTAAAAAAAGTGTCCTTATGAAATGAGATGGCAAAAGGGGTGCCTAAAGGTCATATGGTTCAATACCTTTACTAAGAAAGCAGACCCCAATATAATTATTATTAGGTTGCAGATTGTACTGGACATTGCTTATTTTTTTAGAGTATTGCGCTAATAAATTGATTTTTAAATATCTTTGACAGTTATAAATTGATGACTAATATAACCAAAATTTTATGCAACAATATTCACAAAATAATGTTGTATATTCATAAAGTTTGCGCGGGAAAAACAGGAAGTACAACTGTAAGTTTTGTGTGCCCTTTATGTTCCGGAAGTGTAAATACATGTATAAGCGGATATGTGACTTAGGGGGTAGGTAGGTGGTTGTAGATTCACGTTTTCTTGGTAGTAGCTATGGGCGTTTGAGATTAAATATACTCGTGTGTTCATAAATGGAGTAAAATAATAAACTGACATTCAATAAATTTATCGTAGGCTGAAGTTCAAACAAAATTTCAAATTAAAAAGAAGAAAAAATGAGGAAAAATTGTTTTGAGAACACTACTTACGTTTCAGTAAAGGGAAGAATAGTCTGAAATATTCTTCAATAATATCTTTAGAACGGTTACCCTGCCAAAGTTAAAGAGCCATAATCTGCCATACTATTTACCATAACTGGTTTGATTTGATTTGTTTGTTTTACGGCATATCAACCTCAGTGGGTCATTTAATGCCGACAAAGTTGTGAAATAAATTCATTCTTAATGCATAATACAATTTTGTTTATCAACTCATGTTTTTTCTATTTAACCCATAGATGGGACCCTAACAGGTACTACCACTCCCGGTTAGAGTGGACTAGGGAGTAATGGTGATGAAGAGGTGCTCCGCATTCACCAAACCTGGAACCTCACCATCAGATAGAGTTTAACGTCATTCCTATGACATGTAGACCCTCAGCCACCGCCTTATAGCACCCATATGATAAGAAGGATTGGGAGTTGCCATAAGGGAAATAGGGTTGGGAACATCATATAGGTTCTAGGGCTTGACGTGACCAGCCGCTTGATCGGAGGGGGCCTCTCCGAATGCCCGTCTCGCCCAAAAAAAGCCTAAAGTGGAATATTGCAAGTCATGGACTGCTCAACCACCTGGGCTCCTTAAGCATCACGGGTCGCCACGCACGGCCAACAGGTGGCCCCATTGGGGGAGTCTTACCCGTCTGCAGAGGTACAGTCGGTGGATTCTAAAGCCCCAGACGAAAGAGCGGTCATTCTCCAGAGTAATAGTACCGTAGAGAACTGGTGAGATGATGTGTTACACTTTCACTGAACGTTACGTAACATTATTACCTACCAATCCTGAATATACTAGTGTTTAAGCCTTGGCAAACCATCTCTTACCTAGGGGGCGGCTGTATCTTCGCTCGATGTTTTAGCTTGGTTTGGTTGATGGGACCCTAACAGGTACTACCACTCTGGGTCAGAGTGTACCAGGGAGCAATGGCGATGAAGGGGTGCTCCACATTCACTAAACCTCCAAAACTGGAACCTTGCCATCAGATAAAATTTAACGTCATTCCCAGGACATGAAGAACCCCAGTCACCGCCTTCTAGCACATATATGATAGAAAGGTGTTGGGGCTTGCCATAAGGGCAATAGGGTTGGGAAAATCATATAGGTGCTAGGACTTGACGTGACCAGCCGATAGATCGGAGGGGGTCTCTTCGACTGCCAGTCTAGCCCAAGTAAGGATCTCCCACAATTAAACCATCATTGCATTATACATAATTGGATGCACCCTGTTTCTTATGCAAAGAATGCTGCGCTTTTAAAAAAAATGTTATGGGATGCATTTCAAACGTGCGCACCCAGTAGGTAAAGGGTTAACTTGATTCTTCACGGCTAATCATAGAAGCGAGACGAGCTACATTCCTAGGAAATGTAGAGTTTAAATTCTGCAAGAGGCCGTTTGCTTTCACTTTGAGCTAATGCCCTCAGAAAAGGCATGAACCCATCATTTCCTCCTCGCTACAGCTATGGGTAAATAGTAGGGCAGACAAGGGTTATTCTTGATAAGGCAACTCGTCTAAGAGACAGAATACTTAATTACGGCTAGTTCGAATTCAGTTAAGTTGTCGGTATCAGCCGAACAGCAAGAGTTTATAAACTTTTCATGAGCGCTAGACCAGGGAGTTTGTTTTTGCTGGGGTGGAGCGCCATATCTACCGTCATCTCCTCACTTTACCGCACTGATCAGATTACCCAGTCTGTGCCCACTCATGCGCTGAGTTAGCGGGAACCGGTATTGAACAAGGAACCTAACGATTCCAAGGCGGGTGCTCTTATGATCGGGCTAAACCTGTCTCATAAAAAATAACCTTGTGTCATATCCTGTCCGTGGTGGAGGGGTTGGTAAATACACTCATAGCCAATCAGGGAATCATGAACCTCGAAACATTAACACAAATGTCTTGTTATTTTCGTGGCTGTGATATTTACGTACACCCCACTGAGGTTAGTCGTTGGTTGTCGAACACTGGATTTCGAATCCGGATTTTCTAGGCAGGCATACTCTTTTCATTATCTTAGTAGATTTGTGTAACCTTACGCGCTCCATTTCTTTATATTTTTTCTTGTGTCCTGCTTGGCCAAGCTTATTATATATATTGCATCCACAAATCCCTGGAGATGATTGACCCGCGCTTGGAAATATTTTAGTCCCTCTCCCGGGTGACGGCAAAGTCAAGGTTGACTGAAAGTGAGGCAGTCATCTATGCCGTAGTCAACACCCACCACCAATCGTTTGCGAGAAGAAAGATAAGGAGTAACAGACTGGCGCCGGTGTCGACGAAGCAGTTGCCAGGTGGTAGAAGCCAGTGGAAAAGTGCTTTGGGGACTTGAGCTGCGTATTGGTCCTCAGGGTTTAGGCTTTCCAGTAGGTGAGTAAAAATCAACAACAACACTATACTGGAGATTTATATACAATGTTTTCTTCTTTTAGGTTGGTTGTCAAGCAAAATGAGAGATTCATGTCTGCCCTGCAATTTAAACTGGGTTGAAGGTGTGAGGACTCATAACTTTCCCCAGAGGCATTTATAAAAATAAATATTTTTAAAAAATTCTCGACTGGAATGTGAACTGTTCGCCGATAATATTTTCCGCAATTTTTTCCCGTTGGGCCATACGTATCTCTCACTCTCTCACACACATAACTTATTATAAGGAAGATCCAGTATTTATGTCTGTAGCAGAAACTACGGCATTACACACGCGTCACAATACCCTCAGGAAGTGCGTAAGTTTATCAATAAGTATTAAATTTATTGTCGCAATCATTAGTAAAATAATCTTATTTGTTACCGATGCCACTGACAATCTGCATTAGATGTGCCTCAAAACAGCCCATGTTATTAGTGTTTAAAAATCCCGCAATGTGTCTAAGAAATAAAGGTTTACATGATGTATGGTGTGGTTGATTTGCATACTGGTTTTAACAAACCCGAGTTTAATAAATAATTAATTGGCGTTATCATTTTATTCTCCAACGTATTAAAATCAATCCTATGAATGATGATGAAACCATTTAAAATATAATCAAAACAAGGGTAATCTTATATATGCGTTCTTACTTCGTAAGTCTTTCTTATTTGATATATTTCATTATATCAAAACTTAAATACTGCAGTCCGGAGGGCGCATATTCTTGCTAGTATATATAATTTGATATTAGATACTTTATAAAAAGATATATTTACCAACCAGCACGAGCTGGATATGACAGGTCAATTTCTTAAGCGGAGTTCAACAGGTTTGAATTCACAGTTTTCCTTCTCCTAGACTGGTTGCCTAACCAAGGTTAAAGAGCCCAGTCTGCCCTACTATTTACCCATAGCTGGAGGGAGAGAAGGATTCACACCTTTCCCAAGGGTATTAGCGTTAAGTGAAATGCAACGTCCAGGATTTGAACTCGGGGCGACGAGTCCATTTCCTATGACTTTAACCACTACACCACGCGCTTCCTATTAAAAGAAGTATGGGTTAATTCATACTATTATCATTTCCAGCCATGAACATTGAATTCATGACGACAGATTTATATATACTAGCAGGACCTGTGGATATACCACAGTATGATAATTTAACGTTTGATATATTTACTTAAGAGCTATTGTAAACAGTTCAATATGTAAGAAGTATTATAATGTTGGTTTAACTCTCAAACTTTTTTCTTTCTTTCCTTTACTTATGTTTAATTGAAACAGATTACCGTTATCACCCCCCCCCCCACACATTTCTCCTACTCTTTTTTCTTTGTCGTTTTTATAAAGAAAGGGAAGAAAAAGAACAAGCTACACAAAAAAATATGAGAATGAAAAAGTAATGGAAGAGAGAGAGAGGAGTGAGCGCGCGGAAGTGATAACGCTAATATGTTACAATCGAACATAATAAGAAGGAAAGACAGAAAAAGAGTGAGAGAGTTAAATCAAGATTATTATACGTTTTATATATTGTATTATATTGTAATAGCTCTTAATTTAATAATTGCAACGTTTGATATTTTCACTTATACTCTAGCACATCCACAGGCCCTGCTAGTCTATTAATAATGGAGATTCGCTTTCTTTTTGTCTGTAACAAAAACTACGTCACTGCTTAAGTCACATTACCAACACACAACCCAACGTCATAATCAGAATAAATATACTCAAAATGTGAGCATGCAACGTAGACAATACTCATTGTGTTTTTAAAACAAATTTCAATAAATACATGCCTGGTGTTATATATTTATATATAGTTTGTTTTATTTTAATATATATTTAAAGTTATTGGAACTGTTTCTATTTCAAATTGTCTTTCTTTTTTTTTTTTTTTTTTTTACTCCTTTAATAAATTTGACGATTTTACATACTTATGGTACAATGACATTGAATTTTCAGCTCAGCTGAATATCCAGTATGTATGTATGTATGTATATATGTAGCAGAAACTACGGCATTGCACACGTCACAATATCCTCAGGAAGTGCCATTAAGCCCGATTCCAATGTCAATCTGCAATATCTTTCAAAAATGTATTTTTATATCGCCCGGAGGCCGTCTTTTTATTTTGCTAGTACTAATAATTTAATGTTAGATACTTTAGAAAATATGGGTAAACTCGTACTATCATCATTTCCAGCTATAAAGGCATACATTTATATACATAGACACACATGTATATATATATATATATATCTAGTGTTAGTTATTTGCTCAAAATAAGAGTGTTCATTGATAACAATATTGTAAACGGAGGTGTGAACAAGTGTTTACCACTATCGAAGGGCGAGGAGACATAACTGTTGTCAATAAATTGTGTGCCAGGTGTTTGGGAGGATGCCGTTGACATATCATTTCCGACAAGCACTGAAATATATCAACATAAGATCCTCTCAACCTCTTTCATCCTAACATCTAGAACCACTTCTATATATATATATATATATATATATATATATTAGTTACAAATATTACTTAAAATGTAAAGAGACGTGCGCACCTCCATTTGGATCCCTGTCTCTTTGTACCGAATCACATTTACAATTTCCGTACTTATAATGCTATATATATATATATATATATATATATATATATATATGTGTGTGTGTGTGTGTGTGTTGTTATGGGTCCAACGAGAAAAAATAGATATTTTATAAAAAAGAAGGTTGCAAAAAGGATTGTGTGTTTAAAAAAAAAAATCAGTAAATAATCCAAAAGTGCTCAATAAATTAAAAACACAGAATAGTAACTGCTTTTACTAAACATTATTTATAACTACTAGCAAATATATGCACCCTCCGGGTGCAAGTATTTTAGTTAAATTTTATAATAAGATATCATATTATATTAGAAAGGCTAATGAAACTGAATAGGAATGCAGACAAAAATATTTGGAACAGAGGGGGTATAATCGAAAAATAGAACAACTTTGAAACTAACTCTTCCATCAATTTCCGTTACTCCCTTCTTTCATTGGTAAATCTTCCTAATTTAACTGTTTAGTTAAAATAGGAAGTAAAGAATAATATTAGTTATTTCTTTTTGTTAAGGAATTTCTTTTAAGATTTATTGAAGAGATTTTTGCTCATATTCATTAAGATAAAACCAAACAATTAGAAATCAATAATACTAAGCATATATTTATTAAAATCAATTTTTTAAGATCAATATGCAAATTAGCCTTCCCATTCACACTGTAATCCACTATTTTGTTGTATATATGAATGCAATTGCATGTTATTAGTATGTAGATATGATTAACAGTTTTAATGATGTAAAACAAATTTATTAATAATTGAGATTTAGATAAATATAAAATCGTAGAGAATGTTATGTAAATAACTAAAGGGAATTGTGTCTTGTATAGTAATATAGTTTCGGTTACAGACAGAAAAACACACAATCTCCATTATAATAAGATAATTAAATTGATAGCAATACTGAAGATAGAATTGAGGAATGAGTGCACGTGTGGAACGTTACTTCATTTTTCTTTTCAATTTTTGCGCGCAAGTCGCACGCAAATCGCACGTAAGGATTGAAAAAAAATGACGTAGCGTTCAACCATTCAAAGTTACAAAAACAGAGACAACCTATCAAATATCAGACATATTCTGCCAAAATAATAATTCAATACCTGAAGAAGACAACAGATCAGAAACACGTGTCGCATTCAGATGTAAGTATATATCTTATAATGGAGATTGTGGGTTTGTCTGTCTGTAACCGAAACTATATTACTATACAAGTCACAATTCCTTTTGTTATTTACATCACATTCTCCATGATTTTATGTTTATTTAATTTAAACCTCAGTTATTAATAAAATTATTTTACATTATTAATACTGTTGACCATATCTACATACTAATAACATACAACTGTATTTAAATATACAACAAAATAGCGGTTTACAGTGTGAATGGGAAGGCTAATTTGCATATTGATCTTAAAAAATTGATTTTAATAAATATATGCTTAGTATTATTGATTTCTAATTGTTTGGTTTTATATTAATGAATATGAGCAAAAATCTCAGGGATAAATCTTAAAAGAAATCCATTAAGAAGAAGAAATAACTGTAATATCATTCTTTCCTTCCTATTTTAACTAAATAGTTAAATTAGGAAAATTTACCAATGAAAGACGGGAGAAAGGGAAAATGATGGAAGAGTTTGTTTCAAAGTTGTTCTATTTTCAAATCATACCCCCTTTGTTCCAAATATTTTTATCTGAATTCTTATTCAGTTTCATTAGCCTTTCTAATTTAATATGATATTTTATTATATTAAAACTTAAATACTTGCACCCGGAGGGTGCATATATTTGCTAGTATATATAACTATCGATATATGAACGTCGTATACACAGGGTTAAGGTGGTTCGTGACTGTCAGTTTTACTCCCATGCACAGCCACTATATATATATATATATATATATATATATATATATATATATATATATATATACATACTTTTTTGACACACCTAGTATTCTGAAAAAATTAATAAATGGAACGTTATTTTTTTTCAGAATTCAAGGTGTGTCAAAAAGTTAAAAAAATCTCGATACTTTTTTGACACCCCTTGTATAAGATGTCAGCTACTTGCTCTTCAGTTGCAGAAGGAGTTTTCCTTAAATGAACAGAAATGCCCAAATGTGACCCCGTGGCAAGAGCTATCAGCTAGATAAAATAATACTTTTTTTTTATTAACGTGAGTGCAATATATCTGTAAAATTGATCTTGACCGCCCCCCCCCCCTTATCTGAAAGAGACTATTTATCAAATTCCACGCCGAGAAGCAATAAATCTCAATCTGTAATACCTACCGCCATCTGGTACGATATAAGTAATTTGTCTGAGTTTTGGGGGTATTTTTTCCTTATTAATAAATAATCGATATAACCCTGATAATCAAGCGTGAAATATTGCCTTAAATGTTGTTACTATACAAATGTACCGCATCCTGAATGTGTCTCAGTTTATGGTATTTTAAATCGTGGGCGGGAAGAGTATATAACTATTTTTTCCAATTGATAAAAAATGTTTTAATATTCCTAGCATCAGTACGCTAATTATTGGCCATTTTTGCGTTTTATACAGCAACCCTTGTTATATTCGAGATCACAAGGCGAACAGACAAGTATTTTTCTTGCCTTTATCTTTTTTCTTTTGCGGAGTTTATCAGATGTGTCGACGTAGCAGGGTGGTCGTGCTATGGACTATAAAGGGCTCAATAGTTCTGTGTTTGGTCGACATTATCAATGTATTTATTGTAACACTTACGATAGGAAGTTAGAGGCGCGTGGACCCAAAAGCAGGCGATTATGTTATGAGCGGGTAAATGTTACAGCATAATTATCATTCAGTTGATACCATATAACTATGAGCAAATTATTTGTGTGAAGAATAGTTACGTAAAGCTATAATTGCTTACTAAGGATTATTATTATAACTAGCAAATATATGCACCCTCCGAGTGCAAGTATTTAAGTTTTAATATAATAAAATATCATTAAATTAGAAAAGCTAATGAAACTGAATAAGAATGCAGATAAAAAGATTTGGAACAGAGGGGGTATGATTGAAAAATAGAACAACTTTGAAACTAACTCTTCCATCATTTTCCATTACTCCCGTCTTTCATTGGTAAATTTTCCTAATTTATTGGAAGTAAAGAATGATATTGCAGTTATCTCTTGTTAATGGATTTCTTTTAAAATTTATCCGAGATTTTTGCTCATATTCAATAAGATAAAACCAAACAATTAGAAATCAATAATACTAAGCATATATTTATTAAAATCAAATTTAAAAAATCAATATGCAAATTAGCCTTCCCATTCACACTGTAAACCACTATTTTGTTGTATATATAAATACAATTGCATGTTATTAGTATGTAGATATGGTCAACAGTCTTAATGATGTAAAACAATTTTATTAATAATTGAGGTTTAAATAAATAATAAATTCATGGAGAATGTAATGTAAATAATAAAGAGAATTGTAACTTGTATAGTAATATAGTTTCGGTTACAGATAGACAAACCCAGAATCTCCATTATAATAAGATTTAGTTGATACTATATAATTGTATGCAAATGTCTGCCTCTACTTATCACAGAGTAATGAGAAGATTATCAGACTAACTTTGATTGGCTGTCCAGAAATAGGTTTTCCTTAAATTATTTCAGATATGAATATTATTTTTTAAAGACGTCTTCAAGTGTTTTGAATTCCAGCAATAACTTTTTTTGTCTGGTAGATCTACAAGTGTCAGGTATTGGCTGGTAGGATTTTACGGCATTTCAACCATTGTTGGGTTATTTTATGCCGAATACATTATGTTATTCATTCGTGGTGATTATTGATTTTTTTAAAACACTTTTTTGTTGACTAATTTTCTTCTATTTAACCATAGATGGGGCCCTAAAAAGTACTACCACTCAGGATTTGAGTTGAGCAGGGAGCTGGGACAATGAAGGGGTACTCCACACTCCCCAGAGCTCCAGAATTGGAACTTCACTAGAGATGCAGTTTTAACACCATACCCAGGACACTAAGACCCTCCTCCACCACCTTCTAGCACATATGATAAAAAGGGTTGGAGTTTGCAATAAAGGCAATAGGGTTGGAACAATCATATCACTTGTGACCAGCCAATTGATTGGAAGGGACCTCTCTGAACGTCTGTCTAGCCTAATCTAAGGGCCAAAGTCAAGTGTTGCACGTCATGGACTGCTCAGCTACCAGGATACCATCTTAAGCAACTCGGGGCGACGAGTCCATTTCCCAAGACTTTAACCATTACACCACGCGTTTCCTTATATTATTGTATATAAGTTAATATTATTAGATAGGAACGCTTGACAGCATGTAAGTGTTCAAATTATATTTAGACTAGTCACTGCAAGTTATATTTACTGAGGATTGTTAGTTACGTAAAACATAACTGAGCAAACGAATTATTACTAAATATGAAGTTAATTTATACACAATTAGATCGTTTGAAAGATTAGATAGGAATACTTAAAACCATAACACTTTATGCAAATGAATTTTATTAGATAAGAATACTTAAGACTTTGTGCAAACAAATGATTAGATACTAATTGCATCATAATTACAGTTATCATTACAATCAAACATTTAAAAGTTGATAAAAATTCAGCATGTGAGCAATTTGTCACGTGGCATGATCTTTGTTAACACAACACGGGAATAACATACTCAAGTTTCACCATAAGGATCTTCAGGGTTAAATCTACTGAATTGATCAAGATATTGATTAATTGCAGTCAACTGTATATTTGGTCCTTTGGAAAAAAAAAACTCCGTTGATTTTTTAAATCGACGGCCCAGCGTTCATTAACTACGAATCTGTCATTAACGGTCAAAATACAAGCATACAGTTGACTGCAATTAATCAATATCTTGATTAATTCAGTGGATTTAACCATGAAGAGTATTATGGTGAAACTCAAGTGGGTTATTCCTGTGTATACCATTGTAATAAATTCGCTCTAATTACGTTTTGAGCACTTTATATTTGTTATATCGCTGTCTTATTGTGAGACTTGTATCAACCAACAATTTCACCAGTAAGTCACCCTATATATATATATATATATATATATATATAATATATATATATATATTTATTCGAAAAGTGAATAAAGAACACAAATTGTTAACTGAACTTAATTTTGTTCGTTAATCACTTTTACATACAGACACTAGCGAGGGGGTAAGATGTAGAGATGCATTTCGTTATAATAATGGACTCTCTCGTCGATTGTCGACGCATGAGGGTTCTGCCACACAATGAACACCCACACAGTCATTTGTTTATAGTGTTGAAGGCTTGTGTTAGACCAGCCGCACTTTTTGGCACGATAGGAAAGAATTGGTGCATCATGGGTTGCCACACACCCAATAAACGACCGACCTCAGGAATTTTGAATTCAGAGTTATCCCTCTCCTAGACTGGTTACCTACCCAAGGCTGAAGGGCCCAGTCTGCCCTACTATTTCACCCACAGCTGGAGGGGAGAATATATGGATTCATACCTTTCCCAAGGGTATTAGCGCTATGTGAAATGCCAACAGGAATTGAACCCGAATCGACGAGTCCATTTTCCACGACTAACCACTAGCCCACGTGCTTCCATTTCGAGATATATATATAATTTTCGTAGTAAAATGACGCACATGAAATTCTATCCTCCACACATTCCATGCGTCCAAGCAAAATTTAAAAAAAAAATACTATCAAAATCTGGGGTTCTTTTCATAGTAAAATAACACACAGAAAATTATGGCCTCCCATATCCCCCAAAAAAAAACCTTACAAACGGAACAATGAGATCATTGTAAATCCTCAGGTCATCTATCCGTGTTTTGTTGACATTGTAACGTTATTTGTAACTGGATCCTAAACACTGCATATATATATTATATATATATTTCTCCTTTTAACAAAAGGAACGGTCGACGGTACAAATATAATTTCTCGCCATCAATTAATATGCACGAAATGTCAAGAGAGAAATACATGCGTAAAAGAAAAGAAAAAGAAAAAAAAAGGATTTATGACCGTTTCGGTTATATTGGCATTTAGCAGACACCGTAGACGTAGCGAGCAAATTGTGATTTCCCAGTTAAGATCGGAGAAGGCATACGCCATTGCAAGTCCTTTAGTTGCGGCAATGCCCATGAAGTTGGCAATCTATGTCGAAATCAATTTGTTCCACGGTGAATGCTATGGATTCTTCCCGTAAAACTGGACCATAAAAAGTCAGTTTAGAGAAGAGGAGAGCATCATTGTGAATGTTTCGTGTAGAAGATGGAGTCTTGTTCGACATTTTATGCGGAAGATTGTGTATGGTTGAAGATCGACTTAATGAGGTCATATATGTATGTGTCCACAGTATAATGGTTACGAATAATATATATATATATATATATATACACGAAAGAGAGAGAGAGAGAGAGAGAGAGGGGGAAGGGGGGGGAGATCGAAATGAATCCTACAGAAATGTTAAAGAAAATTGGAAGAAGAATATACATACTTTATTAAGAGAATAAATTAAAGTTAAGTGAACAATATCATAGTTACCTCGTTTTTCTCTTACATTGTGATAACCCTCAAAACCAATTGCCAAACCAATATATACTTTGGTATGGAGGAAATTTATAATTGTTATTTGTCAACACGTGTTTTGACCAAAATTCGCTAACAAACAGTATTCTATTTAAACTTATTTTGATTTGGTTTGGTTATATATATATATATATATATATATATATATATATATATATACACACACAAGGTGTGTCAAAATAGTATCGAGATTTTCGGTACTTTTTGACACCTTGTATTCTGAAAAATTAACGTTCCATTCATTCTTCATTTCTTTCTTAGTAAATACAACTTTAACATCTGCATTTCTATGATACACCCTGTATCCTGAAAAAAAAATGAATGTTACATTTATTGTCCATTCCTATCTTGGTAAATACAACTTCAATATCGATACGTTTTTGACACACCTTGTATATAAGAAAATAACAGATTAGGAAAAATCCGACAAGATGTAAGGTAAAGTTAAGGAGAAATGAATAATAAAACAATTTTATTCAATTAATATTTCGCCTCCGTTGGTAAGATTCTGATGAAGCTTCTAAAACCAACAGAGGCAAAATATCAATTGAATGTAATTGTTTGTATTTTGTTATTCACTTTTAGTCCCCCACCCCCACACATGTCACGCATTGAAAGAGACTTATAAATTTACGTATATGCCCATTTGAATGTATATCCGAATACTTCCTGTAAATAGGCTTCGAGTGGAATGTTAAGTATCTAGCCGCCATCCTTGACCAGTTGTAAAGAACTTAAAGCAAATAAGTAAGTAAGTCCTGAGTTATAGAATCATTTGGTAAGTGAATAAGTCCTAAGTTTTGGAATCCTATGTAGTGTCAAAGGTCCTGTGATATAATCCTATGATCAATCGTCCACGAAGATCCAAGTAGTTATGATTAGCTAAGATTAAAACAGCCAGTATAAATAATATCAGCAGCAGAATACTGCCAGTGATTGGTCAATAGGTTGGTCACATGGTTATCGGCGAGTCTATAAGTAGAAGTGAACATCTGGCACACGCCTTATAACCCAAAAAACTGGGTGCCCCTTACATTCGGCCTTGTGCCACATCTAAGCTAAGCTTAGTAAATAACTATAACCCAAAAAACTCCAACAGGGGAAAACGTGCTGGACGAACGGATTAGAATTAAACCATTATATCTTATTATAATGGAGATTGTGTGTTTTTCTGTCTGTAACCGAAACTATATTACTACTCAAGTCACAATTTCCTTAGTTATTTACTTCACATTCTCCATGATTCTATTTCTATTTAAACCTCAATTAATAATAAAACTGTTTGACATTATTAATACTGTTGGCCTTACCTAAATACTAATAACATGCAATTTTATTTATATATACAACAAAATACCAGTTTTCAGTGTAAACGTAAAGCTAATTTGCATAGTGATATTAAAAAAACTGATTTTAATAAAAATATGCTTGGTATTATTGATTTCTAATTGTTTGGTTTTATCTTAATGAATATGAACATAAATCTCGGGGATAAATTCTAAAAGAAATTCATTAACTAGAAGAAATAACTGTAATTTTATTCTTTACTTCCTATTTTAACTAAATAGTTAAATTAGCAAAATTTAGCATTGAAAAACGGAAGTGATGAAAGAGTAAGTTTCAGTTGTTCTATTTTGCGATTATACCCCCTCCGTTTCAAATCTTTTTATCTGAATTCTTAATTAGTTTAATTAACCTTTCTGATTTAATCTAATATTTTATTACATTTTAACTTAAATACTTGCACCCGGAGGGTGCATATATTTGCTAGTACTAAGTTAGTATATTAGTACGAAACTTATTTGGATGGTCACATTTTTAACCAGAGGGTGTTAAAAATGACAACGGTCGTATTTTGTACTAATACTCTTGCTATTGGGTTAGATAGTTCCAGTATTACTAGATTTACATGAAAGAGGGAAAGTGAAACAGCTTTTTTGAAATCAAAATTGAACATTCAAATGTTCTACATAAGTCATTACAATTCTCTATTTAATGTAAATCCGCATTCTAATGACGCTAGACCACTAGCGAAACTTATCAATTCGATTAAACCAAACAGATTCAAGTATAAAAGATGAAGCACAACATTAGATAAGACCATCCAAGTCGAATCAAAATAAACTAGGATAGATAGAAGATTACTTATCAAGTGTAGGGACCCTTTTTGTTTGGAGATTGTGTAGTTGATGAGTTGAAGATCCGAGTTATGGGTCCCACAATTTATATGTATAAGGACTACGGAAAATGTAGTTTCCATAGGTAACAAAAGAAGAAGACATTGATAAAGGAAACAAACTTTATATACATAAATACAATTAATATAGTTTCATTGTTCTTTCAGTGGTGTTGCAGTCTGATTGTGTCTGTGTATAGTTGTGTGTGACAACTGTGACATGGTGTTTATATTAGTGTGATTGCTTGTGTCAACATATTAGTAGTTTGTCTGTGATTGGAACTTGTGATTGAAAGTTGTTGATCGAGAGAGAGAGAGAGAGAGAGAGAGAGAGAGAGAGAGAGAGAGAGAGAGAGAAATAGGAGACAAAAAGATAGACAGACCTGTTGAGTCATTTTCGGACGTTCCCACTGTCGAGTTAGGAGCATCCTCTCCAACTCTGTTGAGTCAGGAAGAGCGAAAGCTCCTCACTGTCTCTGTGTCTCCCTCTTTCAACTAAAAAGGGTCTTTTTATAATTTTCCTATTGTCTTTGTCTACGTGATGATTAAGCTAAAATATTCCTCAAATATCAGATGATTTGCAATGATGTAATATCGAATGATTTGATATCTGTGGAATTCTGGTGACGTAAATTATCGGATGAATTTAAACCATTGTTTCTATTGTTTCTAAAATATTTCTAAACTAATATTGATTCGATTCTCTTTTGTTTACCTAATTCTAAACTCATGATATACCATTGTAAATCTAGTTATTTAAGAAAACTTAATTATTTTAATTTGGTCAATTCCACATGCCGTACAAATATAGGGGCAGATCCCTATACAAGTAACTTTCTTCTAGAAGCTTTTTAAAAAGCTAATATTAACGATACCTTTCTATTCCCTTGTATTTTGCTTCAACTCAAATCGAACATGCACGAATTTTACAAATGAATGGCTGTCATCGAATCTTTTTTTATTTTTTATTTTTATTTAGTGATATATGTTAATTAACGACATTGGTCTCGAACGATAATTAATTCACGGATATTGACCAATCAAAAAGCCAATGATTAATAAGAGAGCCAATGATTAATGTGATCGTCTTTTCGAATGCAGTGAAATACAATCTGCTTTCCGTGCAATTAAACATGGCGACAAATAATTGCTTAACGTTTAGCAGAGAATTGACTTCACTATACTCTCTAACCTTTGTCTCTCTCTCTCTCTCTCTCTCTCTCTCTCTCTCTCTCTCTCTCTCTCTCTCTCTCTTCGGATTTTTTTGTTTTGTTTTAAGTGTATCTTTTTTATGAATGCCTCCTTTTTAACTAAGTAAGCTAAAGTTAGCGGAGTGGTCTATTGTCGGTATCAACCAGACAACAAAGGAGTCTATCCGCTTATCGCTGGCGCTAGACCAGGGAGATTATTTTTGCTGAGTGGAGTGCCACATCGACCGTCAATTCTCCACTTTACCGCACAGATCAGATTACCCAATCTGTGCTACTCATGCGCTAAATTGTCGGGACCACTATTGAACTAGGAACCTTATTCTCTTGACTGAGTGTACCCTGGAAATACAGCAAACATAAAAAGGAAGATGTGCTAAAAATTGGCGTAATATCTTATTTAGCGACATTTCAACATTTTATGGGTTATTCAAAGTCGAAACTTCAACTGAATGTTAACTATAGTGTTTATAAAGTAGGATATATAGAAGTATGTTTCTCCCTGCAGCGTTGTGGGAAACGTGACTCCGACATCGTAAGTAAGTGAGTTCAAATTCCAGTCGCGCTATTACGTTCACTATCGGACTAATACTCTTGCTATTGGGTTAGATAGTACCATTATTTCTCCTCAAAAATGGTTTTAGCATTATAACCCACAAAGTTTCATATGCCACTAAACAAAGAAACCAAAACCATATGTATATATAAAAGATGTAGGTTTGATTGTCGAAATAATTTTTTGTATCTTATAATGAAGATTGTGTATTTTTCTATCTGTAACTGAAACTATATTCCTACTCAATTCAAAATTCCCTTAGTTATTTATATCACATTCTAAATGATTTTATTCTTATCTAAACCTTAATTATTAATAAAAATTGCTTTACATTATAACTGTTGACCATATCTACATACTAGTAACATGCAATTGTATCTATATATACAACAAAATCGCAGTTTGCGGTGTGAACGGGAAGGCTAATTTGCATATTGGTATTTGATTATAATAAATATGTGCTTAGTATTATTAATTTCTAATTGTTAGGTTTTATCTTAATGAATACGAGCAAAAATCTCGGGGATAAATCTTAAGAGAAATCGATTAACAAAAAGAAATAACTAATTTTATTCTTTATTTCCTATTTTAACTAAATAGTTAAATTTGAAAATTTAGCAATAAAAGACAGAAGAGATGGAAGAGTAAGTTTCAGTTGTTCTATTTTTAGATTATACCCCCTTCTGTTTTAAATATTTTTATTTGCATTCTTATTTGGTTTCATTAGCCTTTCTAATTTAATATTTTATTATATTAAAACTTAAATACTTGCATCCGGAGGGTGCATATATTTGCTAGATTTTTAAAAATTCTTCTTCGTCCTCCTCTAAAAATAAGATAATTCCTTAGCCTTCATGCGATCATGTGTTTGTTTTTCTGTTTTACCAAAATGAGAATGTATCATTTTGAATTAAATAATTTCTGTTTTAATTTTTACCCTTTGATAAACATAAAAAAATCTTGCCTACCCATATCACAGTCAATTATATATACTAGCAAATATATAAATTTTAATGTAATAAAATATTGTATTAGATTAGAAAGACTAATGAAACTAAATAAGAATGCAGATAAAAAGATTTAAAAACTGAGAATGATATTCTTCTTCCATCACTCCCATTTTTCATTGCTAAATTTTCATAATTTAACTATTGAGTTAAATAGGAAGTAAAAAAATAGAATTACAGTTATTTCTACTTGTTAATGGATTTCTTTTAAGATTTATTGAAGAGGTTTTGCTTATAGTAATTGAAATAAAACCAAATAATTAGAAATCAATAATACTAAGCACATTTATTTAAATCAAATTTTTAATATCAATATGCAAATTAGCCTTTACGTTCACACTATAAACCGCTACTTTGTTGTATATATAAATACAATTGCTTATTATTATTAGTATGTGGATATGGTTTATTATTAATAATCTTACAATTTTATTAATAATGGAGGTTTAAATAAAAATGAAATCATGGAAAATGTGACAAATAACTAAGGGAATTGTTTCAGTAGTAATATAGTGTCGGTTACAGACAGAAAAACACCATCTCCATTATTATAAGATATATAAGAGATATGTCTATTGTATACAGAGTTATCTTAGTTTTAAGCTAATTAACAAGGAACAAATTAAAGTACTGCTTGTATGATTCGCAAAATATTTTGGCTAATTCAAGCGTCCAGTCTGGTAACATCATTGGGACTTTAGTAAAAGTTTCAGTTCCAGACAGAAAAGCTCACAATCCCCAATATAATAAGATGCACAAAAAACACAAAAACAATCTTGTTTAATTTGTCAACCAAGAAACTATGTTTAATTTTTCTTTTATCCATTCACAAAAATGGAAAGTTACTGTTTTTATATACTCATGCTGTAGTATTTTTGTTTTGTGGGAACAAAAGCATTGCATTTGGTCAGAATATATTTTGCTGTGTATTGAATTTGGTACGTAGTGCTTTTTGGGATAATTTTCTTGTTTTAGTCGAAGAAGTGAGTGGTCTTTGTATCGTTGAGAGAGGGGCAACCTCTTTTCGAGATTTCTTCTCTCCATTCTCGTACAGTTGGTTTGATTTAGTTAACATTATTTTCTGTGTTGTTGCCATATTTTAAGGATAAAACTTTATTTTAGTCTTTCAATAAATGTGTGGAATTATGAAGTCTTTGGTAATTCCTCTTATTCAAATGCGGTAAATAATCAAGCATAGTACATTCCTTTGTATAATTCATGCATCGAAATGGGTAGTACAAATATTTTCAGAGCTATTAGACTAAAAGTTTAACCTTTCATTTAGATTATGGACCAGAATAAATCAAATAATTAAAAAAAAAAAAACTAAAAAAATAATAATGGACTATTCTGCTTTTATTATAAAGAAAGAAGTGGAAGAAAAAGGACATGCTACAGAAAAAATATAAGAATAAAAGAAAGTGAGTAAGGGAAAATAAATAGGGAGGTCAGAGCTCGGAAGCGATAACTCTAATCTGTTTCAATCGAACATGATGAAAGAGGAAAAGAAAAGAAAAAATGAGAGATTCAAATCCAGATTATCATACTTTTACATATTGAACTATTTAACAATAGCTCTTAAGTAAACATATCAAACGTTGTAATAATTAAATTATTATACTGTGGTATATCTACAGGTCTCGCTAGTCTTTTCCATTTTAATTGTGCAAGCTCCTGGGGAAATTTTTTCAATCTATTTTCTCAGACTCTTTTTTCCATTACATACTAGGTTAGTATATTAGTACGAAACTTATTTGGATGGTCTCATTTTTAACCAGAGGGTGTTAAAAATGACAACGGTCGTATTTTGTAGTAACATCAGTATTACTAGATTTGCATAAAAGAGGGAAAGTGAAACAGCTTTTTAGAAATCAAAATTGAGCATTCAAATGTTCCACATAAGTCATTACAATTCTCTATTTAACGTAAATCCTCATTCTAATGACGTTAGACCACTAGCGAAACTCCGATTTTCCAAAATGTCCTTTTTCCTTTCTCATTACACCACATTTCAAAATCTCTCTCTCTCACACATATACATATATATTGTGTGTTTTTCTCGGTCGCGTCTAAACGTGAATTTTTTTCAAAGTTCTTTTTCGAACATTTCAAAAATTCTCCGCTTTTTTCCCAACGAATTTCATTTCAAATAAGGATTTACTCTGATGAAGGTCGAATTTTCTTTCTGTGCGGAACATTTCTACATTTTTTCTATTATTATTATTTCATTTCATCTGGTTATTTAAAAGATAATAGTTTGAATAATGTACACATGGATAAACTCCTGACCGAAACACGTAAGTAAATTGATTAAAATATCCTATATTGTCCATTCTATACTTTATTTCATTTATTCATTTTTTTCAACACACACACATATATATAAGGTGTGTCAAAATTATCGAGACTTAAGCTGTATTTAACAAGATAGAAAGCAAGAATGAATGGAACGTTAATTTTTCAGAATACAAGGTGTGTCCAAAAGTACCGAAAATCTCGATAAGTTTTTTAAAATTCAAAATATCAATTGGTAAACAGTTAAACATATTTAGGATATAAAAAAATAAGGCTAGCCTATTGTCAATATCAGTTAGACAGCGAGGGAATATATCCTCTTTTCATTAGCTCTAGATTAGGGAGATTGTTTTTTGCTGTAG
>CM042143.1:120427943-120432943 GCA_023376005.1 Doryteuthis pealeii | reverse complement strand
CAACCAGTCTAGAAGGAAAATTAAAACCTGTTAACCTCCGCATAAAAAAATTGACAGTGCCACATCCTACTCGTGCGAAGGAGTTGGTGTGTGTGTGTATGTATATATATATATATATATATATATCATTAGATTTTTATATCTTTAAAAAGGTAATATTTTTCTTGTTAATCTTTTGTCTGTCTTTCTTCAGATTATTTTTCATATGTTATATAGATGATTAAAAGAAAAGAAAAACGTAATTCATCTTGTTGCTGACAGACTACAATATTTGGCGAAGATTATTTATGAACCACTCTCCCATTACTACTTTATATTCCTGATCATATACTTGATAAAATGCAGATTTAAAATGAGAATATTTATTCTTTGGCGCGATTTAGATCAGTTGGTAGAGCACTCGCCTTGGAATCACAAGGTTCCAGGTTCGATACCCGTCTCCGCCAACTTAGCGTACGAGTAGGCCCAGATTAGCTAATCTGATCTCTGCAGTAAAGTAGAGAGTTTGCGGTAGGTGTGGTGCTCCAAGTTTTCTCTTCTCTTTCCTACCCTCTCTTCTCTACTCTTTTCAACTTCTTTTCTTTCTTCTTTACATCGTTTTCCTTTCTTTCTATATCCCCCCCCCCATTTTCTTCCTGTCAGAAAGTAACAAAATATCTATATAGCAATACTCGTATTCCTTAAAATACGATCGTTATTATCTTGAAATCCCCTCTGGTTAAAAATGAAACCGTCCAAGCTATCCAAAAGGAAATGCAAAAATGTTAATCCTAATTATCTGGTGTTCCTTATCTGTCGAATTATCTTTTGTTATCAGTATTGTCATCTAAGCTAAATAATGGACCATTCCCTTATTATAAAGAAAGAGCCGGAAGAAAAGAGACAAGCTACACAGAAATATAATAAGAAAGAAAGCGTAGGGGAAAGATATAGAGTGGGTGTGAGTACGTGGAAGCGATAAAACTTATCTGTTTCAATCGAACATAATGGAAAGATAGAAAGAAAGAAAAACTGAGGTTTAAATCATAATTATATTTTACATATTGAACTATTTGGAATAGCTCTAAAGTAAACATATCAAACGTTGTAATAATTAAGACATACTGTCGTAAATCTACAGGTCATGATAGTCTTACTTAAATAACGCAGAGATGAAATACTTTTTATCTTATCAACATAATCGTTTGATCTCATTTAAGCAAATGTTTAAGCACTTAGTGAAATTAATATTTATATGCTTCAGAATAAGAATATTAAAAAGAAGCTATTCGGTGAACATTACATCTATAGGGAAATCTAAGTTATAATATTTGATGAAAAAAAAAATATAGATAAAAAACTGTTGATTTAAAAAAAAAAAAAATGAACACCACAAATTTTAATGAAACATCAATGACTCATATATACATACGGAAGAATTATTTACACGGATTTTCATAATTTTCTGAAGAAAATTCTCATAAATATGAAAAATATAATATTTCTAAGAATTTCCTTTTTCTTGATTTTATATCCTAATATATTATTAGTCCTTTGCTAATGAATTTTCACAAGTAAGAAAAAATGTTTGTTGTTTTATAGACAAAGAAAACACTGGATGCATATTGTTTATCTCATTTAAAAAAAGAAACCAGTTAATAAGGTGAGTGATATCGTTGTTCTTAGATTATTTGAATTTTAAATCTCTTCTATATTTTTCTAGTTTATTAACTGTAGAATACTGTTAATTGTTATTCTGTGTTACTTTCACCCTTAGCCAGGATTGAACCTGCAGTCTGGAAATGACTGTTACAGATTGTTAACTATTGAACAGTGGAACAGTCAAACACCTCCTCAGCTTAATGGACTCTTCCTGGCAGTAGTGGCAGTAATTATTTAAGCTGTTATAGTGGGTTCATTGGGGAACTAGTAACTGCATGGTTAGGCTTGGCCAGTCACATTGCTCAAACCAATTGTTGACTGTCTAACTGACTTACTTCAATATTAACCTATGCCTAGGAAAAAGAATTATACATGCATATGTATATATAGTTTTCCAAAATTAATCATATATATATATATATATATATATATATATATATATATATATGTGTGTGTGTGTGTGTGTGTGTATGTGAATAAAAAGGCCTTTACCCATGGTATTTAAGGCCTTTTTATTCACAAATAAATTTGCTCTGTTTTAAAATAATTAAACATTGAGCTCTCATACTGTACCTGAACTCTACAACAAACTACTGTTAGAGAATAGGACCAGTCTAGAATAACCTTGTACCAAGAAACTTGGTACCCCAACAAAGAACATATATTTTTAAAAATCTTAGTGAATTTAACCAGAAGAAACTTTTTACTGAACAAATGGTCTCGGCACTTTTACCAGTATATTTTTCGCCTAATTTTTAGGTTCTTGTCAAAGACTTTGGAAACTTTAAAAAACATTCGAAAAATTTCTTTCATAAGATATCTTCTGGCGATGACCTAAAGTCAATACTAGTTGAGAACAGTTAAAAAAATAAAGATAAAATGAATATTCCTGTTTGCCTAATCAGTTTCTGTTCATCTATCTCATATTTATGTTTTTAAGAGGAGGGAATGACTTAACGGAAAAAGCAAGAGGATTTGGATTACATCAGTATGTTTTTATTTAATTCCACGCGGAATAGTTCTGACGATCCTCCCAGTGAAACGCAGGTAGACATATTCTGAATAATATCTTATTATAATGGAGATTGTGTGTTTTTCTGTCTGTAACCGAAACTATATTCCTATTCAAGTCACAATTCTCTTAGTTATTGACATCACATTCTCCATGATTTTATTTTTATCTAAACCTCAATTATTAATAAAATTGTCTTACATTATTAATACTGTTAACTATGTCTCCATATTGACAACATGCAATTATATTTATATATACAACAAAATAGCGGTTTACAGTGTGAACGGGAAGGCTAATTTGCATATTAATATTAAAAAATCGAATTTAATAAATATGTGCTTAGTATTATTGATTTCTAATTGTTTGGTTTTATTTTAATGAATATAAGCAAAAATCTCTTCAATGAATCTTAAAGGAAATCCATTAACAAGATAAAATAACTGTAATTTTATTCTTTACTTCCTCTTATAACTAAATACTTAAATTAGAAAAAATAACAATGAAAGACGAGAGTGATGGAAGAGTAAGTTTCAGTTGTTCCATTTTTTATTATACTCCCTCTGTTTCAAATCTTTTATTATACTCCCTCTGTTTCAAATCTTTTTATCTGTATTCTTATTTAGTTTCATTAGCCTTTCTAATTTAATACAATATTTTATTACATTAAAATTTAAATACTTGCACCCGGAGGGTGCATATATTTGCTAGTATATATAAGATAAACCTAATGAGTCAAATATACCTACTAAAAGTTTCGCTTGGTGCTCTTCAGGGCTAAAATCTGACTACTTGCTCTACTTAGGTATTGAGCACTCTTTACTTATTAGCTTTAGTATATCCTAGCGGTTTTTGTATATATATATATATATATATAAAAGTTTTTTTTTTCTTTTTTCCACGTATTATAGTATCAACCGATTATTTTCGGTTGGTACGACTGTCTTGGTCTTTTCTCTTTTTTTCAATTTTTTTTTCTCCCAGGTAATGTTTGATAGTATATTTTTACAATCAAACTATTTGCCGGGTTTTTTTCTTACCGCAAGGGATATACCAACATGTTTGGTATATATATATGAGAGAGAGAGAGAGAGAGAGAGAGAGAGAGAGAGAGAGAGAGAGAGAGAGAGAGAGAGAGAGAGAGATCAAAACATAAAATAATAAAGCAAATAAAAGTAATAAAAAAATTAATAATAATGAAAATAAACTTGAAAACAAGAATATATAAAGAATGATAAAAGAAATATATAATTTTTTTTATCAATATATACATAAATAACGATAAAATATTTATTTCTAACTTTTTAAATATCAGGCAACGCCGGGGAGTTTTGCTCGTATTAAATACAATACAACTTTTAAGAAATTCTCTAGGTTTTTTTAAAAAATATTTAATATATTGTTTTTTAAAACTATATCGACACACATGTATGTCTATATTAAGGAACACGTGTCATAAATCAATGGTTTGATCCTCACAAGAGCACACATTATTGTGGTCCTATGAGATCTTAAACTGACCTCATCAATTTTATATAAATATATCACTTAATATCATATGTATTTAACAAACCCCTCCACACAAGAAGAATACGACAAAAGGTCTAATTTTAAGCGGAGTTTAACAGGTTTGAATTCAGAGTTTTCCTTCTCCTCGACAAGGGGTTTGGCAACCTTGTACTACATAGGGACCAGGGACATGGCTGTGAGAGAATGGCGTGTCACATCTATTATTCTAGTCCTTGTAGCATACAGAAATGATTGATCACAGCAAGATTGTCATATTGTATAAGTCTTATTCACCAGATGTATTCGTTGACTTGTTACCAGATTTTAATCCAGATTATATGATCTTGCAGTACCTATGAGAAGAATAACAATTCTTACCTGTGAAATAGGTACGTTACATGGGGAGCAGGACTTCTGTCTACGTTTATAAAAAAACAAACAAACAAAAAAAAAAAACGAGCATCTAAGTAAACATCTGTTTCCTTTGCGGGTCGGATTAATATAATATTTCTCTGAGGGACTGCGGGCCAGATCTTGCCCGTTGACCATAGTTAGCCTACCCCTGTCCTAGACGGGTGCCATGTTACGGTTAAAGAGCCCAATCTACCTTGCTTTCATTTTTAACCATAGGTTGTTACAAGAATGACAACAAGGAACACGTGTATAGATATCTATGTGGAGAAAGGTAGACAAACACGGGATGTTGTACAAAATGGATGTTTATTGTACAACATTCCGTGTTTGTCTACTTTTCTCCACATACTGTCGGATTAATTTCCTTTTATTTTTCCCACATTATATATATTATATAGGGCCGGGTTAGCTCAGTCTGTAGAGC
>CM042143.1:120415443-120422943 GCA_023376005.1 Doryteuthis pealeii | reverse complement strand
CGAGGTACCCATTGAGATTCGAACTCATTAGGAATGGTTTGCTAGAATGGCCGTTGTATTCTCCGACCTTCTTCAGTAACCTTTCTGAAATCTTAAACCAAAATCTTTATTCAGTGTAAAAGGACAGAGTAATATTATTCAATTTCTATTATCTACGCTATCAATACAACTGCTTCCAACTGTGATGTCGCTGAAGAAGGCTAAATGGGAGACTTCTCGAAACCTCGTGACTAATATTAACCAAGATGAACACAGTACGCCAAGCAGATTATTAATAGCGAAGGACCAGATTTTTAAAGGGGCAAAGGAAGAATTGCACCGGCCCTTCAACAAGAGAGGAATAAAGTATTCCTTTATAAAAACCTTTAATAATTATAAGATTAATCTTATTGAAAAAATAAAGTGATTTTGTTGTGGACTAGCCTAGTGTACATTGCATAGAGAGTTGTGGTCCAGGATTATTTATACACGGCTGTCTGAGAACATGGGAGTGATCACCGAGACTGCAGGGATTACGGAACCATTACGCGAACCGTCTATCTCGAGGTTTTAAAACACTGTTGCGAGTTACTATATGTCTGGCGCACATGGAGTTGAATGTAATAATATACTGAATACTGGATGATCCAGTATACAACAGATTTGCAGTAAGCGGAAAGAATTATATCACTGTCGTTAATACAAAGTGAAAAATGTAGTAAAGTTTATTTTTATAGTCGATATGTTGAGTTAATAATTTCTAGATAATTTTTTCATTTTTTTTATCTTTCCTTCCGAATCCAAAACTTAAATCTAAATTACAAACGACTAAAACAATTTCTTGATATTGCTAATTATTCTTCAAATATAATTTATTGGTTTGTTTTGTTTTACGGCATATCAACCTCGGTGGGTCATTTAATGCCGACAAAGTTTTGAAATAAATTCATAACAAATGGAAAACAAATTTTGTTTATCAACTCGTGTTTTTCTATTTAACCCACAGATGGGACCCTAACAGGTACTACCACTCTGGGTAAGAGGGGACCAGGGTGCAATGGTGATGAAGGGGTGCTCCACATTCCCCAAACCCCCCAAACTGGAACCTCACCATCAGATAGAGTTTAACGTCATTCCCAGGACATGTAGACCCTCAGACACCGCCTTCTAGCACCCATATGATAACAAGGGGTTGGGGCTTGCCATAAGGGCAACAGGGTTGGGAAAATCATATAGGTGCTAGGATTGACGTGACCAGCCGGTTGATCGGATGGGGCCTCTCCGATCGCCCGTCTAGCCCAATATAGGGCCAAAGTGGAGTATTGAAATCCACCCAGGTTCTATCCATAAGCATCACGGGTCACCACCCACGGCCAAGAGGTGGCTCCATTGGGGGAGTCTTACCCCTCTGCAGAGGTGTGGTCGGTGCATTCTAACGCCCCACCGACAGGGCGGTCAAATATAATGGAGAAAAAAATAAAATTAAAATAAAACCTACTTTATATCATTTTCTTTTAAACAAATTAACTTTATTTCAATTTTTTATGACCCTTACTTAAATTCTATATTGAGGCTTCTTGATTTGCCCCCTACCCAGAAATGCCCCAGCTCCCCCTGGTTTAATTCTGACTGATTTAATGTATAATAGTAATTTTTTATTTCAGTAATTGCTTTTTGTTTAGGATATTGAATCGATCGGACTTTTTAAAAAGTTGTTTACTTTTGAAATTTACAAATGCTAGACATTCTAAGTAGAATTTCAAATGCTCTTTCTATGTATATTTTACGTTTTAAATATCTTCGAGTATAAATCAAATCTTCATAATTTTTGCACAAAAAGCAAGAACCAGTGATATTGAATGGATTTATATTGTCTTTGTCGTTAATTGTTTATTTTTGTAGTTTCATACATTACACACCAACTGCACTTTATATATGTTTAGATATATGATATATTTGATTATAATTTATCTTTAAAACCAAAAGTAATAAAGGGTAAAAACAATATGTAAGGGTGACAAGACTTTCAGACCATCCAATACTACAACGTTCCACGTTCAATAATGATATTTCTATGTGCTGTTGAGAGACATTATAATGCATTAGTTTGCTACTAGAAATAACAAGTCTTTAAATATAGAAAAGGCAAGAAGTAAAAGAGAAATAGAAAATCAAAATGAATATATATATATATTTTTTATATATATATATAATGGGCTTATCATAATCAAAAAGATGTTAATGTGTTTGCTATTGATTTCAAAGAAACTGTTAAAAGTGTTTTTAAAATTGTAATGTTTGTTTTGGTACGTAATTTACTTTACACAAAGGGACCGTTTTTGTCAATTTTTTTGGCAGAATTTAATGTTTAAAATGTATTAAAGATTAATTACATATGTAATATTTTTTTTTTTACTGATGCTCATTATGTTACTACTTTTTGACTTAAAAAATTGATCTTAGATAATCGATTTAATTAATTTTAGTTCATTTTTAAATTGAACATCGGCGCTTGAATTGTTGATACCTAGATTATGGTAATCCTTAACTTGTTCCTCGTAAATTCCTACCATAAAATAAACTGAACCCTCATTTTATATCAGTGTTTTTGCAATAATTTTTTTCCTTGCACCCGTTATTTTAAAACTTTTAGAATATACACATTGAAGTGAATATTGAAATAGATAAAGAACATATATTTAGTATTGTAAAATGGGTGTAAGAAAAATAAAACATTTATTGCAAAAACACGGACATAAAATAAACTGAACCCTCATTTTATGGTAGGAATTTACGAGGAACAAGTTAAGAATTACCTAGATTATTAATCATGAAAAAATAGAAAAATAATGAATAAAATCAAGATGCTGATAAACAAAACAAAAACTTAGAAGAAAATAATATAACGGCAAAACGTAGTAGTAGTAGTAGTAGTAGTAGTAGTAGTAGTAGTAGTAAAAATATTTAAGACATTGGGATCAAGAAAGAGCAAAAATGAGAAAGGTCGTAAGTCAAAGTTGAGTGTCGTAAAAATATTAATATTTCTCTTCCACGTTTTAATCGGCAATCACCTTCCCACGCACACATACATACATAACCGTTTCTCCTCTTTTGTGCGCTTATGTTTTAACTCCTCCTCCTTCGCAATGCTTTCTTTTGCTACTTCTGCTGGAAGGGAAAAAACTGCTAGTGCAACTACTACTTCCTCTAAACTCATACATCCACCACTTGCAGTTATAGCACAGCGTGAAAAGGAATAACTGACACTCAGAAGAAAATTGCCCCTTTCATTTGAAATGAGAGAAAATATTCCAATTTAATTTAATAAATATCCGTCTCTCGCATTTATTTATAAATATAGTGGTACCTTGACTAACGAGTTTAATTCATTCCACTTGTAACTCAATTTCCTCGTATATCGAATTAATTTTACCCATTGAAATAAATTGAAATTCCATTAATCCGTTCCAAAACATCCAAATTTCTTTTGTTACGATTTTATTTGTAATAAATGCGAAACTATGTACAGTGATACCTTGAATTACGAGTATAATTCGTTCCGATCGTGACTATTTCCTCGTATATCAAATTAATTTTCCCCATTGAAATTAACTGAAATACCATTAATCCGTTTCATCTCCCTACAAAACACCCTTTTTGTTACAGTTAATAAAATAAAAATAGCACTAATGTATAAAACCGTAAAATAGATTTAGTTCAGTCGGTAGAGAGTTCGGCTAGAAACCACAAGGTTCCTAGTTCGATACCGGCCCTCACCAACTCAGCATATGCGTAGCACAGGGATCTGTGCGGTAAAGTAAGGAGCTAATGGTAGGTGTGGCGCTTCCCCGACAAGCGCAAAAAACACTCCTTGGTCTAGCGCTAGTGAAAAGGGGATAGACTCCTTCGCTGATTGGCGGATACCGACTTTAGGCTACCCTGACGACTAGGTACTGTAATATGTGTGAATGTTTATTCTTTTATACATAGTACTTTTCTTTGGTGTAACGAATTAAGAAACTTAAATGTTTTTATTTAACATTAACATGAGCATATCTGAAGTCCAATCGTACCTGAAATTTGAGCTCACAGCACAAAGCAAAAATTGCCCGAGTGACAGCTCCTAACTCTGAAAACTAATAAGAGTTGAAACAAACAAAACAAACTTACGTGTTTGTTTTTTTGTAATATTGAAATTGTGAATTACGTAAGATATTATTTTTTCTTGAATTTTGTTTCGTTTCGTGGAACTTTCACAGGTCGAGCTAGCATGAATTATTACGCGTTGTGTAATGGATATCGTTGTAGGAAATGACACAGCTAGATGAGGTCAAATACTGGGCGAATTTGTATTTCCCATCGCGCTAATACTCTTGGGAAAGGTATGCATCCAGCTACTCTCCCTCAGGCTAAGGTAAATAGTAGGGCAGACTAGGCTGTTTAATTTTGGCTAGTTAATCAGTCTAGTAGGAAAATTGAATTCGAACCTGTTAAACTCCGCTTAAGAAATTGATCTTGAGTCACATCCTGCTCGCACGGAGAAGTTACTTACTATGTGTGTGTGTGTGAATTATTACTTCAGAGGGTACAAAAGCATTAAGCTTTTAGGGGTGCGGGGCATGAAAATGGGTCGAAACCACTGCAATCTAGAGAATTAAAAAAAGTACAATTCTTTTCGATATTGGTATTCAAACCAATCATCCAATGTCAGTAATGAATTAAAATTTAAAAAAAATGTTCCACCCCGTTGGCTGGAGCTCTAGAATAAGCTGACTGCACCTCTGAAGAGGGGTAAGACCTTTTCAAAATGGTGAACCGTGGATTGCAACCCGTGATGCTCAAGGGCAGAATCTTGATGGCTGAACAGTCCAAAACTTATAACACTCAACTTTGGCCAGACTGGCAATTGGAGAAATCCCTTCCGATCAACCGGATGGTCACGTCAAGCCCTAGTACCTATATGATTGTCCCGACCCTATTGCTCTTATGGCAAACGCTCAACGCTTTCTATCATATATGTGATAGAAGGCGATGGTTGAGGTCCTGGGTATGACGTTAAATTTCATCTAATGGTGAGGTTCCAATTCTGTAGCTCTGAGGAGTGTGGACTACGCCTTCATCCCCTTTACCCCTAAGTCTACCTGATCCGGAGTGATGGTACTAGTGTTAGGGTTCCATCTATGGGTTAAATAGGAAAAAATGAGTTAAACAATGTCAGCCCAGGAAACTAACGCCATCAACCTCAGGCTTATTGTTGTGTAACATATTAAAAGAATTATTTAAAAAATGTATACTGTCGGGACAATCATCAAGGTGCTAGGGCTCGATATGATCAGCCGATTGATTGATCTGGGCTCACCGACCGCTTGTCTAGCTCATGTAAGGGCTGTGTATGTCACGCAACCACTTAATAACCGGATCACAGACTACTTAGCCATCGTGTCCTCAGGCATTACGGACAGCAAACCCACGATTTACAGGTGTTACCATTTGAGAGGGTTTTGGTTTGGTTTGTTTTACGGCATATCAACCTCGGTGGGTCATTTAATGCCGACAAAGTTGTGAAATAAATTCATTCTTAATGCATAATACAATTTTGTTTATAAATTCATGTTTTTCTATTTAAGCCATAGATGGGACCCTAACAGGTACTACTACTCCGGGTCAGAGTGGACCAGGGACAAATGGTGATGAAGGGGTGCTCTATATTCCACAAACCTCCAAACTGGATCCTCACCATCAGATAGAGTTTAATGTCATTCCCAGGACATGTAGACCCTCAGCCACCGCCTTCTAGTACCCATATGATAAGAAGGATTGGGGGTTGCCATAAGGGCAATAGGGTTGGGGCAATCATATAGGTGCTAGGGCTTGACGTGGCCAGCCGATTGATCGGAGGGGGCCTCTCCGACCGCCTGTCTAGCTCGAAGTGGAATATTGCAAGTCATGGACTGCTCAGCTACTTGGGTTCTATCCTTAAGCATCCCGGGTCACCACCCACGGCCAACAGGTGGCCCCATTAGGGGGAGTCTTACCCTCTGCAGAGCTGTAGTCGGTGCATTCTAACACACCAGCCAATAGGGCGGGTTACCATTTGAGAAGGCCTTGCCACTAAGCCACAGTCGGCTGAAGTTTTGGAGAAAAATGCAAAACTAAAATATACATACTTTAAAGCAATTTCACATCGGATTCAACTCAATGCAAAATAGGGGGGGGGTATGCCATGTAGGTATTGCCTAACGTAGGTATTTAGTAAAAATAGATTAATTAAAGTTGGCGAGGTGACCTAATATCGGTATCAGCCCGACAGCGAGGGAGTCTATCACCTTTTTCACGAGCACTAGACCAAGGAGATAATTTTAGTGTCTGCGTTGGAGCGCCACACCTACCACCAGCTGCTCCCTTTACGGCACATATCCCTGTGCTACTCATCCACTGAGTTGCTGAGGGCCGGTATTGAACCAGGAACCTTGTGATTCCTAGGCAGACGCTCTACAGACTGAGCTAAACCGGTCTTCTAGCGCAAAGTCACATGCTTGCAACTCCAGGTGTGAATCCAATTTTATTGTATTAACGGTCGACTAAGTTAACTTGTTAATAATTGATTCAGTGTGAATCGTCTTGAGATTTCTGTACATTGTCAAACTATACAAACAAACATTTATCCTCAAAGAAAATTCAAGTTGTAATCGAAATATTATGGATTGTTAAAGAAGAAAAAAAAATGTTTGCTTTTCTTAAAGTTTTTAATGTTCTTGTCGGTCGAAAGATCAAAGCAAATATTCTTTTGTCAATGATAGAAAGTTAAGTCAAATTACAGGATAGTTTTCATTTGAAATCAAAGGAAAATTATATATATATATATATATATATATATATATATATGTGTGTGTGTGTGTAGTGATGCTGATAGCATTTTGATATAGTGCGTCACGGGACGCATATATTTGCTTTGAATGAGTCCCCGGGAAAATCTATGGGCCCTAACTAAACCCGTCTAACTCCTACCTTGTAACCTGTCCTGTGTAATTATTTTCTAAGAAACTATTGAAATGTATTTACAGAGAAGAAAAAGAAATACACTGGGTCGCATGGATTCGATTTCACTGCGTCCTTTTAGAATTTTGTGCGTCAGGGACGCAGGACTCTTATCTATCAGCATCTGTGTGTGTGTGTATGTGTGTGTGTGTGTGTGTGTGTACACGGAATCAGAAAGTGGTTAAACAAAGCCTGAAGAAGATACGAGGAAATCCGAAACAGGTGTTTCTTAAGTAAAATAACATCATCTTTTGAAAAACAATTCATTTTATGGACCTTCTTTTTTACAAAATATTTAATTTTTTCCCGCTGGATCCATTACAACAACAACACACACAAGGTAGCGTGGGAATGGAGGCAACGATGCCTGGTTAGTGACAGTTTCTCGCCTATGCGATATCCAGACAAAAGCTTGGTTTGAAGACCGCATAGGCGAGAAACTGTCAGTAACCAAGCGCCGTTGATTCCATGTCCATGCTACCT
>CM042143.1:120367943-120410443 GCA_023376005.1 Doryteuthis pealeii | reverse complement strand
CCATTAACCGAGGATATAAAAAAAACTAAGCAAAGCTTAGATCTGACTTCCTGGCCTCAAGTATGGAGTATCGAGTGAGGATTGAAATAACTATTCAGTAACTCTGGACTTGTGACACTAGCTTGTTGTTAACCATTACATCAGGATGAGAAGCCATGAACAGTCGTGAATGTTTATCACACATATGGAAAATAAAACTGGAAAATACAACTGAGAATTTTTTTTTAAATTCATTAAAAATTGTTGTATACTGGATTTATTTACCTCGTACCCCACTTGTACGGGTTAGGCACAAGGCCCTATTAACGTGGGACCATCCACAAGCCGAGACTTATGGGTGGTAGGCACAAAAAAATGCGTCGATCCCGTCGTCATTCCCCATGCAAGCTTAGGAGTTTTCCGAGTTTCGTGGTTGGTAATTTCCTTTCTGCTAAATTTTGGGTACGAGCGAGCTTCAAATATGCTTATGTTGATATGTTCACTAAAAACATTTGTTTCCAAATTTATACGCCAAAGAAAATATATAAAAAAGGATAGGCATATTGCATAATTCATTACATTATATTTTCTTATGTTTTATACATTCAGTGATAGGTTTCTTATTTAAGAAAAAAGCTAACAAAAAGTTAGGGTGTTTGGTGAGCACTGAAACAGATTAATTGCATTTCAGTCTATTTCAATGGGGAAAATTGATTTGATATACGAGGAAATTGAGTTACGAGCGAAACGAGGTACCACTCTGTATATGGACAGGTGCGTGTGTGTGTATTGGATTTCATAGTAAAATTCAATTTTGAATAGGACCTTTGTTGCCTAATTACGTTCCAACCCAAGAGATCATTCTGCTGTACCACACACACACACACAATCATTTCCATAACTATCTCGCTCCTAACAGGTCTACATGAGATACAGTATCCGATCAGGACTAATCGATGTAAGTCTTTGCTGGTCGGGCCACTCTTGTGTGTTCATATGTAGGTGTCCACAGGTGAACGTCACTAATGAGTTCGTCCTTACTTTTCCAGCAGTTCTCAAGATGTCTGCTTGTATGGCTTGTGTGATAGGGTGTAAGTAACTGTACAGCCTCTTTATTGTAAGTTGCTGCTTCCTATATGTGTGTGTGTGTGTGTAGTGATGCTGATAGCATTTTGATATAGTGCGTCACGGGACGCATAATTTGCTTTGAATGAGTCCCCGGGAAAATCTATGGGCCCTAACTAAACCCCGTCTAACTCCTACCTTGTAACCTGTTCCTGTGTAATTATTTTCTAAAAACTATTGAAATGTATTTACAGAGAAGAAAAAGAAATACACTGGGTCGCATGGATTCGATTTCACTGCGTCCTTTTAGAATTTTGTGCGTCAGGGACGCAGGACTCTTATATATCATCATCTGTGTGTGTGTACACGGAATCAGAAAGTGGTTAAACAAAGCGTGAAGAAGATACGAGAAAATCCGAAACAGGTGTTTCTTGAGTAAAATAAAATCATCTTTTGAAAAACAATTCATTTTATGGACCTTCTTTTTTATAAAATATTTAATTTTCTCCCGCTGGATCCATTACAACAACACACACAAGGTAGCGTGGGAATGGAGGCAACGACGCCTGGTAAGTGACAGTTTCTCGCCTATGCGATATCCAGACAAAAGCTTGGTTTGCAGACCGCATAGGCGAGAAACTGTCAGTAACCAAGCGCCGTTGATTCCATGTCCATGCTACCTTAAATCAGATATAAAAGTGTTTTCAATGATATTGAATAGATGATACAAAAATCTAACAATCGAGAAAAATATTTGCTTTTCTATGATGACAGACTATTGTAGAGTAGATGAAAGGATAAAATCATTAGTATTATTCGGACAATTGTCCTCATCTTCCTTGTTATCCGTACAACGTTTCGGCCGAAGTACCCTCCGGTCTTCTTTTAGGTATTTCTTGTAATCGGAAGCCATCACAGAACTTTGAACCTAACCCTTTATTCAATCCACGGGGGGGGGTATCCTGTTCTCATTCCAATAACCATAACTGGGTATTTGGTGTTAAGTTGTGTTAATTTTTATTCTATGTTACTTCTACCACTGACCAGGGTTGAACCTGCAGTCTAGAGATAACTGTCGTTTGGAACTGTCTTAACCTAACTCCTTTCTCCACTAGGCCATGTGTCAAATTAGCATTATCATGCGTTGACATGCCGTTAAAATCAATTTATTTTCTTATTAATTATAAAAACTAGCAAATATATGCACCCTCCGGGTGCAAGTATTTAAGTTTGAATGTAATAAGATATTATATAAAATTAGAAAGGCTAATGAAACTAAATAAGAATGCAGATCAAAAGATTTGAAACATAGAACAACTGAACTTACTCTTCCATCACTCTCGTCTTTCGTTGCTATTTTTTCTAATGTAAGTATTTAGTTAAAATAGGAAGTAAGAATAAACTCAGTTATTTTTTCTTGTTAATGGATTTCATTTAAGATTTATTGAAGAGATTTTGGCTTATATTCATTAAAATAAAACCAAACAGTTAGAAATCAATAACACTGAGCACATATTTATTAAATTCGATTTTTTAATATCAATATGCAAATTAGCCTTCCCGTTCACACTGTAAACCGCTATTTTGTTGTATATATAAATATAATTGCATGTTGTTCGTATGTAGATATGGTTAACAGTATTAATAATGTAAAACAATTTTATTAATTATTAAAGAGGTTAAAATAAAATCATGGAGAATGTGATGTCAATAACTAAGGGAATTGTGACTTGAGTAGTAATATAGTTTCGTTTACAGACAGAAAAACACACGATCTCCATTATAATAAGATATTTTGACTCATTTCCTTTTTCCAGACTTTTTAATAATTTTCTTTGTCGCGTTTTTCAACATTATTATTTCAGTTTTATTAGCATTAATTTTTTTCGAATTTCCTCATTTAAAAAAAAAAAAAAATTAATTCAATTCTCCACCGGTAACTCGTTTAATTAAAGTATCAACTCCTGCCGAGCGAGCGGTGACGATGACCATGGAGTTCAAACTAACCCAGTTGCCCGGCCCTGGGGTGCAACAACCAAATGCCACTAAACCTGTGCAACTAGGCCCAACCCTGACCTGGCATGTGATGTTTGGCTGACCTGTGTCTGGGTGGGATTCAAGATCAACTGATGAAATACTTTCTTTTTAATCGTTCACCGTTTTCTTCCTCAGTTTAGAAATTATAAAAGAATGTAAATAAACCAGTTCTGAGGAGTTTGAAATTTCCTTTTGGTTTTTACTTTATTTGTTCTGTCTTTTTAATATCATTCTATCAGACATAAACAGATATCTGGCTATCTACTTTACCAGTTTCTTCAATCTCAGTCTGAGATTATATATATATATATATATATATATATATATATATAACACGCGCATTATATAATATATATTAGTGGAATCGGTGGAGCGGCTTATTGTTGGTATCAGCCGGAAAACAAAGGAGTCTATCCTCTTTCGATTAGCACTAGACCAGGGAGGCTGTTTTTTGTCTAGGGTAGAATGCCACACACGCATCATATATTAGTACCACTATGACTTACAAGTGCCCCAACTTACGAGTTTTCCGAGTTTCGTGGTTGGTAATTTCCTTTCTGCTAAATTTTGAGGTACGAGCGTGCTTCAAATATGCTTATGTTGATATGTTCACTAAAAACATGTGTTTCCAAATTTATTACGCCAAAGAAAAATATATAAAAAAGGATAGGCATATTGCATAATTCATTACATTATATTTTCTTAGTTTTATACATTACAGTGATAGGTATCTTATTTAAAAAAAAAAAGCTAACAAAAAGTTAGGGTGTTTGGTAAGTACTGGAACAGATTAATTGTATTTCAGTCTATTTCAATGGGGAAAATTGATTTGATATACGAGGAAATTGAGTTACGAGCGAAACGAGGTACCACTCTGTATATAGACTGGTGCGTGTGTGTGTATTGGATTTCATAGTAAAATTCAATTTTGAATAGGACCTTTGTTGCCTAATTACGTTCCAAACCCAAGAGATCATTCTGCTGTACCACACACACACACACAATCATTTCCATAACTATCTCGCTCCTAACAGGTCTACATGAGATACAGTATCCGATCAGGACTAATCGATGTAAGTCTTTGCTGGTCGGGCCACTCTTGTGTGTTCATATGTAGGTGTCCACAGGTGAACGTCACTAATGAGTTCGTCCTTACTTTTCCAGCAGTTCTCAAGATGTCTTGCTTGTATGGCTTGTGTGATAGGGTGTAAGTGACTGTACAGCCTCTTTATTGTAAGTTGCTGCTTCCTGGATTTGTTTAGGACAGCATCCAGCATGTTACATATTAATTGGATCCCTATTACTTTTTAAGGTAGTATGGAATCCTTATGGCGATCAGTACACCTTGAGAGTGAGTGACAATGCTTGACCTCACTCTCACCTTGCGTTCTGGGGATAGAATCGTGAGAACGGAACCCCGATAGAAAGCCCTTTCAGGTTTAAGGTGGGCAACTCAGTAAGTCAGTTGCAGTAAGTGAGTTGCAGAGTCAGTTGCAGAGTTAGAAGCTAGCAAGATGTGACTCTCAGCGCGCAGTTGTCTGGCCTGGGGATCCTGAATAAAATAACATCAAAGGTAAATCGAAGTCTTGTTATTACTAAAAGCTAACAATGACACAAGGCTTCTGATAAGAAATGATCCCCAGCAGAACCAGACACGGGACCCAGATAAGAAAGACCAGACGAGACCTGTAGAAGATATACCAGACCATTAGAAGGTAGAAGAAGCAGATCCGGCCAGAAGAATAAAAGAGGTATATAACAAGCATTCTGAAGTATATTTTTTTTCTCACGGAACAGATGGACTTGCTACTATTAATATACTCCTCTACCCGAGTTATAATAGCATGTCAAACCCTCAAAAAATATTTCAATTTCTATAATTCTTTTATAATGCCCCCCCTTAAAAAAAACCTCTAAAAACAATTTCTTCAAACAAGAAATCTTCTGACGACGACCTAAGGTCGAAACTAGTTGAAAATAAATAACATAAGAAATATTCAGGTTTGTCTAATCACTTTTTGTTTATATATATATATATAAATATATATATAATGTGTGTGTGTGTGTGATAGGGACCCATCTAGTGAATCATTCAATATGTTAGTCAATATTTAAAGGTTTTTAGAAGACTGCTATGTGTATATATGGATAGGAACTTCAATTAGCCTGAAACGTGGAGAGACAGACTCAATTAGATCTGAATGAATAAAGGGCCTATTTTTTCATATATATATATATATATCAACTAAAAGAAATTCATACTAACACTGTCCAGTTTAATTAAGGAATTTCAGTGTAAGTTTTATATTATGCAATGAATAAATGAACGTTATTTGTAAAGAACATTATTAGTACTCGTTCCAGCGTATCAAGTCATTCAATGAGTCTATGTATTTCTTCTGAAAAACCATTCAACAATATTGACTAAAAGGTGTAACTACGTGTATACACAGAGACATCTATGAGCTTGTAGCTTAACGGTGAACATTCATTTATTTTAGAAAGCAAATCTTTTTTTTTTCGCAGTGTCAAACATTTTCCCATAGAATGTGGACTTTTCACTCCAATCAGAAAGAAATATTTTAATACAAATTATATGAGGAATACAAACTTGAGAAAAAGAAAAATATATGGAAAATTATGAACCAGATATAAAATAAATCCATGAAATACATCTACAAAAATCCACTTGTAAAGGAAACATGAGTACCAACTTTTATCCCACTAACATTTTTTTGGTATTAAATAACCCACAGGGTTATTATATCATTGAACAAACCAATCCGAACTAAATAAAGTTAATTTATTATTTATACCAATTTGAAGATATT
Organism: Doryteuthis pealeii; assembly: GCA_023376005.1. Lineage (NCBI taxonomy): Eukaryota > Metazoa > Mollusca > Cephalopoda > Myopsida > Loliginidae > Doryteuthis > Doryteuthis pealeii. The sequence continues at coordinate 120,404,531 of CM042143.1, read as the reverse complement.
AAGAACTTGGAATATAAAAAGTTATCAAAATGATTTATTTCGGCATTAGCTTTGTTTGGTTTGGTGTGGTTTACGGCATATCAACCTCAGTGGGTCATTTAATGCCGACAAAAGTTTTGAAATAAATTCATTCTTAATGGATACTCAACTTTTTTAAGAACTCAAGTTTTTTTTCTATTGAACCCATAGATGGGACCCTAACAGGTACTACCACTCCGGGTCAGAGTGGACCCAAGATCAATGGTGATAAAGGTGTGCTCCACATTCCCCAAACCTCCGTAACTGGAACCTCATTATCAGAGAGTTTAACGTCATTCACAGGATATGAAGACCCTCGGTCACAGCCTTCTAACACCCATATGATAGAAAGGGTTTGGGCTTGCCATAAAGGCAATAGGGTAGGTGGCAATCATATCTCGGCATTAAATAACCCGGAAACATGATATGCCGTAAAACAAACAAACCAAATTTTTTAAATTCATAAACCACCCTTGTCTTGAATCAGGCTTGAGTAAGTATTTACTCAAACAGTTCACCACGGGTAGGATGGGACACAAGGTCACAAGTGTCGGACATCCAGTCAGGATATACATATTTACCAATTTATCCTCATAAGTAGGATGTAACAAGTTTTATTTTTTAAGTGGAGTTTAACAGGTTATAATTCAAGGTTTTCCTTCTCCTAGATTGTTTGCCTCACCAAGATTAAAGAGCTCATTGTGACCTATTTACCATCGAGCAACGTTAAACTGCATCTAAGAGTGAAGTTATAATTTTGGAGCCCTGTGGAGAGTTAAGAACCCCTTAATCGCTATTACTCCCAGGTTCACTCTGACACAGAGTGGTAATACCTATTAGAGTCCCATCTATAGGTTAAATAGAAAAACGAATGAGTTTAAAAAGAACTGAGTAAAAAAAAAATGGAATAAAACAATACCTCTTCGGCATTAAATAACCCAGCAAGTTTGATATGCCGTAAAATCCAACGAATCAGCTAACCCATTAACCGAGGATATGAAAACTAAGCAAAGCTTAGATCTGACTTCCTGGCCTCAAGTATGGAGTGTCCAGTGAGGATTGAAATCCCTATTCAGTAACTCTGGACTTGTGACACTAGCTTGTTAACCATTACATCAGGATGAGAAGCCATGAACAGTCGTGAATGTTTATCACATATATGGAAAATAAAACTGGAAAATACAACTGAGAATTTAAAAAAAAATTCATTAAAAATAGTTGTATACTGGATTTATTTACCTCGTACCCCACTTGTACGGGTTAGGCACAAGGCCCTATTAACGTGGGACCACCCACAATCCGAAGCTCATGGGTGGTAGGCACAAAAAACTGCGTCGATCCCGTCGTCATTCCCCATCGAGTGGGGCGCCTCAGGGGCTGGTCAATAAACCCGGCCCTATCCCTTTAAATCAAGAGGGCAAGTATTGCCTGGTGGGGATAGCCGACTGGGATCGACGCTGTTGATTTTATTACCTAACCACTCCAGAGGCCGAAGCGCTCTGAAGCAGGAAAGTTATTTGCCTCTCATCCCACTTATGAGGGCGTGACACAAGGATATTTTTATGTGGGCCTACCCACAAGCCGAAGCTCATGGGTGGTAGTCACAAAAAATGCGTCGATCCCGTCGGCATTCCCTCTCAAGGGGGTGCCTCAGGCGCTGGGTAATAAACCCAGCACTGCCCCTTTATGTCGAGGGGGCAGGTATTGCCTGGGGGATAGCCCCCTGGGATCGACGCTGTTAATTTTATTACCTAGCCACTCCAGAGGCCGAAGCACTCTGAAGCAGGCTCAAGCAATCACCCAGATGTTCTAAAACAGCAGCGTACAAATAGTCTTGGACCAGCGCATTCACTCTACGAAAGGTAAACTAGGCTAGTCCAAAACAAAAATTCTGCTTGCAATTACGTGCAAGACTACAGACTTACATATCCAACCATGTGTGGGCGTGAGTGTGTCCCTTATCTATAATAGTTCAATATTTTTTTAGGATCACCCACGTGACCATTGAAAAATTACATTTTTAGTTCGTTTTTCAATGCACAACACGCAGGCTTAATATCAAAATTTGCCAAAAATATTCGTTCTGAAATTGCTATATTCCGTGCTTAAGTCTAATTTTCCCCATCTTCCAGAAATATTCATTTTGTTAGTAGATAAAAATAATGAAAAAACGAAACGGGCGATGTGGGGGAGTAGTAGTAAAGTCAGTGGGCAAAAATGAAAAACATTTAAAAATTGCTTATATATGTAAGTTTCACATGCAATCTGTTCGAAATCTAGAACCATGATTATTGTTTGGTATTATATCATATATCGTATTTCAGGAGGTGCGTGGTGTAATGGTTAGAGTCGTAGGAAATGGACTCGTCAACAAGAGTTCAAATCCTGGATGAGACTGTTTACATTTCACAGTGCTAATACTCTTGGGATAAAATTCATCCAATTACGATCCCTCCAGCTATGGGTAATTAGTAGCATACACTAGGCTCTTTAACAGTGGCTAGGTAACAAGTCTAGGAGATGGAAAACTGAATTCAAACCTGTTAAACTACGTTTAAGAAATCGACAATGTCTCACATCCTGCTCCTGCAGAGGGGTTGGTGAATATATATAAGTATTTCAGGAAGCGCTCGTGGTTTAATGGTTATCTTCATTGGAAATAGACACAGTGAGCCAAATTCAAATCCTGGACGATCTATTTCACATTCCACTAATACCATTCGGAAAGGTATGTATACACAGATAAGTAGTAACGAATCTGCAAGACTAACTTGTTAACCCTTACACTAGGATAGGACGCCAAAGTTCAAATCCTGGACAAAGCTATTTGCATTTCACATAGCGCTAATAGCATTGGGAAAGGTGTGGATCCAACTATACTCCTTCCAGCTATGGGTAAATAGTAGGGCAGACTGGGCTCTTCAACGTTGATTAGGCAACCTTTCTAGGAGAAGGAAAACTGAATTCAAACATGTTAAACTCAGCTTAAGAAATTGATCGTGTGTTGCGTCCTGCTCGTACCCTCCGTACGAGCAGTAAAAAGCTGGTAAATATACATGACAAAACGTCTTCGGCATAAAATAACCCAACACGGGTTGATATGCTGTAAAATCCAACACACCAAACCTAAGTTCATACTTACCTGACACAGCCGGGGGTCCAGTGAGCTTCGGCCGCTGGACCAATAAAGTAATTAACAGCGTTGATCCAGGGCTAGCCCTCCCAACAGGCAACACCTGCCCCCTTGATTTAAAGGGGGAGGGCTTGGTTTATTGCCCTGTGCTTGAGGTGCCAGCCTTGAGGGGGAATGCTGACGGGATCAACGTATTTTTTGCACTCGGCTCCCATGAGGCTCGTGGTGTGGTCTTAGGGTATTGTGCCTAACCCGTACACGTGGGGTACGTGGCAAATATCCTACGTAATGTCTTCTGGTCACTTTCAAATCTTCTTTAGATTACCAGATTGTCCCAGCAACCTCTTTGCAAGGTTGTTCGTGCTATTCATAAAGGCTATGGTAAATACGCCAACGCGTATAAGTAGCACAGGGATCTGTGCGGTAAAGGAAGGAACTGATGGTAGGTGTGGCGCTCCACCTCAGATGCAAAAATGATCCCCATGGTCTAGAACTAGTGAAAATGGGGATAGACTCCCTCGTTGATTGGCTGATACTGACTTTAAGTCACCCTGACGATTTTTTTATGGTAAATAAAAAGGACAATAGCCCTTATCGTCTGGGGGGGGGGATATATATATATATATATATATATATATATATGCCGGGTTAGCTCAGTCGGTAGAGCGTTCGCCTAGTTCGATACCGGTCCTCGCCAACGCAGGATATGAGTAGCACAGGGATCTGTGCAGTAAAGTAAGGAGCTGGCGGTAGGTGTGGCGTTCCACCTCAGATGGTCTAGCGCAAGTGAAAGGGGGATAGACTCCCTCGCTGATTGGCTGATACCGACTTTAGGCCGCCTAACTTTACTTTATATATATTCAGTTCTCTTTCAGGAGACGTTTTTATGATTCTGTTTTGTATTTCCTTTTAATTTAATCAGGTCTTCTACTGGAACAGATATATTCACTCTCCAACAAATTTCCCCTTTGTATACAATGATTAGATCTGATCTAGTATCTTTTGACAACGTATCTTTTTCTTATGAATAATAAATTCTTTATTTGTATTTATCAGACGGTAGCTTATAAATTTCCAATCGGAAACAAAAGTGATAACAAAAAAAGAGTACAGAAAAGAAAAAGAATTAAAAAAATATCACTTGAATCTAGATTGACGGATCAAGATAAATACAGTAAAGTGATTTTTAATGTATGCAACTCACGCTCTTATATCTCACTATGTTATCTATGAGGGTGGCACAAACTACGTATATATATATATATATATATATATATATATATATATCGTGAACATTAAGACTTATCAATTGACGAAAGAAAACAATTACTTTTCTGTATAGACCCCCAACAAAGTCTATACAGTCGCCAAACGGAAACGTTATATCCAGGGTGTTTCAGAAAGAAAAAAAATAATATCATGTAGGGAGTGGTCTGTAAGTCTTGTCACCCCCGACATATTGTTTCAGCTTGCATTATTTTTCTGTTAAAATCTGTAAATTAATACTCGTGTTCATTAAATGTACGACCTTTATCATCCTGATACACCATCTGGTAAAAAAAAATCAGACTGTTTAAATCGCCCAAGATAAATGCAAAAGTGTAAATTCTGATTATCTGCTGTTGCTTAGCCGCCAAATTCTTATTTCTCATGAATGTCGTCACCTCAGATAAATAATGGACCATTCCGTTTTTATTAAAACGAAAGGGAACAAAACGGACATGCTACACAGAAAAAAATCTAAGAATGTAATAGTAGGGGAAAGCAAGACAATAGGGGTAAGCGCGTGGAAGCGATGACGCTATTAGGCTTCAATGGAACATAATGAAATGATGAAAAGAGAGAGAGAGAGAGAGAGGGAGAGAGAGAGAGAGGAGGGAGAGAAACACCCAGCAAAAAAAGTATTTTCATCCCCCTAAACCAGGGGTCACTAAACTACGACCCAAGGGACAGATCCCGCCCGCGAATGCTTTTTATCAGGCTCACCAACGGTACTTGAATTGAAATATGTGAAATATGTGAAATCAACCCATCAAACGAAATTGATTTATAAACATTTGAAAGCAATTTCTTGATTGGATGTTGCTATTCCAAACCAAACATTGACGATATCTTGGCAAACTTCAGTTTCACAAATCTCACTAAACATTTCTGCTAATGTTGTGTTCTTTGATAATGTTTTGAAAATAAATATGTTGGGTAAATTTGTTCATCTTACGCCACTCATCCATAAATATTAACATGGAAAAATAAATTTTGTTTTACATCTTTTACTAGCTAGCAAGTATTGAACACAATAATGTGGCCCGCGCTCGTTATTTTTTCTATTCGGCCCACTGTGAAAAAAGTTTGGTGATCCCTGCCCTAAACGTTTTTAGTGGTAAAATAGTTACACAATACAAACCGAAATTCTAGAAAATGATTTTTAAAGACTTATTTTAGAGGTAAAATTATTTTTTTATTTTACATAACTTAAATAAAAACATAAAACGATTACGTATTGATATAAATCCTTCTGAAACAACCTGTACATCTCAAATGATATTTATCATTCAGAAAAACCAGGTATATCTTTTTGTATCATTGTTGAACAAATTCACCCCCACCCAGACACAAAGCATTGTACACATATGTCAAAGTTGATCTTTGAGCTGTAATTCTATCAGATTTGTTAGAAGCTTTTGAAATCGTTCGCGGTGCTCCAGTTATTATGGGCACGGCCTTTACTCGCGCATTTCACAATTTCTTCTGGTCTTTGGAATAGACCTGCTATTTAACCTTTTTTTTTACAACAATTTCTTTCAGGGGTCGATAAATGTTTCCCATAAGTTACAGGTTTTCCATTGTTGATCAACAGTCTTGACTGATTCTTTTAAAGTTGCAGGGCGTCGTCCTTCCGAAAATTAACTTAAAAGACTGCCTTCAAACCAACCCTCTCGGCTGGGGCTTTCGTTAAAATACGCCGACTACACCTCTGCAGACAGGTAAGAAGCCCCCCCCTTCAATAATATCACCTGTTGGTTATTAGGTGGAAACACATGGTGCTAAAGGATGACATCCTGGTGGCCGAGCAGTCAATGCAACACTCCACTTTGGTTCTTACTTAGACAATAGGGTTGGGACAATCGTATAGGTGCTAGAGATTGACGTGATCAGAAGTGGGGTGTGGCATGTCATGGACTGCTCAGCCACTAAGATTCCGTCCTTAAGCATCACGAGTCACAACCCAGGACCATTAGGTGGTTCCATTGGGGAGGGTTACCATCAGTCAAGGTGAACTTTATGTATTTTTCTTTCTCAGCCGACAGTGTGGATTCCACGAAGGGTTCAACTGTAATAATACAGGTCATCTGTAGTGAGAGCTCGATGTCCGTGGGATATATATATATATATATATATATATATATATATATATATATATATATATGTGTGTGTGTGTGTGTGTGTGTGTGTCTAGATTTTCTTGATAAGGAAGGTCATGCTTCCGAAATATAGAATGAAATAAAATGAAACTTGACATTTAACAGCTGTGGGAGTTTCTTATTCATTTCACATCCCATGCTTCACACAATATATATATATATAATATATATATAATGAACCCTGACTGTCAAGCTGACAGGCGAGGACCGTAACCCCTACACCAAACGGACTCTCCTAGATTTTCAGTTTTGTTTAGAAGTAGGTATTATTCCTCTTATAGTGACTTTCTACACGACAGTATGAGAAGTAAATACACAAACGATGTGTTTTTGATATGGCTTTTTTTAGGCGACAATTTTTGGGAGAATATGCGCTTAATTGAAGTCGTACCTAATTTTAAAAGTTAATTAATTATTAATTAATTAGGCGGGCATACCTATTCAAATGTGAGGCTAAACAAATCGAGAAAAATCAATCCTGTATGTACATTTCGGCCTATAGAGCTATAGATAGGAAGACCGCCTGGTGCGTGATTCGAACCCTGACTGCCAAGCTATATATATATATATATATATATATTATATATATATCACACTGAGAACCAGACTCACCATGTGTGTGTGTGTGTGTAGTAGTAGTAGTAGTAGTAATAGTAGTGGAGCTGGCAGTTGTACCCAATGTTTCATATGATAAGTTTCAATGAAAATTAAGTGGCAAAACTAAATATGTCAGTATTCTCCTCCCTTATTCTGGCTCATTATCCTGCTGCTGTCGTTTAGATGATTTTTCTACAGAATCCGGTACTTCCAATCTTTTTGCCAAATTCTTTGAGATTGTTCAAAGAGCGCCGATAAGGAGGCACAACTGTCACCTTCATGTTCTACAATTTATTCCACTTCGTTGACAAGAATTTGACATTTTTCAAACTTATTTCTTTTTTTTTTTTTCTCTCCGGAAATGGCGTCCATTAACTGACAGGTCTTGTTTATTGGGTCTTCATCTTGTTTTCTACTTCAAATTGTAAAATTCATCTTGTCTTCTAGTGAACTTATTAACACTATACGAGAATTTTATTGACAAGACCATGGTTTATTTTCATACATTACACAATATAAACATTGTCACATAAAACAAAACAAAAAACGTAATCTTGATTGTTGTAGTAATGTGTGGAGGATAATAACTAATTAGGACTCAACCTATTCAAGTAGTGTGGGAATAGTGAGGAAATAGTGAGTTGCAAAGCGAATTGAATTTTAAAGAAGCCGACCCCCCCCCAAAAAAAAAATACAACAAAAAACAATCATTTTGTAAGATTTCTAAGAAAGGGAACTTTTGACCTAATTTAAATCTATAAAGCGTCCGGATTATTGGTCTGGTTTGCAGCTTGCGAAACTTAACATTTAAAACTGTCAAATCTCCTTTCTCTCTCATTGAAAGACTAACATATATAACGAGGAGGTAATCAAGATATATAAAGGGAGGGGGAAAGTAATAGACAGAAAGTGAAGTGAGAGACTGCTCTATTTTTGACTTAATTGCAAATGACTAATTAGAACCAATTAAAATTGGATTTTTTTCAAACATAACTCATTCCTAGAACTAAGCAATAATTTAGTATGATTTTGTGTCTTTAAACTAAACACTAAAAAAGCCTTTAGATCACAAACATTGATTTGTTCAGCTTTAGATATATAAAAGTAAAGTCGTCGGGGTGGCCTAAAGTCGGTATCAGCCAATCATCGAGGGAGTCTATCCCCCTTTCACTAGCACTAGACCAAAGAGATTGTTCTTTGGCATCTGAGGTGGAGCGCCACACCTACCATCAGATCCCTGTGCTACTCATACGCTGAGTTGGCGAGGACTGGAATCGAACTAGGAACCGTGTGGTTTCTAGCCGAACGCTCTACCGACAGAACTAACCCGGGAGGGGGACACACACACACACACACACACACACATTATATATAATATATATATATATATATATATATATATATATATAATCCTTATTTATTTTACACGCATGTGTTTTGTCTCCCGGTGAGACGCAACAGAAAGTTATCTCCCAAGAAAAATATAAAGAAAGAAAAAAAAAGAGTTGAGCTTTGTCCTGGGGATTCCAACTCCAACAGAGCACCTCCCCATTGCACAAAAGGAACGAATCATAAAAGTCTGACGCCTTCACGACATTAGTTCCGGAAAGTGGGTAATTTTTGTCCTTGCCCACACGTACGCGTGTGGGCTCCTCCATAAAACTAATCATGTGTCACATTCTCTCTCACTTGGGGGCAGCTAGACAAATACAAGTCCGCGAGACAAGCTTGCTAAGCCCTGCCTAAAGAAAGGCGCCGAATTAGTAAAGGTACGTATTGCTTCACTGCCGTTGGTAATGTGTTTTGGCGCCTTAATATTATTAAAAAAAGAAGAATAGAATTGTAAGAAATGAAATAAGAAAAGAAAGAAAGAAAAATTAATTAATGAAGAAAAATGACAGGTGTAAAAAGTGAGACGAAATGTATTAATATAGCAGAAACTCTTTTGAAGGAAGTATTTTATCAGTTGATTTTTTTTATCCCACGTGGACCTCTTCGGCCTTGAGTGCCTGCTAGATCTGATGTTTATCAGAGAGAAAACCTGGTTATTTCCTAGTTGAGTAACATGGGTGACCCAGAAAAAACAGAACCCAAATTGTTTATTTATTTTTCCATTATATTAACCCTAAACCCCAACCCTTACCCTTGTTGGACAAACTTAAAAAAAAAAAAAAAATTAAAATCAAAATTAAATTTTATTAAAAAAATTGTGGGTTCTGTTTTTTCTGGGTCACCCAGTAATATGTTACTCAACTTGGGGGGTTAGGGTTAGTTTAACGGTGAAATAAATAATTTCGGTTCTGTTTTTTCTGGTTCACCCTGTAATATCATGTTACGCAACTAGGAAATAACAGAAAACCCATTCTATAGTAATTCCAAAATAAGAAATACAAATAAAAATCAGAGAGTATTGTGGTCAAAATATTACGATAAAAACAAATGTATAGGAAGAACAAAGTGCGAACGATTCAATAAACAAGAGATGTATTACAATATATTCGGACATATATATATAATAGGGTGGATCAGAGTTTCATCTTCTGATAGGGTCTCTCTGGTGAGGGGAGTATGATGTTGTAAGACCTGAAACTCCCTGAGGAACCAAGCATTGACATCACTGATATCGCCCTCCAAAATGTTATAATGTGCGTATATATTTTAACTTTTTAGTTAAGTATTTCCTTCAAGTCTAGTTTTACAAGTACCGGGCAAGTATCTACATGGATGTTACGTATCCCTGGGTCAATATAAAAGAATTTGTGAACTATTCGTAAAATACACAGAGCGAATATGGAAAGGATGCGATTTTTGTACATCCTCCTGACGTGGCCAAACCAACGGAGGCGTCTCTCGCAGATGATGGTGGTCATGCTGTTCATGTTTGCACGTTCCAGCACTTCTGTGTTTGGCAATTTGTCCTGCCAACGTATGATTATTTATATATACTAGCAAATATATGCACCCTCCGGGTGCAAGTATTTAAGTTTTAATATAATAAAATATCACATTAAATTAGAAAGGCTAATGAAACTGAATAAGAATACAGATAAAAAATATTTGAAACAGAGGGGGTATGATTGAAAAATAGAACAACTTTGAAACTAACTCTTCCATCATTTTCCATTACTCCCGTCTTTCATTGGTAAATTTTCCTAATTTAACTCTTTACTTAAAATAGGAAGTAAAGGATAATATTACAGTTATTTCTTCTTGTTAATGAATTTCTTTTAAGATTTATCCCAGAGATTTTTGCTCATATTCAATAAGATAAAACCAAACAATTAGAAATCAATAATACTTAGCATATATTTATTAAAATCAATTTTTTAAGATCAATATGCAAATTAGCCTTCCCATTCACACTGTAAATCAGTATTTTGTTGTATATATAAATACAATTGCGTATTATTAGTATGTAGATATGGTCAACAGTCTTAATAATGAGGTTTAAATAAAAATAAAATCATGGAGAATATAATGTAAATAACAAAGGGAACTGTGAATTGAGTAGTAATATAGTTTCGGTTACAGACAGACAAACAAACAATCTCCATTATAATAAGATATATAGGAACGAGAAAAAAATGTGGAAGAGGTTTTGCCAACACAGAGGATTGCGTAGAGGGCACAATCCAAGGATTCGAAAAATACACAAAAAAAAACGAAAAGAAATATCACTTATGGCAGCCAATAACAGCAGATGCAACATATGGACAAACATGAAAACAAGAAAACAGAAATTATATGAATACTTCAAACGTCAAATTGGAGAGGTTGCACATGAAAAGACTTGGACATGGTTAAGAAGAGGAAACCTCAAGAGAGAAACTGGATCGCTAATTATATCACAACAAAAATTAATAAAAAAAAACAACATAAGAGTAAAAGTAGACTGTGTGGTGACAGAGATGAGACCATAAACTCTGTATTAAACGGATGTAGCAAACTAGTACAACGAGAATACAAATCTTGGCACGACTGGGTTCGGAAAGTGATCCACTAGGAATTATGCAAAAAAAAACCTAAATTTTGACCATACAAGAAAATTGTATATGCATAAACCAGAATCAGTTCTTGAGAATGAAACGCATACAATTCTCTGGGATAAAGACGGATCACCTATCCTAGCCAGGAAAACTGCCCTAGTATTGATTAAGAAAAGAAAAAAAAAAAGAAAAAAAGAGAACTTTTCATCTGGTAGAGTTTGCAGTTCCAGCAGATCCCAGGGTGAAGATAAAGGAAAACAAAAAGATGGATAAATACATGGACCTTGCCAGAGAATTGAAAAAGCTGTGGAATATTCAGGAACGGGGAAAAAAGAGGGCAGCTACAACGCTTGCAAACCGTGTATGGGAGTACAAAGACCAAGGGACCCCATATAAAATCTACCGTCGAAGATTTTAAAACAACCCAAAAACAAACATATACAAATTGCTCCAAGTGATGTGGAATATGCCCAGCAAAGAAATTCCGGTTCTTACAACGACTAAATTCACAACACCTAACGTCAACTTCCCAATCTGTGCTACTCATGCGCTGAGTTGGCGTGGACCAGTATCGAACCGGGAATCTTGTCGATTCCAAGGCGATTGCTCTACCGACTGACACACACATCTGGTCTGATGATCGCATATGCGAGAAACTGACGGTCACCATATGCCGTAGACCATGTTTATGCCAAATTAGATTTTGAATTGTTACCACTAAACTTAAAATTGCCCCTTACCTCGCTGTCATCACTGCTAAAAATGCATATCCTATCCCAATTTTAATGAAATGAAATTTATCAAATTATAAATACTAACGAAATTAAACAAGAACGCATACAAAAAGATTACTTATTTTAATCATATTCTAATTGTTTTCTATATAAGTAAGTGAGTAAAGTCATCGGGGCGGGCTAATGTCGGTATCAGCCAACCAGCGAGGGAGTCCATCCCCTTTTCACTAGCGCTAGACCAAGGTGATTGTTTGGGTGTCTAGCTCTATTGTTTTTGCATCTGAGGTGGAGCGCTACGCCTACCATCAGCTCCTTACTTTACCGCATAGATCCCTGTGCTACTCATACGCTGAGTGGGCGAGGGCCGGTATCGAACTACGAACCTTGTGATTCCTAGCCGAACATTCTACCGACTGAGCTAAACTGGCCCTTAAAAATAACACTGTGCTGTGCTGTTTGTATAAGATTCTAATACGCCGGAGAATAAGACAATAATATTAGAGATCAATAACACCAAGTAATTATTCATTAAACCTTGTTTTGTTAAAAACCAGTATGCAAATTAACCACAACATATTATGTAAACTTGTATTACTTCGTGATATATAAGGCACATTGCAGGAATTTTAAGCACACTAATAACATGAGCTGTTTTGAGATAAATCTAACTCAGATTTTCATAGAGGCATAGAGTAATAGATCTTTTTCTCATCTATGTATCAGTGATGTTAATGACTATTAATTAAAAAATCATTGATAAAATAATGCAATTCCTGGGGACATTGTGACGTAAGCAGTCACGCGGTGTCCGAATCTCCATTATAATAAGATTTGGCAAGCGTCAATGAAAATTAATGCGTGCAATTATTTACCGCATGTTAGACGCCATTTTGACAGGCCAGACTTTTGCTGAATGCAAAAATCATGGGCTGTTGGTAGATAGATTCAACCTCTGCTTCCATACTGCCAACATCCAGATTTTGAAGTGTGCTAAAACAAAGGTAGGCAAACGTAGATATGAAGCGACTCTAGAACACATTTCAGCGGTTTATCAATCGAGTTGAGCGTATATAACAATTTTGAAAGAATCCAGTCAAATATTCTAGGAGAGCAATACGTTTTGTTTTGTTTTATGGCATACTAACCTCGGTGGGCCATTTAATGCCGACAAAGTTTTGAAATGAATTCATTCTTAATAGGTATTCATTTTTTTTCTCCATAAACTCACATATATGGGGTCCGAACAGATACTAACACTCCACATTCCCTAAAGCTGGAACCACACCATCTGACAGAGTTTAATGTCATACCCAGTATAAGACCCTCAGCTACCGCCTTCTATCACATATATGATAAAAAGGGTTGGGGCTTGCCATGAGGGTAATATGGTTGAGAAAATCATATATGCTAGGACTTGACGTGACCAGCCGTGGGATCAGAAGGGACCTCTCTGATCGCCAGTCTAGCCTAAGAACCAAAGTGGGGGATTGCATGTCATGGACTGCTGTCACCAGGGTTCCATCTTTAAGCATAAAGGTAGTCCCATCGGGGGAGTCTTATCCCCCTGATGAGGTGCAGTCAGTGTATTATAAAGCCCCAGCTAAAAAGGCTTATACAAGGAGAGAAAAATATATACGCATATTATTCTTAAAATATAAACATATTTCCAATTCTGGAAAAATATGTAATTTGCTCATTTCATAAACAACAAAAATAAAAAATAAAATAAAAACAAACAAAAACGAATGACCCTTGTTAGTATATGCTACGTATGCAGGTGTGACACAAGGTCTTTTTAATGTGGGCCAACCCACGAACCGAAGCTCATGGGATGGTAGGTGCAAAAATGCGTAGATCCCGTCGGTATTCCCTCTCAAGAGCGCGCCTCAGGCACAGGACATTAAACTCAGCCCTGTCCCTTTAAATCAAGAGGGAAGGTGTTGCCTGGTGGATAGCCCCCTGGGATCAATGCTGTTAACATCACTTACCCGGTCCAGGGCTGAAGCCACTTGACCCTCCCCGAATGACCCTTGTATACTATGCTTTCTTCTAGTATCCACCTGTCTCGCATGACTATAGGTGTGCACCTCGTTCTCAATACAAACTTGGGTAACATTGTAAGGAATAACGATAGATGACTATGCGAAGCTATCTCCACTTCACAACCCTGTTGTCGTTCATGGGGAAGGGGTTATCCAACTTGGCATTATTGTCACCAAAGGAGTTGCCAGAAAGAGAATAAACACTATGCAGGAGACACCAAATTGGTAATAGGGGTTTTCATCTCGAGACAAAGGTTAGACAAACCGGTCTACCCTATGACTTAGCCATTATTGTCGAGATGAAAAGATATTCAATGATGTCTTTCCAGAGGGCAATAACGAGCAGAATCTCAGCTTGCCTCACTGTGCTGCCCATATAAATGTATTGCATCTTAATGACTAATATATATATATTATCATTTATATTTTTGAAGGCAATTACAATGCGTGTATCGAATAAAATTCGATAATTATTGAAAATAATCATGACAAGCAAACCCGGCAAACAACGTGCGCCAGGTGGAACACCGTACAACTGTTTCAATTTTATTAAGTCAAATTCCATTTAAGATAGATAGATAGTCTAGTTCTCTGTGTAAATGTATTATATTTGTATATATGTATTTTATATATACCTATAATTTTTTTTATTATGTGTGAAATATGGGCTGTGAAAGGAATAAGAAACTCGGTTGTTGTTGTTTAAGTGTCAAGTTTCATTTTATTTTATTCTATATTTTGGAAGTTCTACCTTCCTCTGTCAAGATAATCTAGACTGATTGTTTTTGTGTTGTTTAGGCACTTTTATAGCTAGAGAAGCTGGTGGTCAGCCCCTCGGTCAGTAGAGCATCAAAGAAGCATACGTGGACTACACGACGACAATATATATATATATTCCCACAACCTCCCCTACCAATTGTTACTACCTCCCACTTCCAATTCCTACGCTACTACTCGTTCTTAAAAACGAGACACGGAACATGCCATCAGTTTCCTAACTGATGATGGCAAATTGTATTGCCGAAAGCGCTCGTAATGAAATCTTTGGTGGACTGTTCCACCCTGACACCAAAAAGATGGCCAGAAAATTAGAAAGGATCGAACAAAAACTCGTCCGACAAGAATTGTCTGTACAGTTTAATACAACATGCTTAAAAGAAAAAAATGCTGCCAAAATACACACACACACACATATATATATATATATATATATATATATATATATATATATATATATATAGTATTCATTATCATACATTGCGTTTTTATGAGAACAATAGATAAATTTACCTTATTCACTTTATCTGATAAAAGTTTACTTACAAACACAAGGGAAATGCCAGACAATTACAAATATTTTTACTTTTTTAAAAAGTAATCTTGTTTAAAATTGGAACTTTATCTAGTTCGTGAGATCGCAGGTAGGATTAATTAAATAAGTAAATCAAAATGTCCATTCAATTTCATTTAGCGTCACAGGAAATTATGTAAATAGAAAAACAATACAGAACTAAACAACGGTGTCTATTTAGGTAGAGATTACATACGAGTGACAAGAATGTCTCTTTTTCTTTTGGTCACTTATTACTCCTGTCCGCTGATTTCAGTTACTCTACCAGAGTACAGTTTAGCGGCAGGTATTATATTTACTAGCAGGACCTATGGATATACCACAGTATTATAATTTAATTCTTACAACATCTAACATGTTTACTTAAGACCTATTGCAAATGCTTCAATATGTAAAGTCGTCAGGGTAGCCTAATGTCGGTTTCAGCCAAACAGCGAGGGAGTCTATCTCCTTTTCACTTGCGCTAGACCAAGGAGATTGTATTTTAGCGCTTGAGGTGGAGCGCCACACCTAGCATCATATCCTTACTTTACCGCACAGATCTCTGTGCTACTCATACGCTGAGTTGGCGAGGGCCGGTATCGAACCAGGAATGTTGGGATTCCTAACCGAACGCTCTACCGACTGAGAACTCACTCTTTTCCCTTACTTTCATATTTTCATTATGTTTGAAACAGATTAGCATCATAGCTTCCCCGCTCTCTATCACCTACTCTTTCTTGATTTCTTTTTTATTATATTTTTCTGTGTAGCATGTTCTTTTTCTTCCCTTTCTTTTTTCATAATAAAAATGGAATGGTTCATTATTTAGCTGAGCTGCCAACACATTAGAAATAATAATTCGGTGTATTAGCAACACCAGATATTCAGGATTTACATTTTCAATATGTAAAAAGAATAATACTCTTAACTCTCATTCTTTCTTTCTTTTCAATATGTTCGATTGAAACTGATTAGCGCTATTGTCCCCAATTTTCTTGAATCAATGAAATACATAATGTAACCGAAATTCTGTTTCTGGAGATGGATATATATATATATATATATATATATATATATATATATATACACCAACCCTTCCGACCCGCAGGATGTGACACAAGGTCTATTTATTAGCAGAGTTTAACATGTTTGAATTCAGTGTTTCCCTTCTCCTAGACCGGTTGCCATACAAAGGTTAAAAGGTCCAGTCTGCCTTACTATTTATCCATATCTGTATAGTTGGAAATAATAATTCAGTATATTAGCCACACCAGATAGTCAGGATTTACATTTTCAATATGTAAAAAGAATAATACTCTTTACTCTCACCTTTTCTTTCTTTCTTTTCAGTATGTTCGATTGAAACTGATTGTCCCCTATTTTCTATCTTATAATATATTAATAATTTGAAAGCAATTACAATACACATAAAAAATAAAAACAAAATTATTTTTTATGTGCATTGTAATTGCTTTCAAATTATTAATATATTATAACATACTTAATGCTTCAAGCAAATTAACAATTACTTCTATCTTATATTTTTTCTGTATCGCATGTTCTTTTCTTCCATTTATTTATAATAAAAACGGAATAGTCCATTATTTTGCTGAGGTGACGACACTCATAAGAAATAAAAATTCAGTAGATTAACCACACTAGATATTCAGGATTTACATTTTTGCATTTCCTCTTGGACGGTCTCATTTTTAACCAGAGCGTGTTGCAATATGATAACGGTCGGAAGATTAAGGAACAACAGTATTAATATATAGATAGACAAGATAACTCTATATTTCTAAGAATAAAAGTAATTTTGAAGACAAGGCAGCAATTTCCCAATATTTGATTGAAAATTTGCCTTCACAAGTTTCGTCACTCTATGAACGTTGCGTTTGGGAAAAAAATTCCAGTCCCCCATCCATGTTTCATTTTATAAAGACCAGATATCTGAAGATTTAAAAGACTTAATAGACGAACGACAATCCGTCGTTGCCTGGTATTTAAAAAGTTAAAAATAAATATTATATATATTTATATAAACTAGGAAATATATACACCCTGCGTATGTAAGTATTTAAATTTTAATGTAATAAAATTTATTAAATTAGAAAGGCTAATGAAACTAAATAAGAATGCAGATAAAAATTTGTACCAGAGGGGCGTATAATGTAAAATAGAACAAGTGAAACTAACTCTTCCATCACTCCCGTATTTTATTGCTAAATTTATTAAAATCAATTTTTTAATACTAATATGCAAATTAGTCTTCCCGTTCACACTGTAAACTGCTATTTTGTTGAATATATAAATACAATTGCATCTTATTAGTATGTTGATAAGGCAAACAGTACTAATATAAAACAATCTTAATGATGAATGTTTGAATAAAAATAAAATCATGAATAATATGACGTAAATAACTAAGGGAATTGTGACTTGAATAATAATATAGTTTCGGTTACAGACAAACATAAAATCTCCATTATAATAAGAGATTAAAAAATGGAGATTGGGTGTATTTCTGTCTGTAACTAGAACGACGTCACAGGTTACGTCACAATTTCAAGATTGCGTAAATATTTGATTTATTGTCAAAATCGTTAATACATAGAATAACAACAACCCTGTGTTATATGCACTTTTTCTTTTAGTAACAAGAAGTTAACTAAAAGTTTACAAATAAAAATACTTACGATTTTGTGTAGGATTTGTGTAAAATATTCAAAATAATTATTTAATTAATCATTAGTAGATGCGCGCAACACTTTATTTGAGAGGGGTGCAGAATTAACTTTTATTTCAAATGGTTTTTTTTTTTTTTTTTCTCCTTTAATAAATTTGAGGATTTTACTTACGATGAAACCCCGCTGACATTGAACTTTTAACTCTACTCCAATCAAGCAATATCTTTCAAAAATAATTTTTTTGACAGTTTATATAATTTTTTTCTTTATATCGTATTCTTTATATATTCTTGTTTTTTATGTTCTTATGTTATTATTCTTATTTGCATTCTTTTGATTTTCCTTCGTTAATTTTATTTTCATAATCATTTTAATATATATATATATATATATATATATATATATATATATATATATATATCATTGATATCTACCCTTATATTCCCCATGGAAAATTATGGGTAAAAACGTTTAACTTCCCCGGACTCCAGTTTTCCTTAAAGGATTTACGCTCAGTCGTGAAACAAACATACATACATATATATAAGGTAAAATAATCCAATTGCCTGGTAAGTAGGGTATGATTCTACTTACTTGGGGATCATCAAAATCTCCCTGTACATCCACAATGTATGCTCACATATGTACAAACTTATAGATTTATACAAGGATTTTTATAAATCCCTAAATCCGTTTTTTTTTTAAATATTTGATTGTTATTATTATCATATAATAATAAAAAGCAAAAACAGAATTACCTAGTTTTGTGGCGCATCAAACCTTGCTGGGTTATCATATGAATGTTTATTACCAATACTTATGGACTTTAATAATAAACGACATAAAGATATATAGTAGAGTGGTAGGAAATGGACACGTCGACTAGAGTTCAATTCCTGAACGAAGCTGTTTGAATTTCACATAGCGCTAATACCGTTGGGAAAGGTATGAATCCAATACTCCCCCAGCTATGGGGAAATAGCTGGGCAGACAGGGCTCTTTAACTATGGCTAAGCAACCAGTCTAAGAGAGAAAAAAAATCTCCGAATTCAAACCTGTTAAACTCCGCTTGATAAATTGACTGTGTCGTATCCTACTTGTGCGGGGGGGGATTTATATATGATTCACTATGATGTTAAACATGTAAAAACTTCATACTGTCTCGCAATATGAAGATTTTTTTTAAAGCAAATTCATTAATGTAAATCAAAAAGAAACTTCAAACATTATTTCATGCATATCTGACACATACATGGGACTACAACAGGTGCTAACATTCTCAAGTAATTGGAATGAGAGGATCCAGAATTGGATCCTCAGCAGTTTACAGTCATACTTGGGACAATGGTTTTTCTTGGGGGTAAATTTGGTGAATTCAGACGCTGGATTGGGTTGGTGAATTGCATTGAGGGATAAAGTGTATTAAACTCGGATAATATATATATATATAAAAGTATTTAGAAAAAAAAACAAACAATTAATTTTTATTTTAGAGATAATTGGTAAAATTTATGGATGCAAAAAAAGTTAGAAACTACACACACACATATATATATAATATATATATATATATATATATATATATATATATATATATATGCATACATATATATTATTTCTTTATGGACTCTCCCGTCGATTTTCGAGGTATGAGGGTTCATACACACAATGAACACCCACACAGTGATTTGTTTATAGTGGTGAAGGCTTGTGTTGGACCATCCACACTTTTTGGCACAGTCGATAGGAAAGAATTGGTGCATCAAGGGTTGCCATAAACCCAATCAACGACCGACCTCAGGAATTTTGAATTCAGAGTTATCCCTCTCCTAGACTGGTTACCTACCCAAGGCTGAAGGGCCCAGTCTGCCCTACTATTTAACTCATAGCTGGAGGGAGAATATATGGATTCATACCTTTCCCAAGGGTATTAGCGCTATGTGAAATGCCAACAGCTACGTCTAGGAATTGAACTCGAATCGACGAGTCCATTTTCCACGACTAACCAATAGCCCACGCTCCTCTCTCTCTCATATATATATATATATATATATATATATATATATATATATATATATACACACATACATATATATATACATTAATCCTATTAGTAATCCCTTGCGGTAAGAAAAAGACCCCGGCAAATAATTTGTTAGTAAAAATATACTACCAATCTTCACAAGGGGAAAAGAAAAGACCAAAAGGGTTGTACCAACCGAATATAATCGATTAACTCTGTAACAAATATTGGTAAAAGGAAAAAAAATTATTAAAATTATATATATATATATATATATATATATATATATAAACCACTAGGATTGTTTATATATCAACCCCTACGCACGTGCAAGATATGACACAAGGTCAATTTCTTAAGCGGAGTTTAACAGGTTTGTTTTCAGAATTTTCCTTCTCCTAGACTGGTTACCTAGACGAGGTTAAAGATCCCAGTTTGCCCATTTATT
The DNA here is from genome assembly GCA_023376005.1 of Doryteuthis pealeii. Classification (NCBI taxonomy): domain Eukaryota; kingdom Metazoa; phylum Mollusca; class Cephalopoda; order Myopsida; family Loliginidae; genus Doryteuthis; species Doryteuthis pealeii. The sequence continues at coordinate 120,384,108 of CM042143.1, read as the reverse complement.
TACCCATTACAGAAGAAAGAGTAGTTTGATGCATACATTCCCCGAGTATATCAGCACTAAATGAATTGCAAATAGCCTAGTCCAGAATGTGTACTCTGGTCAACGAATGCATCTCCTACGACTCTAACCATTACACCATACACCTCCACGAGTATATATGTAATCCAATGAGCGGGTGATGAGATCTCATCTATTGTGTAAGGATTTACAATAGTCGTAATTGACAGAGCTCGATGTGTCCCCTTAGTGCTAAGGTCATATAGAAAATATATTTGTAAAAAATAATGATTTAGTGTAAGTTTCCTGAAATAGTCAATCATGCTTTTACACTAAATCTTAATATATGTAAAAGTATTCAACTGGCTGGTATGTAGGTATAATTCTACTTGTAATCATAGATATATCCTGAACATAGACAATACATTTTCTTGTTGATGCAAACTTATAGATTTTTACAAATCCCGAAAAAGAACTCAATATACAATAACTAATAAATTAATTTTATACAAAGCAATAGTTATATTTTCGGTAATTTATGAGGAAGTGTGCCCCGGTCTCCTGCCTCTAGCATTGCTGCCCGGTGACTATTAAAATAACGACCCAGCTCAAGCTATTCAAAACTATCCATCTATCTCAATTTGGTCATATTTATCTATATTACTTTAAATAGTAAGAGTTTTTTTTATTCATGTTTGTTTAATGTCTTGTTTTTAGTTTAGATAAACAAGAATTACAACCAAAAAAGAAGCGACCCCCCCCCCAAATACATTTACTTGTCGAAAATATCTATCTCTATTTGTTCGTATCTATATTATTTTGTTTGTTTATGTTTATATCTATCTCAGTTTATTCAAAACTATATATCCATCTTCATATCTAAACAAGAATTACGATAAATAAACAAGAATTACGACGAGCTGGGGTTGTTATTTTGATAGTCACCGGGTAGCGGTCTTTAAGGCGGGAGAATGGGACGCACTTCCTCATAAATTACCATATTTTCAAAGAAAGAAAAACGTAAACCGTCATTAGGCTTTAATAAATTTATTTCAACCATAACTCAATATGAAACTACTCTCATCCGATGGTCAATTACATAAAGACTCTCATATATATATATATATATATATATATATATATTATATATATATATATATATATATATATATATATATTCTTTGGTGGGGTACCAAGTTTCTTGGTATAAGGGTGATTCTAAGCTGGTCCTATTCTCTAACAGTAGTTTGTTGCGGAGTTCAGGTACCATATGAAGTTCAATGTTTAATTTTAATAAACAGAGCAAATTTGTGAATAAAAAGGCCATAAATACCAAGAGTATCGTGATTATAGACGAGTGGAAATGGTCCATAATCACCCTGGTATTTAAGGCCTTTATATATATATATATATATCTGTTTTTTTACTTAATGTCATACTGTCGTGTAGCAAGTCAATAAAAAGTGGAATATAAATAAGTTTCAAAACAAACGAAGAATGTGGGTATGGCAAGCTAGTGTAACGGTTAGAGACTTCGCCTGTCAGCTTGACAGTCGAGGTTTCAAGTCACACACGGAGCAGTCTCCCATGTCTATAACCTTGCTGATGAGACCTAATAGGTGGAAATGTACATTCAGGGATTGACATTTTCTCGATTTGTTTAGCCTTACATTTGAACATATGCCCACCTAAATTCATTAATTATTAAGTAATTAATTTTCAAAATTAGGTATGACTTCAATTAAGCACATATCCTCCAAAAATTGTCGGCTTAAAGCCATATAAAAAAAAATTAACACATCTGTTTGTTTACTTAACCTCTCTCTCTCTCTATTATATATATATATATATATATATATATATATGTGTGTGTGTGTGTCTGTGTGTCTATGTGTTATGAAATTATTTGATGGTATACAACTCATCAAATCATCTTGTTGTAAAATATCCAACGTCCAAGTTTTATTACCGGGACTAGTTTCAGGCCGAATCGATTATTGTGTGTGTGCGCGCTCATTTTAACTATGGGATATTCTTTTTCTCGATGTGAATAGAATGCTAATTCTCCCCCAAGTCCTGTTGTTACGAAGTAATTTCTATGCAAGCCATAAGTTTTGTATTTTATGTAAATGTTTTATAGATCCATTCACATGGATTGTAGCTAAAATATCTTACGCTCATATCACACAAAAAATACAAATTGTTATTATTATGTATATTTGGAAACATTACTATTCTATGATTGACCGCATTCTATACATACCGGTACGAACGCACGAGCGGCAGTACCCGCGCATATCCACACACACAAAATATCACAGTCACGAAAAAAAAAGAATCCATTAATAAGTACATACATTTTTCAGAATTTTGTAGCTGTTTTATGGGTCTACACAATATATATCATTATTATTATTATTACTAGCAACGGAAAACACCTTCCGGGCGTCGTAAAAATTGATTTTTGAAAGACATTGCCTGAGAGGGTGGGAGTTAATAATTCAATGTCAGAGGGTTTGTAATTTAAGTAAGCAAAATCCTCATATTTAATAAAAGAGTAAAAAATAAAAAATAGAAAAAAGTAAAACAATTTGAAATGAAAACTGAGCCCCGTCTCTCTCAAATAAAATGTTGCGTGCATGTAATAATCAAACAATTATTTTGAATATTTTCCACATCAATTTTACACAAAATCGTAGGTATTCATTTATTTGTAAACTTTTAGTTAACTTCTTGTTACTGTAAAAAAAAAAAAAAAAAAAAAAAAAAAAAAAAGGAGATAAGAGTAAAAACAATTTTAAAATTGCTTACTCAAATTTTGGGTGTATATAGCATAAGAATATTGTGACGTGAGCAATGACGTAGTTTTTGTTACAGACAGAAATGCAGACAATCTCCATTATTAATAGATTATTATTATATTATTATTATTATTATTATTATTATTATTAAAGTCTTATAATTATTAGAATGACAATGGTAATAGGTATAACAAAATTGGTAGCGACTTCTAATTTAATAATGCTTATAATTAATCATAACAAAATAAATATGAAATAGGTGTGATGGTTTGTTTTAAAAGGCTATCACAATGCAAGTGTAAAGAAAAATAAGGTAATTATGGTGTTTATTAACCTGTTATTTATTCTTGATATTTCGAAATAAAAAAACAAACTCTTCTACAGAAGATTTCCGAAACTGAGGCTGTCGCTAGCGACCGTCCATTTGTTTTTGTGTCTCATATCATCCAAATTCTGTGTGTGTGTGTGGGTGGGTGTTTATGTGCGCGTGTTTGTGGGTGTTAAACAGTGTTTGATTTATATGAAATAGTGGAAGTGTAATTATAGTTAAGAATAAAGTTGATGAGGTGATAATGAAAATGATAACAATGACATTAATGAATAATATTCTGGAATGTTTTAATAATTAACTTTTAATTATTAACTTACAATGATGATTCATTTATGTTTTATTGTATTTTATTTTAGTATTAATATTAGTTAATATTAATTCTAATATTAAATTTAATATTACTATTAATATTTCATTTCATTGTTTATTTTAGTGTTAATAATTTTATTAACATTTCATTGTTTATTTTATTGTTAATAATTTTATTAACATTTCATTGTTTATTTCATTGTTTATTTTATTGTTAATAATTTTATTAACATTTCATTGCTTATTTTAGTGTTAATAATTAAAAAGTCGTCGGAGTGGCCTTAGGTTGGTATCAGCCAGACAGCAAGGGAATCTATCCCGTTTTCACGAACATTAGACCAGGGAGATTGTTTATCTCGGCTGAGCTAAACCGGCCCAAATGTTAATAATTTTAGAAATTTTTTTTTCAATTAATTTATTACCATTAAGAGATGTAACGATTTAAGAATAAATAGAATTCAAAGTTATCTAGTCAAAGATTTATGTATTTATTTGATTGAGGCGAAGTCTGACAAACAGGAAGGAATGGTTACAGCTGTATCTTTTTGGCATGTTCTGTCCTGGAATTCAAATTTTTTTGGTGGTGTTTTGGTTATCATAAAAAAAAGTTTTCTGTGGGCGTGTGATAAAATTGAATTCTAGTGAATATTTTTACTATTCGATTTTCCCTGTATTTTGTAAAATCTATCTGAAGAGACTAGACGCATTTTGAGTTTCTGGTCGAAATAAATTTATCATAGTCTGATGACGGTTTGTTAAGTTTTTCTTTCTTTGAAAGTTAAACATTGCTCTGTATATAGTTAATTTATTAGTTATTATACATTGAGCTCTCTAGGGATTAACAAATATCCTTGGGCGAGTATAAATTTACACCTACAAGAGCATACAGTATGAATGTACAGTGAGATTTCGAGGATTCTAAATATCCCTTACCCACCAGTCAATTGGAATATATATATATATATATATATATATATATATATATATATATTATTATTATATAATGGAGATTGTGTGTTTGTCTGTAACCGAAACTATATTACTACTCAAGTCACAATTCTTTAGTTATTGACAACACATTCTCAATGATTTTATTTTTATTTAAACCTCAATTATTAATAAAATTGTTTTACATTATTAATACTGTTAAGCATATCTACATACTAATAGCATGCAATTATATTTATATATAAACAAAATAGCGGTTTACAGTGTGAACGGGAAGGCTAATTTGCATATTGATTTCTAACTGTTTGGTTTTATTTTAATGAATATAAGCAAAAACTCTTTAATGAATCTTAAATGAAATCCATTAACAAAAAAAAATAACTGTCATTTTATTCTTTACTTCCTCTTTTAACTAAATACTTAAATTAGAAAAAATAAAAATGAAAGACGAGAGTGATGGAAGAGTAAGTTTCAGTTGTTCTATGCATTTTTATTTAGTTTCATTGGCCTTTCTAATTTAATACGATATTTTATTACCTTAAAACTTAAATACTTGCACCCGTAGGGTGCATATATTTGCTAGTATATATAAGAGAGAGAGAGAGAGAGAGAGAGAATAAATATTATTATACATAAATATTTATTATCAATGAACACATTTATCGTATGTGTGTGTGTGTGTGTTATACTATTTTCAAGCGAATTTTAGTTTAAAAAATGTTAAACTTATTTCAATTTATTTTTAGAAAATTTAGAAGTTTTAAATATTTGTTATAAATGAACACATTTATCGCGCGCGCGTGCGTGCATTATCGTATTTAGTTATATTAAAATATCATGAACACAATTATTATCATGCATAAATATATATAATATCCTTGATAAATATCTCAGTCCACAGAAAAGAATCCATTTATTACTACATACATTTTAAGAATTTGGTTGGGGTTTCTATAATATATATATATATATATATATATATATATATACGCTCAATATCAGTAATATAAATATGTATATGTAAACAGATATGTGTATGTACAATCCAATGATCTGCATGTGTGTTAATAATGTTCTTAAAAAAATATAATGTATGTTTATTATTACTTATTGTATTCAACTCACGTTGATCATATACATAGAAATAGTGATTTATATTTTTACGTTTTTATTAATTATATATTTGAAATAGGCGCATTTGTGCTGCAACTTTTCATTGAAACAAGTTTTGGATTCTTTTGTATTCAGCGCAAAATTTGTTTATACACGCGCACACACACACATATATATATATATATATATATATATACCGTTTGCATAAAAATACACGTACACAATTTAAAGAAAATTCTTAAATTTCATACCCTGGTTTTGAGATTTTTCGATTACAGCAATAAAACATATTTGAGTGCATGTCTGTGTGTCCACCCCAGTGAGTGGTGATTTATCTATTGCCACAACTGACCATCAGTGCGCCATATATATATATATATATATATATATATATATATATATATGAGAGAGAGAGAGAGAGAGAGGAAATAAATTAGGAAAATATCTGACAAAATGAGAGTAAATATTAAGGAACACAGTGAATAAAAACAAACAATTAGAATCAATATTTTCCCCACCGTTAATTTACGAGGTTTCTTCAGAAAAAAATGGTATAGACTGGAATATTCATTTATTCTACTTCTAAATTCAGATGAAATATTAACCTCAACATTTATTCTCATACATACAAATATATATATATAATTTCTCCAAAGAAATTAATTTTTGGGAAGTACTTTATTTTACATTTTTCAAACTTTATATTGTAACTTATGATGTAATAAATGATATTGTATAAAGTGATGGTGAATGCAGCCACATTTGTCAATTGTGTCCGAAAAACTTTCCCATATATATAACACAGATAAAAAAAAAATTATTTTCTTAATAAAAATTTGAAAACTTTAAATTATAAAATTATAAATGCTCTCAATGCCGTATTTTCACCGCACAAATGTGTGTGGGTATGTTCGTTTGCGCGTGCGCATTCTGAAATGCAAAGATTTATGCGTTCACAAGTTTCTCCCTTTCCTATGTTTATCCAAATTGTTTAAAAAGGAATGACATGAATTCTAAGCAAAAGACTAAACAGTGAAAAGTACTTCGTATTCAGTTTTATTTCACTATGCAATAAAGTTAAAGAAAAAAAAAAATAGAAAGATTTGTTATAAATTATTGAATTGTAGAAAAAATAAAAATAAAAAGTCTACGAATAGCGAAAAACCATGTTAAAACAAGGAATTACATAAAACTAGAAATGTTACTTGTAAAACCGAACAGGAAAAGTGAACGGAACGAAACGGAGGAAAATAGAAAACGGAAAAGGAAAAAATAATAAAGACAAAAATAAATAAATAAAATAAAGTTTATGCAAGAAAGTGTTGCATGAATGGCTTTACATAAACGATAATTTAAGACAGTTTGATAAGCGAAATAAATATTCGTAAAATTGATATTTATTTTAGGAGATGCCTAAAAAGCAATAGGTATTATTCATATTTATTTTGGTGTGAGCCAACAGTCACGTCTTTACGTCATATGGGCGTACACACGTGCAAACATTTAGATAATACTTGCAAAGGATTAAATTTTGTTTGTTTTTATTACTGATACGGATAACATTGATTGCAACGTAATAAAATTGAAATAAAGAGTCTTAAACGATTTTAACGCAGCAAAATGAACAAACATCTGGAAACATAAACGCAGACAGATAAGAGTTTGTTCATGTATATAATTGGTAGAATAAATTATTGACCACGTAAACAAAAATAGTGTAAAAAGAGATTAAAAAGTTGCGCATAGATATGAAAATAATTAACCTTTTTGGGGGGGGGGGTAAAAAAATATAGATACTAAATTTGTTCACTTACCCGATTAATTATTTATAAAAAAATATTCTCTTATATGACTATAATTTGTGAATGCGTGATTTGATTGTTATTAATATATATATATATATATATATTGTACTCGCACACAAACACACGTATATGAGGAAATAACAGATTGGGTGAAATCCAACAGAATGTAATTAAAAGTTTAGGAATAAAGGCAGATAAACTACAAACAACTTCATCCAATTATTGAATGAATTAGTGGTGGTCCATCTGATTTTATTCCTAAACTTTTCATTACAAACACAGATTATATACTGTACACACAAAAAACATATACTTTACACTCAAATACACTCACACACATATATGTATATAAAATGACTGAGAGATTCTGAGATTTAGAAGAGTTAAGACTAGACAAATATTTAGTTTGACAATTCATTAAAAAGAACATTGACACTGGGTATTTAAAATACTTGAAAAGGCATTCGGTGCTATCATTCAGGACTATACAAATTTTATACTACCAAAGACACACACATATATATATATATATATATATATATATATATATAGTACTTATGTAAATATACAGAAATTAATTCATCCACTTTCAATGAAATAATGAAAGTAAAACTTTTACCTTTTATTATTTATGTTTAAGACACACACACACACACACATAACACATACATATATATATATATATATATATATATATATATATATATATATGAAGTGGTCAAACGATGTGTTTAAAATGGCGAAACTTGAATAGAAGGGTGTATACATATACATAAGCATTAAAAACGTACTTTTGAACTATTTATACTTGTGTGTGTGAATGTGAGCGTGTTTATGTTTATTTCCAGCAGAGCACGCAATGGAAGTTATTTATATGGATATATGAGGACTTATAAAACTTCGCTTTATTATCCTATAGAAAATTACAATTTAATGAATTTATATATATATATATATATATATATATAATCTTTATTATAGATGAGGGAATAAATATATATTTCCCTTCATCTATCATATAAACAAAATACATGCACACACTTATATGGTATTTTCCATAGAATGTGATTACTACAGTATTGGTTCTTTAGATACAGTCACACACACATACATACACACACCACACATATATACATATATATATATATATATATATAGGTGTGTCTAAAAAGCATCGACATTTTTGAACTTTGACACCTTGTATTCTGAAGAAAAAAAATAACGTTCCATTCATTCTTCATTTATATCTTAGTAAATACAGCTTTAAACTTGGTACTTTTTTAACATACCTTGTAGTATGAGAAACATTAATGAATGAAATGTTTTTTTTTTTTTTTCAGAATACAAGGTGTGTAAAAAAATGCTATAAAACTGGATACTTTTTTGACACACCTTGAATATATATATATATATATATATATATATATATATAAATTAGTTTAAATATATAAACTTCCATAAAAAAATATTGAACATACACACACGTATACAACCGAAAAGACATATTGGCATAGAGTGTCACATACCGGAATCCATTGTTGTACTTGAAGAAGACCATCGAAGAAGAAGAATGAATGTAGAAACAGTTCCAGCGTTGCTCTGCTAAACAGTAACAACGACTAGAAGCTAGAAACGTTGTTGCCATTTGAATTCTTGACTCTCTATTGGCGAAGGCAGACTTAAGCAGCCGCGTCAAGACTAGTGAAACAACTCCCGGGCGTAGACAAACGCCGACTGCCACCAAATACGAACGAAGCTCGCTGATTGGACGCTTACATGTGGCTGTCTAGTCTCAGCCTGCTAAGAAGAAAAGGGTGGTCGTACACTTACGTTAAACACTAATAGTTCTCTCACTCCGTTTTTTTTCTTTTCCTTTCTTTTCTTTTCTATTTTCATGCGGTTTAAAAAAAAAATCTACACATTCTGATATTATATGTGTTTGCTGTTTTTTGTTGTTATTAAATTTTCATTATTTTTTTTCCTTCTTTTAATTGGTCTTTTTAGTTTATTTATTTTCAAATTCATCTCGTTTAAAAAACAAACAAAGTAATAAGAAACGCTTTTCTACTTTTTACATATTTATTTATGTTTAAATGTCAGCTTCAAAGAACTTTGTATTTAAGGCGTACATTTTTCTTATATATCTCAAATTTTTATTTTGGTTTTTGTTTTTGTAGAAAAAAAAAATTCTTAGAAAATAGTAATATCAAAGGACCTCCGTAGAAAATACAAAACACACACGTATATTTGAGAGATAATGAGATAAAAAGATATAGAAGAAAGAGATACATTCATGAATAAATATACTAAATATATTGTTTATTCTTTTCAGAAACTACAAATAAGTAAAATGACAATTTTTCCTATTAAGGCCTTAATTACGATTAGAATTTTTATAAGAAATCTGAATGAACATTATATATAATGTTAAAAAAGAAAGAAAAAGAGCGAGAGAGATAAAGAGAGCTATATATATATATATATATTAGGTATACCCAATTTGTCGTCTGCTATAAATTTTAAAAGCGAATTAAAATTAATTAAATCTATTATTTAAGGTCAAACTTTTGTCTAAATCGATAAGTAGTAACATAATGACCATTATTAAAAAAAAAGAAAAATATCATTACATATGCAGTTTATTTTTAATACATTTTAAAAGTATTTGTTTTGGTCAATTTCGACGCGATCCGCCATTCTGTCTCTGTTTCAATGGTTTTAGGCGCTTGTTTACAATTCTAATGTAACATTCGCGATTACAAAAAAGAATACCAAAAATCAGGTAATTATCCGATTTTAATGAAACTTTCAGTATTGATTTATCAATTAATGAATTTTATAATGTATCCGTTATTTATTTCAAAACTTTAATTTAGTATTTTTGCAATGAAAAATTAATATATAAAATTCATTTAGAATATGAAAATCCTAATGTTAAGTTTAAAATGTTATATTTTTAGATTCTAGAAATAAATTATATTATAATTTTTATCAGAAATGTGCATAAACATTATGTATAATGTTAAAGAGAAAGAAGAGCGAGATAGATAAAGAAAGCGAGATAAAGTGAGATATATATATATATTTACGCTTTACATTAGAACAGATATATTCACATAATTCATTAATTATCAACTAATTAATTTTCAAATTAGGTATGACTTCAATTAAGCACATAATCTCCCCAAAATTGTCGGCTATCGCCATCTCAAAAAAACTGTTTGCGTACTCTCATATATATATATATATATATATATATATATATATATATATATATAAGAGAGAGAGAGAGAGAGAGAGAGAGAGATAGAGAGAGAGACAACGAGAGAGAGAAAGAGACAGAGACAGAAGGAGAAATGAAAGAGAGAAAGAGCGCAAGTTTTCCCGTTTGCGTTTTTTGTGTCTGTAAAAATAAAATGTTTATGCTTTTCGACCGCGAAAAAAAACAAAACAAAGGTAAGGTCGAATCACTCTGAAAACACTGGTTACGTTAGGTCACGTAAGTTAAGCAACGATGAGCCTGTGCACTACTGAGCTGAGTGGTCACTTAGTAATAGCAGCTACCATAGGCAACGGTACTCCGGTGCACACGAATAAGCTTTGCTTAGTAAATCTTAACATGCACACTAAAGGCATGAGCCAACACGACCCTATATACGATTGAATTAATTATTATTATACAAAGCCAACGTCTTTATAAAAAAAAGAAAAAAACCGACTAAGGTGTAACCTCTCTCTCTCCCTCACACACACACATTAATATTGATAATATAGGGTGGTATATTTATGCTCGTTATCGTAGATAGAGCATTTATATCTAAGTTAAAGTAGCGAGGCAACTTTGCTTGAAAATCGCTTCGGCGAGAAACTCTCAGCAATTAAGCGCCTTTGATTTCATGTCCACGCTACCATAACTTCATATATATAGTAAAGTTGGCGGCCTATTGGTATCAGCCGGATAGTAAGGGAGTCTATCCTTTATTTCATAAGCGCTAAACCAGCGAAATAAATTTTGCTGAGATGGAGCGCCATACCTACTGTCAGCTCCATAGTTTATCGTACAGACCAGATTAACGAATCTGTGCTACTCGTACAATGAGTTGGCTGGAACCCGTATCGAACTCAGAACCTTGCGATTCCAAGGTGGGTGCTATACTGACTTAACCGCTCGTGTGTGTGTGTGTGTGTGTGCAGAATGTATAGGAAAACCCGAAAATACACTATATAATACATTGTGCATTATATATGCATACGTAAGAAAACAGCACTTATTCTCCCAAAAATTATCGGCAAAAGCCATTCTAAACAACCTTGTTTACAACATATATATATATATATATATATATATATATAGCAAACATATGCACCCTGCAGGTGCAAGTATTTAAGTTTTAATTTAATAAAATTATATTAAATTGGAAAGGCTAATGAAACTAAGAATGCAGAAAAAAAGAAAGATTTGAAACAGAGGGGGGTATAATTAAACAATAGAACAACTGATTCTTACTCTTCCATCACTCCCGTCATTTATTGCTAAATTTTCCTGATTTAACTATTTAGTTAAAATATTAAAGAAGTAAAGAATAAAATTGCACTTATTTCTTCTTGTTAATGGATTTCTTTTAAGATTTATCCCCAAAACTTTTACCACAATTTCATTAAGAAAAAGCCAAACAATTAGAAACCAATAATGCTAAGCGCATATTCATTAAAATCACATTTTTAATATCAATATGCAAATTATCTTTCCCATTCACACTGTAAACCGCTATTTTGTTGTATATATATATATATATAGATACAATCGCATGTTATTAGTATGTATGTATGGTCGTAAGTATTATTAACTGTAAAAAAAATTTATTAATAATTGAGGTTTAAATAAAAAATAAAATATCGGGGAATGTGACGTTAATAACTAAGGGAATTTTGACGTGAGTAGGAATATAGTTTCGGTTACAGACAGAAAGACACACAATCTCCATTATAAGATTTTATATATATATATATATATATATATATATTATATGCGCGCACACACCACACTCATAGCAGGTTTCTGGCTACGTAAGTATGATCAAAGCAGCTAAAAAAGATTTGTATTTAGAGAGATGGGACGGGATGGAACAGACATCTTTAGAAAAATGACATTTTGGGTCCCTATTTCTCCCCTGTCTTCTGTTCATGTTTTTTGCATTAGAAAATGTCTATTCTTTTTCCCTATTACAGATTTTCCATTTTTTCAGTCGGAACAGGGCAAGATATTCAACATGGGCCACTTCTTAGTGAACCCTATCAACAACTTCAAGTGAAAAAAAAAAAAAAAATCTTTAAAAATCGTATACAGCTTCACTAATGACTTATCTAAACGTTTTGAGAATTCTTTGTCATTTTTTTTTAACTGCAGAAATAAAAAGACTTTTCAAAAAATTCAAAGCATAATACATATGTATTTATGAGCTCTCTGGCCTTAGAAAAATGATACCTTCTTTTGATATGGCCTTTTAGGCGCTACCATACGAACAACTACTCTATATACAAACGTAATGAATGACTTTTTAAGACTAATTTTTCATTAATATATAATATATATATATATATATTATATATATATATATATAGTGTGTGTGTGTGTGTATGATCAAGGGTTTCCTTGATAGGATTAAACCAAAATTGAGATCTCAAACGTTCATGTAAAGATTTATATATATATATGTTATATATTAATGATAGGAAAGCAATTACAATGCGTATAAAATTAAAAACAAAACAAAAGGATGTTAGTCTTATCAAATTCAAAGTAACTTTTAAAGTTACTTTGAAATCGATAAGACTAAACATCTTTTTATTTTTATTTTATACGCATTGTATTTGTTTTCATATCATTAATATATAATAACATACTTAACAATGCTTCAAGCAAATTACCAAATACTATTATATATATAAGTTAAAAGAAAGGAAATGAATCTGACAGTTATTATAAATTGTTTTCATTCCACCTTTTCACACACACACACACATACATACATATATATATATATATATATATATATATATATATATATATAATATATATATATATATATAAAAGCAAGAGGTCCTCCATTACACGAGATATGTATTTAATTCGTTTGGTTTCTTTGTTTTAATGGCATATCAACCTTTGTAGATTATCTAATACCAAATTCTTCCTTGTATAAGAACAGTAGTGGTACTATTTAATTCAAAACTGGATGAGGGAATTCATACATTCCCCTATAGTATTAATCTAAAAGTGGCCGTAATACTATAACTAGAGTTCGAACCAGCTTCCTACGACATGGCAACCCAGCCCGTTACACAATACGCCACGGAGACTCCCCCGATATGTCTTTGAATACGTCGAAGCATATATAAGATAAAAATATTGTGGCTAAAAATTAGAGGTCGTTCGTCACTCGAGTATATACGATAATAATACAAGGATTAAAAATGTTGAATAATAAAGAATCTCTTCAAAAAGATACAGTTCTTGTTTTATATTCTAATAATATCGTATGCTATATTCGTAAGTTTATATCGCTCAATATTTTGGATAGAGCAGGTTAAGGTAGCGTGGAAATGAAATCAACGGAGCTTGGTTACTGACAGTTTCTCGCCGATGCGATTATCAAACCAACCACAAATATATATATATATATATAATATATATATTACCAACCCCTCCGCACGAGCAGAATCTGACACAGTCACTTTCTTAATTGGAGTCTAACAGGTTTGAATTCAGAGTTTTTCTCCTAGTCCGGTTGCCTAACCAAGGTTAAAGAGCCCAGTCTGCCCTACTATTTATCCACAGCTGGAGGGAGAGTAGGATTCATAACTTTCCCAATGTTATTAGCGCTAGATGAAATGCAATTATCGCATCCAGGGTTTGAACTCGGGGCGATGAGTCCATTTCCCATGACTTTAACATTACACCACGCGCTTCCATATATATAACTTTAAAAAAATTAGTCTGCACTCGAATTTTACGAAATATCGAGCTCTCTTGGATAAATTATTAAAGTAGTACTAATCCAACAAAAATGTTGGAGCTATACACACGCACACAAACATACACACACACAATTTATATATATATATATATATATTATTATATATATATATATATATATATAATACACACCAAATATTAGAATATATTAGTTATCATTAATATACCATATATTAGAATATATAAACAAGGACTGTATCTTTTGAAGAGATTCTTTATTATTCAACTTTTTTAATAAATATATAATCCATATCCAGTTGAACCGAAAGTTCGATTTTCGCTGGTTATACCATACATGCGAACTTGGGGTAATGATTTGCAAGCTAATTGTCTTATTTATAGTTTCATCCGGACATACATACACACCAACTGCCCTTTAGATGTGTATAGATAGATAACTTAAGAGTTAGGCGCCTCGTAAGGATCAAACTCATTATCTATGAAATAACTTCACGAAACTTTTTTTTTTTCGTGCGATTATACAATCATTGTCTTAACAAAACAAACCCAAAGATATTGATCGGGGACGCAGGACGTGTACCTGACGCACAAAAATCTAAAAGGACGCAAACATATACGGATATACTTACATAATATGTTGAAACTAATAATTATTTTGATTAATATCATTAAATAATGTTTTTTTTATTTTTATTAAAAGATTATTTCGTTCTTAAATATCGAACGATAGATAAATCGATAGATAGATAGATGGGTGGATAGGTATCTGGTTTGGGTGTGTGAATAGACTGTTTTAAATGTTCGTAAAGTAATAGAATAAGTTCTAGTTTATTTTTATGAACAGTCAATTTCACACCCAAATGGGCATGGGAATTCCGATTTTTTTATTGAATGATTTTAATGGTATGTCAACTGGTTTAGGGTTATTTTATGTCTAGAGGGTAACACACCGTGTTCATTGCATGCTTTCCCATTTACATTTTTTTCTGTAGTTTTTAATTTTTTTTTTACACCCCGTCCCTATCGAATACGAATGATTAAAAGATCTATTTGGCCCACAGATGGGACCCTAACTCCGAGTCAGAGTGGACCTGGGAGTAATGTTTTTTGTGAAAAAATTGCCAGTAAATATCATTGTTTATTTAAATGAGAATAGGAACCTTATTTAAATATTTTAAGACATCTTATGCAAAGAAATATTTTGAAATTCAAAGTTATAAAATTTTAAGAGTTTTCTTTATGACAAAGCCTCGTTAAACTAACATTACACAATTATCATAAAGTCGCACTGGCAACACGGATATGCATAACAATCTCTCGCCAACCATCTGTCGGTCATTGGCTCCGGAAGGTCATCTGTGCAGTATCCCGAATCCGCGCAGAGCTGATCGATGTAGGTCCTTGTTGGGCGATCCACACTGACGTGCCTATGTGTAGGTTTCCTCGAGAGAACGCCACTTACGAGTTCGTCCTTGCTTCTCCAGCAAGCTTTTTTCGTATAATTTGGATAGTTCGTGTGATACGAGGCAGGTGGCCGTACAGCTGTTTCTTGTGGGATGTTTCCACAATTTATTTAGGACCACACACAGCATTCTTTTGCAACTCTCATCTAGCATATTACACTTAAAAAAAAATTGTTTATTATACAAACTCCGTCCTAGAATGTTTTTTTTTTTACCACTTGAAAAAAAAAAAAAAAAAAAAAAAAAAGAAAAAAAAACCTAACCTTCACAAATATGAGGGCATCCAGCGAGGAACGAACTCGCTATCTCAGACACACGAATGCTCTGGTAAGTATTGTTAAACATGTAAAAGGTTTTGCGTATGTTATAATAGGAAACATAAAAATAGTTTTAGTAGTAAC
>CM042143.1:120357943-120362943 GCA_023376005.1 Doryteuthis pealeii | reverse complement strand
AGGAGACTGTCATTCAGCCTCTCGTGAATCACCAGGTAAGGCGGCTGGGAAAACCTTTCATTGAGTGAAATAATGAGGTTCCTCAAAAGCTGAAAAAAACAGACTGGAGCAATTGGAAATCAAAGAAGAACTGAGACCATCCAAACAATAGCATTGTTGAAATCGGCTAGAATACTTAGAAGAGTCCTGGAGACCTGGAGAGACTTGACACCCAGACACCAGTCAAAAACCATCAAGTTTACGCTGGTATTAAAAACTAATATTGCCACTTATTGTATGAATATTCACTGGAAAGAGAAACACTACTGTCAACAATGTATATATTAATACTCGTTTTCCTTAATTTTACGACCGTTATCTTTTAACACACTGGTTCAAAATCAGACCGTCTAAATAGTCTAAGTTAAAATACAAAAAAATTAAATGATAATTATCTGGTGTTGCTTATCCCCCGAATTTTTATTTCTTATGAGTGTCGTCACTACAATAAAATCATGGACAATTCCGTTTTTATAGATAAAGAGTGAAGAAAAGGGATATGCAACACAGAAAGACTATAATAAGAGAGAGAAAGGGGCGCGCGCGAAGGCAATAACGCTAATTTGTTTCAATCGAATATAATGAAAAGCAAAGAAAGATAAAAAGAGTGACACAGTTAAATCAAGATTATTATACTTTTTTACATTTTGAACTATTTCGCAATAGCCCTTTAGTAAATCTATCTATTACAGACATATATATATATATATATATATATATATACACATACATACACACACACATACATACATACAATTTCATTTTTCCCCTCACTTTTGTTGCTCCAGCCTTGATATTAGCTTATCCCTTTTATCCAATATATACACTTTATGTTGTAAACGATTTACAGGTTGTAATACTTTTGAAAATGCACCGGTCGAAAGGGCCCTTAAGTTCTCCATTTTCTTTTGCCTCTTTTAAACATTTCGTTTAATTTGCAGATCAACATTTAAGAAAAGTATGATATTGTATAATTTAACTTAATATATATATATATATATATATATATATATATATATATATATTCAGCTGATCTTTTACTGGCAAAAGTCTGGAGCTTCCAGAGTTTTCCCAATTTCAATAGTCAGAATCTAAGAAACAAATTTGTCAACTCTTCCACCATTTTAGGTGTCCTTTTGTGTCCGTGTCTTTTGAATAAATTGAGACGAATTGGTTTTTATAGAAAAAGAATAAAAAGGCGGGACATTGATTAATAAACTGATCAGATGATTTGTTGTGCGTCACCTCGAAAGAAAAGCATTTAGAAATTTGTAATTTGTCAAGCTGACTCTTTTGAAAAACATTCAAGAAAGAAATATTTTTATTTACAAGGAATTCACGATGACACAAACGAATCACGTCTAACAGTTTTCATATGTGACAAGTGAACACGAGATTTGCTTAGGAGAAATCAATAATGTCATTTTGGAGACACCTATGTACTATGTTACATAGCCCCACATTTGAGCCACCAAGGGAGTTGGTTGGGTTTTACAGCATGTCAACCCATTGGGTCATTTTAGGCCGAAGACGTTTTATTTTATTCATTCTTGAATGTGTACTCAATTTTTAAAAATGTTTTAAATTCAGTTTTTTTTAAAACATTTTTTAAAACTATTTTTCTTTGTATTATTAAGACTATTGCCTTCATCGTTATTGTTATCTACAAAACTTTTCGCCCGATATGCCCCCCGGCCTTCTTCAGGTGTTTCATGTCGAACTGAGGAACGTCTCTTCGTATCAAAGAAATATTATAATTCAAAGTTCTTCCAGGCTGTGGTTATATCGGCACCACTTGGACCCTAACAAAGCATCTTGAAAATAAGCTAGATGGAAGCTGCACAAGAATGCTTCGTGGAAGCAGCACCCCACGAAGAGACAGCTGTACGGTCACCTGCCCCCCATCTCTCAAACTATCCGAGTGAGACGGACAAGGCATGCAGGACACTGCTGGAGAAGCAAGGACGAGCTATAAGCGACGTAAGCCAACACATGGACATGCAAGTGTGGGGCGCCCAGGTGCAGCAGAGGACCTCCCAGGTGCAATGAGTGATAGGGAGGGTTGGCGAGAGATTGTCATGGATATCCGTGCTGCAGCGCGACATGATGATGAAACCTATAGATGTGAGTGATCTGGAGTAATGGTGATGAAGAGATACTCCACATTCCCCAGAGCCCCGAATTGGAACTTCACCATCGGATAGAGTTTAACGTCATACCCAGGACACTAATACCCCACTGAGTGAGAATCAAATTCAGTATAGCATTAATAATTTGTACAGGTGCAAAGGTTATCATCGAAGGAAAAGGATTATGATACGAATTGCTGATTGGAACTTTTTGCATTTTAGATAGCGTTAATACTCTTTAAGACAAGTATGAATCCAACTATTCTCCTTCCAGCCAAAAGGTATCTAGTAGGGTGTAATGGGCTCTTTAACCTTCGTTATGCAACCAGCCTAGGAGAAAGAAAACACCGAAGACGAATCTGTTAAACTCCATTAAGAAAATAAAGGTTTCGGTAAATACACACAGCAGTTAAAATCTGTAAGACTAGCTTGCTAACTACCTTCCGCTAGGAGCAGGATGTCTTTCAAGGTCGATTTTAAGAGATTTAAATTCAGACTAGTCGCCCAACCAAGGCTAAAAAACAAAAGAACGAATAAATAAATAAATAGATAAATAAATAAAAACAATAGCGTGACTGGTGTTCGAAAACTTTCTTACTACGGTGTCACAGTTCATCATGTTAGATAGTATGCGACGAGAACTGGTTGGAATTCATTGTTTTTCTTCTCTTACGTTGGTTGATATACCAAGACTAAAGAGCACATGCTGCCCTACTATTTACTTATAGCGAAGTGGAAAACGGATTAAGGCCTTTCCTAAGGGCATTAGCGCGAAGTGCCTCGTCCAGAATTCGAATTGATCACCGGTTCCATTTCCAACAACAATAACCGTTATGCTAAACGCGCCCTATATAAATGTATTCATACATAGTTGTAATGAAATAAAACACCAAAGAGAGAAACCTTATTTAGGCATGTCATAATTTCTGGGGTTTACTGATGGCTCTCTCGTAGTCTGGACACTCAGAAATTAACTCATTCACTGAAGGGTCTATAAAGTTTAGAAGCAACGTTCGTTGGTAGGGGGTGTATTGTTGGATACTTTGTAGAGAAGCCTCAAAAGTAGAAAGCCAGTGTCTCCAATCCTTTACCACATTACTCGAACTGGGTGGAGTTGCGAATATCTGAGGTCGCAAAAGTTTGTCCATATTTTAAGAGAGGATGTATTGAATAAATTGCCATGAAGCAACCAAATCGAAAACTTATTTAGGCTTTATTCAGCGCATGATTAGTAATATAAAAGAGATCTTATAAACAAATAAGAACAGTCCATTTTAAGATAGACAGTGGGGAAAAGGAATGTTCACAACAATAGTGTGATCAAGAAATATCGAGACTGGATATTTAGATCATTTTTAAATCGATTTGAATTAAATTGGAAATATGCAGAAGTTATTAAATTAAGTGATAACGTCTAGACGCTTAGCTTAGTATAACGAGGAAGACGAACTTACAGAAAAATAGATACTTTGCAGAAATTATTGTGTATACAGAAATCTTATTGACCTGATAAACTTTTATTAATGCGTAATTTTCTTTTTTCGTTGAACTGGTATTCGACTTGTGACATGAAAAGCCATTCAATTAACAGAACATACATTTATTTTCTAGTATAATCATCCTTCTAAAATAATTTTGTACAAATAAAAAAAAAGCTCATCATGATGACGAACACGAGAAAAAAAAGGAAAGAAATATATATAAGCTTAATTTTGTTTACGAAAATGAGCAAAACAAAGGAGAGTAATTAGGAAGTCGTGAGTTAACGCCTATATTCTAGAGAAGAATTTACCATTAACTTCAACTCGAAAACTGGTTTTTCTATAGGACCTATTTTAAGGCACCGTTCTAAGAAACAATGGTTAACACGTTGCCTACGTTTGCTCAAATAGAAGTTTCTCGTCACTGACGTTGTCACATTTCCTTTATTGCATCAGTTTTGGAAGTATTGCAGTACACGTTGTGGGCAAATAATGTACCATGCATCTGTGGGTGGAATAATATGGAAATAAATACGTCGGTACACAGAAAATAGAAAAAGATTTTCATAAAGATACATTCATTAGACAACCCTTTTTTTCATCTAAGTGTCCCGATGAAGACACCCCCCCCCCAAAAAAAAACGAAGCATTTGTAACGAAGATTTCAGCATGTATAATCTTTTCTTTTGGGGATGAATTGCTCTTTCTCTCATATATATGTATGTTGAGTCTACGTATGTGTCTTTATGAATGAATTCAGTTGTGTATGAATTGTGTTCTTGTGAACGTTTTCAGTGATATCAGGAAGCATAGAAATATAAAAAAAGTGAACAAAAAAAAAAAACAGTTCTAAAATATAACCGTTGTTTTGTCCTTTGTTCACTTTATTTATCCAATATTTCGGGCGACATTTACCCTTTGTCAAGGTATTTTTTGACGACTGAATATACCTTAATAGGAATATAAATTTTTTAAAATAAATGTAAAAAAAATATATTTCAGAACTTTTTTGTTCACATTTTATATATTTCCTATGCTTCCTTATATCACAGAAACGTTCAAAAGAACAAACATAGATACTCAACTAAAATTTATATATATGAAGTAGACAAACAATCTGAGATGGCGATATTAAGCATATAATCTCCTAAATATATATATATATATATATATATATATTATATATATATATATATATATATATATATATATAGTAATTTTTCCGAGATGAAAAAAAAAATAAAAAATAAATGCTCAATTACGTAAATGTAAGAGCTTTATTTATTAAATTCAAGGTTATTTACAAATATATAACCGCAAAATATGATCTTTCAGACACACCAGAGGGATT
>CM042143.1:120350443-120355443 GCA_023376005.1 Doryteuthis pealeii | reverse complement strand
TCAACAACTTTAAATGCTCTATACGTTAAGAAATATATTGAACACTTTTTGGATCAATTACTAATGCTAAACAGCGAAAATGGGAGCAGAATTTGACATACAGATATATATATATATATATATTCTGTATGTTTGTACATTGACCGTGCGCACATATTTTTTTAGAAAAGAAATCGGTAAAAATCAACAAAGACCAAAGAGGAATAAAATTACCGCTATATTTTTGTCAGAGATGGTTTAAAAAATAATTGCATATATCAATGTTCGTAAAATTGATTAAAAATTTTTAAAAATAAAAAAGTTAATAGAGGATAATGCTAATAAAATACAAATAAAAGAAAACTATACAAACAAGAATAATAAAACATTTAAAAACAAGAATATCAAAGTAGAATATATATATATATATATATATATATACATATATATGGGAGTAAATATGGAAATAAATCTGACAATATTAAGAAATTTGAAAAACGAAGTGTTCCAAAAATAAGATGAATTTATTTATCGATGCTTAAGCGTTTCGGTTTATTTAAACCTTCATCAGGATAGATTATGCGGTGAAGAAATTGATGGATGCTTTGTAGATGACAGGAGTTAGAAAAATATTTATAAATCTTTTTATAAAGA
Source organism: Doryteuthis pealeii (assembly GCA_023376005.1). Lineage (NCBI taxonomy): Eukaryota > Metazoa > Mollusca > Cephalopoda > Myopsida > Loliginidae > Doryteuthis > Doryteuthis pealeii. The sequence continues at coordinate 120,354,810 of CM042143.1, read as the reverse complement.
TTTTTCTAACTCCTGTCATCTACAAAACATCCATCAATTTCTTATTTTTGGAACACTGTTTTTCAAATTTTATATATATATATATATATATATATATATATATATATATAAAAAGTTTCATTAATCTATATATGAATATATATATAAGACTTATGTTTTAACTTTTTAAATCTTCGGCAACACCAGGTAGCTCTGTTAGTCTTATATATGAAACGGACAAAAAATGTGGCACCTTTTGCAAATAAGGAATTGAATTTGACGAAATTATTAGAAGTTTGAATTCTTTCGATTGAAAGTTCATCTTGTAATGGAGATTTGGTGTCTGCCTGTAACAAACTCCGTCTCTACTTACGTCAAATACCTCCAGGAATTGCGAAAGTTTATTAACGAGTTTATAGTCAAAATCATTTTTATATAGAATAAACTTAATTTATCAATGACGTCTGCAAGAAAATCTGAATTATATTTGCCTCAAAACAGCCCATGTTACAGTGCCTTTGAAAGTGTCATATATAATTAAGAAATAAAGGTTTACATGATATACGGTGTGGTTAATTTGTATTCTGTATTTAACAAAAACAAGTTTAATAAATAATTACTTTGTGTTATGGATATATAATGTTATTTTTTATTCTCAAACGTACAAAATAAATTCCTATGTTTGAATTTTTTTTTATATAGAAAACAATAAAATATAATTAAGAAATCATTTTAAATGCGTTCTTATTTAATTTCGTTAGTCTTTCTAATTCTATATATTTCATTACTTTAAAACTTAAATACTTACGACCGGAAGGTGCATATTCTTGCGAGTTTGGTAAACATTAGCGAATTTTATAGTTACACTGTTGATTAAGTGGAACATTTATTTTGTATTCTAGATACCCAAATAAACATTTCTGACTCTCCAGCCCCTTGCTGAAACTGGCAAATACCCTTGTATTTAGGTAAATAAATTAAGTTTCTTGTCCCCTCTATATTATATTTGTAATTGTACTCAAACGTCGGTAATCCAATGAGGGAAAAAGGTGTATTTATAAAACAGACAAATATAAATCTGAAATCTGAGGTAGTTTAGATAGAGCTAGACACCCGGGGTCCCTAAAGCACAACGTATAATCTATGACATTAATATGATACACATTAAATTACAATTTTTCAAGCAGATAGGTGTATCCATTTAACGCCCTTCTCTCACAGATACAATGGTAGATCCAACTGTTTAAAAATAAATCTTTGTAGAACATTTTACACACACACACACACATATATATATATATACACATGTGTGGAGAAAAAAAATGGAAGTAAATCCGACAGTATGTAATATTGTAAAAGTTGAAAAAAAAAAAAAAAAAGTTTCACAAACGAATGATGTTTATTACGCCTCGGTTGCAGTGTTTCGGTCTGTTTAGATAGACCTTCATCAGGGCTGTCGTTGGTTTAAGAAAAAAATAAATTATTACTGAAAACAAAAAGTCTGCAAATCTGTTTTTGGTGTGTTGGGCCACACACACACACATATAAGACGAAAGATAGAAAATAAAAAGAAATGTATGCACAGAGATAGTGCTCAATACTATAATAGGAGAGCCTGTTTAAATCGTAAAATATAAGAATTTGGATTCTATATTACGGTTACTCAAGTTTCAGGTGTATAACATTATCTTCCGATTATGTATTATTTTAATAAAAAACGGACATTTTTTAGAGCAAAATAATTTTTTTGAATTTTCTTTACATAAATGTACAGGGTGATTGAAAAGTAATTCCATATTTTAAATTTTATATTATATATATATATATATATATATATATATATATATATATATATTTTTTTTTATATGCCGTTACATTTTTCTCAGTTCTTTAATCTATGTTCTTTAATATATGGCAATTAAATCCGTGTTATTTTTCTTCTCAGGTAGATTATTTTATTTCAGTTGATGTGATTTCCGAGCGGTTTGAGAGGCTGGCGGCGAATGCTAGTGTCCATATAGAATTATATGAGTTATCCTATGTGTATTTTTTAAATAATGATTCTGAAATAAATTGAAATATCTATTAATAAGAGATTCGCACTATTTGTCTGTAACAAAAACTACGTCCCTGCTTACGTCACATTACTCGAAATCGTCATAAGAGAATAAATACACTCAGAACTTGAGCATGCTACATTAGACAGTCCTCATTGTTTTTTAAAACATGTTGTATTAGATACATCCCCGGTATTATATAGTTATATATAGTTTGTTTTATTCAAATACATATTTAAAGTTAATAGAACTTAGTTTTGATTTCAAATTGTTTTATTTTTTACCCTTTTAATACATTTGATGATTTATGGTTCAAACTCTCCGACATTGAAATTCTAACTTCCAACTCCTCGGGCAATATCTTTCAAAAATTTATTTTTATATCGCCCGGAGGTTTTTTTTTTTTTTTGCTTGTTTTTATAATAGGGAACTTTACAATCATCAAGTAGGTTCTGCATTGTTGGAATTATTTTATGAATAAAATATAATAATCTTATTAAAATCGTGGCATTTCAAACAGAACTGTCATGAATTGTGAGTAGCTAGCACGTCCAAATCACTTAAAATTGTGTGTGTGTGCGTGTGTGTCACAAAATGAACACCCGCATACCAGAAAATTTCTTAAAATTGCGATTGTACGCAGAAAAAAATTGACAGCAAAAAACGGCGAGATGTGAAATCATATCAATAAGACGGGAAGCGATAACGCTAATCTGTTTCTATCGAACATAATGAAAAGAAGGAAATAAAGTGATAGAGAGAGAGAGAGAGGGGGGGAGTAAGATCAAGATTATATTTTTTACATATTGAACTATTTAGCAATGGCTCTTAAGTAAACTTATCAAAGCTTATAATAATTAAATTATCATACTGTGGTATACCCACAGGTCCTGCTAGCATCATATAAATAATCCTACACGCTCAAAGATCCACGCGCGTATAGAGTATTCTTATATTGCCGGTACTACCTACCTAGATAAGTGAACTAGTTTAATAGATATTCATAGATATAAAGTAAGTAAGTAAAGTCGTCGGGGCGGCCTAAAGTCGGTATCAGCCAGTCAGCGGGGAGTCTATCCCCTTTTCAATAGCGCTAGACCAAGGAGATTGTTTTAGCATCAGCTCCTTACTTTACCGCATAGATCCCTGTGCTAGTATACGCTGAGTTGGCGAGGGCCGGTATCGAACTAGGAACATTGTGGTTTCGAGCCCAACGCTCTACCGACTGAGCTAACCCAGCCCCTAAAAGGAGCTAAAATCGGTTGAGATGAATGTCATACTATAATTTCACTTGAAATTTTACTTTCCATATATTTCATTTGAATAAAATGACAACTGTTTCTGGATTGAAATAAGATTTTAAGCAATTTCATATGTAAATGTATCAAGAATAAAGATTTGGGAGAGGCTTCAATATTAGACGATCTTTAAAAGTAAATCCTCAAAAATTTAGAAATCTATTTTTTAGTGGCAGTACTTACACCAATACCCAACTTTCTCTGATTGTGGCATTTCGATATTTTTAAAAAGTTGAAAATCGACCTACCCTAATGTTAAAATTAAACGTGCATTGACAAGTAAAGAGTCTTAAAGAAGATACCACCTATGAATTTTTATAGAAAAGGAGGAATTATATTTACTGCTGGTTACATCCGATTTGCTACCGTTCTGTGATAACGAACAGACTAAAAAGATAACTGCATGTAGCCAATTATTAAGGAAATAACTGTCACAATAAACAAAGGAATTCCCCACGTAGAAGCCGACGCAGGACATCAAAGGCAGAGAGGATAATTGCACTCTGTGGAATTGATGATACAATAAGATGTTGGTGAATAGATGATGCTTTAAACAGAATACAGTGAAAGTAGTTTGTCAAAACAACTCGAAAATGAATTCGTCCCAAGAGTAAGGATAGTGAAGGAGCAGAGGGCCTCGAATATACGCCCGGTTGTGTGAATACATGGACACACACACACATATATATATATATATATATATAGTGGTCTGTCTAAGATTTAAAATTATTTCAATTTTTTAAATTCTCTAAAAACTTTTTCAACAATAAATTTCTCCTGGCGATGACTTAAGGTCGAAACTAGTTGAGAAAAATAAAGAATTATTCCTGTTTGTCTTATCCCTTTTTGGTATATATATATATATATATATATATATATATAATAGAAACACGAAGTATTCCAAGAAATGAGATTTATTCTTGACAGAAGTCGATGTTATAACGTTTCGGTTTTTGCAACCATCATCAGGACTTGAGGTAGATGAATTGTAAACTTCTCCAAAAAGTAAAACTCATCTTTTGGAATTCAATTT
>CM042143.1:120285443-120345443 GCA_023376005.1 Doryteuthis pealeii | reverse complement strand
AACAACATTATACGGAAAATATAACACGTGAGTGTGTGTGTGTGTGTGTGTTCCATATATAATCATATCTACTGCATCATGTAATATTTCACGCTTTATAGTGCGCAGTTATTACTCTCCCCCACCACACACACACCAGGAATTCTTGATCTAACTTTATGCCGCGCATTATACTGCGAAGGTCATGCTCTAGGGCAGAGCAATAGGTCGGGGGGGGTGACTGGTGTCCACATACCTCTGTTCACTATAATGACCTAGACCACCCGAGAATAAAATATATTATGAACATTGTAGAGTGGGAAAATTTGTTTAAGAGAGAAAAGGGGGGGGGACCTTGCCATTTGCTGAAACATGCAAGCATTTCATATGTATGTAGGCGCGCTACTATGTAACAATGGCATGAGAAAAAAAGAGAACATGAGAGAGAAAGAGAGAGAGAGAGGGGGTGCGTGGCGAGAGAGAGAGAGAGAGAGAGAGAGAGAGCGTGGCGAAAGAGAGAGAGAGAGAGAGAAAGAGGCGAAAGAGAGAGAGAGAGAGAGAGAGAGAGTGCGTGGCGAAAGAGAGAGAAAAAGGTGCGTGCGAGAGAGAGAGAGAGTGCGTGGCGAGAGAGAGAGTGGAGAGAGAGAGAAAGAGAGAGAGGCGTGGCGAAAGAAAAGTGCGTGGCGAAAGAGAGAGAGAGAGAGAGGTGCGTGGCGAAAGAGAGAGAGAGGTGCGTGGCGAAAGAGAGAGGTGCGAAAGAGAGAGGTGCGAAAGAGAGAGAGAGAGAGCGTGGCGAAGAGAGAGAGAGGTGCGTGGCGAAAGAGAGAGAGGTGCGTGGCGAAAGAGAGAGAGAGGTGCGTGGCGAAAGAGAGAGAGAGGTGCGTGGCGAAAGAGAGAGAAAAAGGTGCGTGGCGAAAGAGAGAGAAAAGAGGTGCGTGGCGAGAGAGAGAGAGAGAGAGAGAGAGAAGAGAGAGGAGAGAGAGAGAGAGAGAGAGAGAGAGAGAGTGCGTGGCGAGAGAGAGAGAGAGAGAGAGAGTGGTGGCGAGAGAGAGAGAGAGAGAGAGATGGCGAGAGAGAGAGAGAGAGAGTGCATGGCGAGAGAGAGAGAAGAGAGTGCGTGGCGAGAGAGAGAGAGAGAGAGAGGTGCGTGGCGAGAGAGAGGAGAGAGAGAGAGAGAGAGAGAGATGCGTGGCGAGAGAGAGAGAGAGAGAGAGAGAGAAAGAGAGAGAGAGAGAGAGAGAGAGATGTGCGTGGCGAGAGAGAGAGAGAGAGAGTGAGAGAGGTGCGTGGCGAAAGAGAGAGAGAGAGAGAGAGAGAGAGAGAGAGAGAGAGAGAGAGAGTGCAGAGAGAGAGAGAGAGAGAGAGAGAGAGAGAGAGAGAGAGAGAGAGAGAGAGAGAGAGAGAGAGAGAGAGAGAGGTGCAGAGAGAGAGAGAAATTGGAAAAGAATGATTATAGAAATTAAAAAAAGTAAATGTCTAACGTATATGACCTAATGAACAAGATTCGATAATCAATATGAGAGAAAAATTTGAATTAAAGAGGAAAAAATTAGATACAAAACAAAGAGGAGTTGTTTCATTAGTTGTTTTTTTGACATATCAAACGTTTTGGGGTTATTTAATGCCGACGTCAGTCCATTTTACAAGTAGGTATATAGATTCAAGTAACTAACACTAAAAACCCTCTAAACATTTGCAACTTAAACTATTCTTAACTCTTTGCTTACCAAATTAAGTATCGAACAGGCACATCGCTGTTTAACTTCGGTGATCTTACTATAACCGGTGCTTCAGTGTGACTAGACTGTAATCAGACTTGCTTGGAAGCTTTACACTAATGTTACAATTCATGGATGCCATAAATCGTTAGCAGAACCTGTAATCGAGAAATTAAAAACAGGTCCCTCATATTTAAAATCAAGGGAGCCAGTGAAATTTACCACTGACTTAATAACCCTTGACCCCTAGAGGCGCGAATCTCATGCGCCATAAGAAACACGGGATTTAGTTAGATTTCAGATTCGACCTGACTTTGAAGCAGAGCAGACGTGCTGAGGTCTATCTCGTCCGCGCGGTGACATGGACTAGATAAAATAAAAAGCTTGATCAAGCTAACATACCTCTTGTTAGTTGTTTTATTTACAATGAACAAAAATGTCTTGTTAGATCATTTAATTGGAAACAAGTAAAGCCCAGGAAAAAGAAGCCCTTAGATGGAAGAAGCAGTTCGAAGACTCAGTCAGCAACTAGACAAGACAAGCCCTTAGAATAATTAAGAAGAATAGAGAAGTCAAGTCAACTAGATAGAAACATGTTGGCCAAAGAAGTTAGCAAGAAGCAAATAAGACCATCTCCTCTCCAAGTAAGTCTCTCGCCCGTCTCTCTCTATCACCCGAGAACTCTTTCTCTCACTCTCAATTATATACCCGAGGTTCGATGGGACATACAACACTAATTTCAATACGAATTATTTACTTAACTACATAATCATACTCTTAGGTTCCCACTGACTATATTAATAGCAGTGCAGTATTAGTAGAGCTTTACAATTTGATTTTAAAAAAAATAAAAATTTCAAGAACGGACGAGAAGCTGTCGTGCGGAAATTTTGGCCATCTATCTATACATATATAAAGGGCGTCTATATATGTATGTCCGGATGAAAATAAATCCATTAACGCCAAATTATATATATATATATATATATATATATATATATATATATATATATATCCTCCTTCCATTATACCCCTCTCCTTCTCACAACTTGTGCCCCCCTGCCACAAACAAAATCACTACTGCATCGCTCGCTCGAACCACTACCATTCCTTCAACCTCCCACTAACAATTGTTATTACCTCCCACTTCTAATTCCTTGCTACTACTCGTTCTCGTTAAAAACGAGACACGAAACCATACCAGCGTTTCCTACCTGATGATGGCAAACTGTATTGCCGAAGGCGCTCGTAACGAAACCTTTGGTGGACTGTTACACCAGTTCCACCCCTACACCAAAAAGATGGCCCGAAAATTAGAAAGGATCAACCAAAAACTTGTCCGACAAGAATTGTCTGTACAGTTCAACAAAACTTATATAAAAGAAAAAATTCTGCCAAAATACATACACACATATACATATATACATAACACAGTTCCTATTTTTGTGCAAAAGTTAGGAAGATGTGATTTATATTCAAATCCTTTTAAATTTAAAATATCCATAGAAATAGCATTGAAATTCTACATAGAAATGTCCAGCATTTTTAAATCTCAAAAGAAAATAAATCAATACACCAAGGTTTTTTTCCGGTCCCCTCTACCCAGGTGATCCTGGATAGCCGCTTCTAGTACCGAATAAATATTTTACTTATGGTTTTCAAAACACACTGGTGGGGGATTTTGTCTTCTATTTTCCAATATATATAGATAAATACATCATAGAGTGGAGCTTTTAAAGTTATGTAAAGAATGCGCCTCTTTACCCAACAAGCTAGGAAAGTTGATGGATAGCTACATTTGTTGTGGCAAGTAATGTTCCCATCGACTGCAGTATAATAGTGATTACAGTATGTGATTAGAAGCTTTGAACCATATAACAAGCGACCTTTACATGGTAGTTATTAACAGTGACCTGTGACGACCCATGACCACAGGCCAAGGAAAATAATGAGTTAGATCCCCGGAAACATGAACAATTTATGGGTGGTCAGGTGTCGGGACATGAATAGATTCTTGCCGATATCAACAAAGAAGCCATTATTGGCTCCGTTCAGATGATTGGAGTATTTATTCTGTTTAGCGATTCTCTAACCCTCTGAGATTGGCGCAAGACTTAAAGTGACAAGAATTTAATTCTTTATGTTACCAACTACAATCGCCTCGTCACGTTAATCCCTAGCACCTATATGATTGTCCCAACTCTATTGCAAGCCCTGTCGGTTGGGGCTTTAGAATACAGACTGCACCTCTGCAGAGAGGTAAACACCCCCTAAACGCACACACAAAGGAATCATCTGTTGGCTGTGAGTGACAACTGAACCAGATTGGCGTTATCGCTTCCGCGCGCTCACCCACTATCTATTTTCCCCCTACATTACTATATTTTTTCTGTGTAATGTTTTTCTTTCTTTATAATAAAAACGGAATTGTCCATAAGAAATAAGAATTAAGCGGATAAGCAACACCAGATAATCAGGATTTACATTTTAGCATATCATTTGGATAGTCTCCTTTTAACCAGAGGGTGTTGCAAGATAACGGTCATACAATTAAGGAACAAAGTGTTAATATATAGATAAGTTTCATGTTATACCTGTTTATTTTGCTTCAAATTGGGCCGGGTATGCTCAGTCGGTAGAGTGTTCGGCTAGAAACCACAAGGTTCTTAGTTCGATACCGTTCCTCGCCTACTCAGCGTATGAGTATCACGGGGATCTGTGCGGTAAAGTAAGGAGCTGACGGTAGGTGTGGCGCTCCAACCTCAGATGCTAAAACAATCTCATTGGTCTAGCGCAAGTGAAAAGGGGATAGACTCCCTCGCTGATTGGCTGATACCGACTTGAGGCCGCCCCGGCGACTTTTTTAATATTGCTTCAATAAAAAGTTGAATGGATTCAGATTCTAAATAGGCGGAGTGGAAAATTCAGTTGCTAAATGCATTTTCAGTTAGCATTATTTTTTTAAACTATAGACACGCAGGGTGTCTATATGGAAAACTTTTTTCTAGGAGACATCGTGTCTTTTCCATCCTTCTCAATCTCTTTCTAACACTATCTCCCTCATAGTTGTCCATATTCTATGTGTTACTAACATTTTGTATACATTCTATCACACTCACATTTCTCCACATTTTATCTATTTACAACTTCCATAATCTATCTTTCTATTTTTTACATAGTTGTTCATATTATGTCTATTTCTTTCATATTTGCCCACATTCTATCTGTCCGTGTGTCTCACATTTGTTCACATTCTATCTGTCCGTGCGTCTCACATTTGTTCACATTCTGTCTGTCCGTGCGTGTCACATTTGTTCACATTCTATCTGTCCGTGCTTGTCTCATTTGCCACATTTCTATCTGTCCGTGCTTGTCTCACATTTGCCCACATTCTATCTGTCCGTGCTTGTCTCACATTCTATCTGTCCGTGCTTGTCTCACATTTGTTCACATTCTATCTGTCCGTGCGTGTCACATTGTTCACATTCTATCTGTCCGTGCTTCTCACATTTGCCCACATCTATCTGTCCGTGCTTGTCTCACATTTGCCCACATTCTATCTGTCCGTGCTTGTCTCACATTTGCCCACATTCTATCTGTCCGTGCTTGTCTCACATTGTTCACATTCTATCTGTCCGTGCGTGTCTCACATTTGTTCACATTCTGTGCGTGTCTCACATTTGTTCACATTCTGTGCGTGTCTCACATTTGTTCACATTCTATCTGTCTGTGCGTCTCACATTTGTTCACATTCTGTGTGTGTCTCATATTTGTTCACAATCTGTCTCGCTCATATTTTTCAACATTCCATCTACAAAAAGTGTCAGGTCTCTGCGCCTAGATTCAGAATTAAATATTCTATCAAGTATAATTTAAAGTATAAATATCTATATATATGATATAAAGTATAAAGCAGCTGCAGTTATTGTCCCTGGGATCCATATTTTCAACTCCTTTATTCTGAACATGCCCTCTCTAAATCCGATTGTTGAAATTCATATAATCAACAAAAAACATCCCCACTAAAGTTTTGAGCTCATTCTTAAATGATACAGATGATAACCGTGATGATGATGGATGCGAGTGTCTTCCTTTTCTGTAGATCTACTTGTGTTTATCTCGTTTTTGCAAGTTGCATTTCAAAGGAGAAAAAAAAAACTCGAAAAAATAAAGAAACATTTCTTTTGATTGGACAATTTCCGTCCTCAACAATTTCCTGATTATCATTTTACGAGAAACTGTTTTCATTTCCTTTTCTTTTCTTACATTCCTTTAAGAAAATTAATTTCAAAATAAAAATTATTTTCCTCTTTTCTTTCTTCTTCTTTATGAATGAATCATTGAATAAATAGTAAATAATTCTGAAGGGCGGAGGAAAAAATATATTTGAAGAATAAAATAAAAATAATCCGGTTCCAAAAATTCAAAAGAAAAAGTAAATGAAAATAATTTGCATCTGTTAATTTGTTTTGTCTGATGTGAGTTGGAAGATGAACTGTTTATTTCGGGAGTTTGCATATTTTAATTCAAACGATGACATCCGGTTTAAAAGAATTGTAGATCTTTCCCATATTAGTTACCATGTGTCGGGTCAAAAATAATAGGACAGTTAATTTTATACTAGCAGAGTTACCCGACGTTGCCAGAGATTCAAAAATTAAAAATAAATATATTATCTATATAGAGATTAATAAATAATATTTTGTATACATTTGTTTTATTATCTTTTATTTTTAATAAAATCTTGTTTTTAAGCTATTTATTTATATTATTATTATGATTATTCTTATTTTTCTTTTATTTGTTTTTTATTATCCTTTTTTAATTTATTATTCTTTATCAATTTGTTTTATTTTATCATTTTCAATAAATCTTTTAATACCCTTATATTTTCATTTAGTATTTCAAATGAAAAATGTGGGGTAAAATGTTTTAACCCCTTTCGGGCGAAAATCGTCGAGCACCCCCCATAAAAATATATACACATCAATGGGCTTGTCACATCAAGTCCTAGCATCTATATGATTGTCCCAATTGTATTACTCTTATGGCAAACCACAAACCCTTTTTATCATGTGTGTTACAAGGCTTAGGGTCTTAGTGTCCTCAGTATGATGTTAAACTGCATTTAGTGGTGAAGTTACAAGTCTGGAGCTTTGAGGAATGTGAAATACCCATTCATTGACATTACACTCTGACCCGGAGTGGTATTATCTGTTAGTTTACCATCATTGGTTTAAATAGATTAAAATGAGTTTAACTATGAAGTACTAATCAGGAGAATTCACTCCTTAAATAGAAGCATAAGTATCATTATGAATAACGGTAAATTGTGAAATTCTAATTAGAATCCCTCTCAGTTTCTTAAATAGAAGCAGCAATATAATTATAGACCGCCATTAACTATGTAAAACTAACCAGAAACATTCACTGCATCCAAAATAGTAGCATCAATATCATCATAGACCAGATTTACCATGTAAAGCTAATCAGAAGAATTAAATCCTTTCTAAATAGAAGGATCTGTATCATTATGGATAACGGTTAATTATGAAATGCTAATTAGAATCCCTTTCTCTTTCATAAATATAAGCATCAATATTATTATGAACCACCGTTACCTATGAAGTGCTAATCAAATCCTTTATTTCTTCCTAAATAGAAGCATCAATATCATCATGGATAACGGTGTATTATGAAATGCTAATTAGAAACCTTCACTCTCTCCTAAATAGAAGCATCAATATCACCATGAACCGCCGTTAACGATGAAGTGCTAATCAAAATCATTTACCTCTTCCTAAATAGAAGCAACAATATCATTATGGATAACGATTAATTATGAAATACTGATTAGAATTCCTTTCTCTTTCTTAAATAAAAACATCAAAATGTTTATTCATGAATGTTACAATGGGAACCTAACGGGTTCAAGGGTCATCTAGTAACATTTGAATTCGTAAAAATTATTAATTGGCGCGCAATGTTTAATTTTGCAACAAATTAAACTTTGCAAATTTTAAATGTCGCAAATCCTGACAATGTAATGAAAGGCTAGATAATCCGATGCATATGAAAAATTATACGAAACGTATAGTTGTACAAAGTGAGATTCCATCCCGACCCATTCCATTGACAAAGCAAACTTTACAAGACAAAAATTTAAAAAAATAAAAAATAAATACACATACACACAATCATCTAATTAACAATTCTGTGTTCTTCGTGTGGACATTTCGGAGGCAGTTGCTCGCATAAAATCAGTAGTAAAAATTATTATAATTTATTTGACAAATTCTGGCCAGATATTCATTTGTCTGTCTCTTGTTTTTAACTGATGAATTATTAACGCAGTTTTGTTTTATGTTGTTCCTTTCAATCTTCGCGCACGTCTTTCTTGATTTATGACATTAAAACGGAATTCATTATGGCTAAAACATTTCCTAGGTGAGGTTGATAATGATGAAAATTAAATATTTCATATTTAAATATTGTTTCCACTTCATAGAATTGTCATTTTCATTATCATTACGGGACGGTTTTTCATCATCCTCAATTTTTTTCATTTCAATCTGTAAAACTTAGCTTTTTTATGAGGATGCCCGTATGCAATGGTTATCATTGTAGAAAATGGACTATTCCAGTTCTTTTTTATGGGATGCCCTTATGTAATGGATATCATTGTAGAAAATGGACTATTCCAATTCTAGATGAGGCTAATTGCATTTCACATAGCGCTAGTGTTGTTGACATACTCCTGTCTACGAGAGATGGAGGAGTGTCAATTTTTTGTAACTACGTAAGCTTGGACGGGTTCATGTAGAGGATGAGCTGTTGCCCAAGCGGCAACCCCCTCTCCACACTGTTGTTGTGATCGAAAGGAATGCAAGAAACCAACGCAGTTTGGCAACGACAGTGTCGCAGGAGTTGCTGGGTAGCACTGGATTTCTGCATCACGCAAACTTCGGGACTTCGGCTCCTGATTTGTTTTTTGGGTTTATTCCCCTAGCCTTTCCTTAAAATAGGTTTTGTGTCGGACTTTTCTTTGAATAGCGCTAATGCCTTTGGGAAAGGTATGCAACCAAATATTCTCTTCAGGCTGTGAATAAAGAATAGGTCTCACTGGTCTCTTTAACTTTTGTCTAGAAGATAAAAAACTGAATTCAGACCTGTTAAACTCAGCTCAAGAAATTGACTATGTCACATCCTATTCGTACGGAGGGGTTTGTAAAATATATAACTATTAGCAGGACCTATGGATATACTGCGGTATGATAATTATTACAACGTTTGGTTAGTTTACTTAAAAGCTATTGCTAAATATTTCAATATAAAAAGTATAATAATCTCGATTTAACTATCTTTTCATTATGTTCGATTGAAACATTAATGTGGTCAGATCCGCATGCTCACCTCCTCTATCATTCCCTTACACTTTCTCACTGCCTTATATTGTTTCTATGTAGCACATCCGTTTTCTTCCCTTTCTTTATAATAAAAACGGAATGGTCTCTTATTTAGCTGAGATTATAACACTCATAAGAAATAAGAATTCGGCCAATGAGCAACACCAGATAATCAGGATTCACATTTTTGCATTTCATCTTGGACGATTTCATTTTCAACCACAGGGTGTTGTAAGATAAGGATCATACATTTTAGGAACACGAGTATTAATACTATCAAAGTTATTTGTTGTAACTCTTTGCCTACTTTAGACCACTCACAGCGGCTCTCCCTCCAGTCTGTTTCTACGTATACCACATTTATTAAAGTTATTCTCCTTAGCCTTTTTATTATTCACAGTTTTCTCATACCATAGCCAGTAATTTGTTCAGTATTGGTTCAAATGAATTCAAGGGTAAATATAAATAATACTGGATTCCTTATAAATTATTCCCTAGAAATGTTTCGTTTGATCCAAGTACAGGGCTTCGTTTTGAATTGCACTCTTCGGAAAGACAGACACCACAAATATATATTCTGTTTTTTTTTTTTTTTTTGGGGGGGGACAATTTTTGTCCGAGAGGGGTTAAAAAAACATTTTACCCCACATTTTTATTTTAAGAGCAAAAGGAAAATATAAAGATATTAAAAAATATCAATTAAAAATTATATAAATTAAAACAATTTTTAAAAATATAAAGCAAATAAAACAAATATGAACAATGATAAAAATAAATAACTTAAAAACAAGAATTTACTAAAAATATAAGATAAAACAAATATATACAAAATATTATTTATTAATCTCTATATAGATAATATATTTGTTTTTAAGTTTTTGAATCTCGGGCAACGTCGGGTAGCTCTGCTAGTATGATATTAGCTGTCCTATTATTTTTAACCCAACACATGGTAACTAATATGGGAAAGATCTACAATTCTTTTAAACCGGATGTCATCGTTTGAATTAAAATATGCAAACTCCCGAAATAAACAGTTCATCTTCCAACTCACATCAGACAAAACAAATTAACAGATGAAAATTATTTATTTATTTATTTATTTATTTATTTTTTTTTAATTTTTGGAACCGGGTTATTTTTATTTTATTCTCCAAATATATTTTTCTTCCGCCCTTCAGAATTATTTACAATTTATTCAATGATTAATAAGGGCCAAAGTTAATGCACTGTGATAAATTGTTCATCCACCAGGATTCCGTCCTTAAGCATCAGGGGCCGCCACCAACAATAGAATGGTGGCTGGATTTTAGCCCTCTGCAGTCGGCGTATTCTACAGCCCCAGCCAACAGGGTGGTCTGAATCGTCGACAGAACTAAGAGATTTCGATTTAGTATTTATGACTGTGGCATTGAAAATATAATTTGTTACTTTTCTGCCACCCAGAAAAACGTGTATATAAAATTACCCCTGGTCAAGTTTTCTTGCAAAGAGATATGTAAAAAAGAATTACACAGAAATATATACAAGAACCTAGTCACATTAAAATATTAAAATAATATTTCCATTTCCTGGATCAGATTACTTCTAACTATTTTTATTTATTCATTTTTTCATATTCGTACTGGGTGTCCAAAAAAGTTAGAAAGTATCTCATGAATTTCATATCTATCTTCTGATAATGATCATGGTCAGATAGGTTACGTCATTTTTCATAAAAATGAAATTTATAATTTTCATATATATAAAAGGAAATTTGCCTCCACTTTACGAGTCGCGCTTAGAATAAGTGATAAAAATAAAATTGAGATTTTAAAACTGATTGGTTGCACAGGGTGCAAAGAAACTTAGAATTATACAGAAGTAAAAGAAATGTCTTCTGAACTAGTGTGCATATATTTATATCTAATTACAGAAATGTGGAAACCGGGTAAAGACAATACAGCCACTCGAAAATATATAAGCAATTCATTCGTACATTTTACGACTGCAAACGGATGTGTATAAAACTCCTAAAATATTCACAATATCATTTTTTGCTAGTTTTTCTTTTAAATGTTAATAAGCAATATTAATATTTTTTACTATTTTTTTAAAAAACATCAATAAATAATTTTTACCGTTTTTTAATTAATTCAATTAATATTTATATTTTTTAATTTTTTTTGGTAAATGTCAATAAATGTTAATATTTTTTGCTATTTAAGAAAATATCTATAAACAATAGGAATATTGTTTACTATTCTTTTTAAAATATTTAAAACAATACTAATATTTTTTAGTATTTTTAAAATGTCTATTAACAAAATTCCCAATATTAATATTAGTTTTTTTTTTTTGCTAGTTATTTATCTTTTAAATATCCATTAAAATATTCCCAATATTGATATTTTTTTTACTAGTTCTTAATTTGTAAATAAAATTCTAATACTGTTTTTCTTTTCTGTATATTTATCATCAAGTCTTAAAAAGCATGAACACAAAGAATAAACTTCCGAGGAAGATAATTCCCTAAATAAATTATTTTAAAATATATATTTTTTAAATTGACTTGCATCATTAATAAATTAAAAAAAAAAAAAACGGAAATAAAGGATAATATATCTTCTTGGCAACTTAGTTTCATTTGCTAATTCATAAAATATGCGTAGGAATTATAGGTTAAATAATACCACAATTGTTCTTTTATAAAGATGGTTTTGGCATTAAATAACCCCAGAAGGTTAATATACAATTAAAAGAATAAACCAAAAGAAAATATACGTTGGAAAATAAAACTTAGATGTTGCCAAGAAGAGCAATGTTATTTTTTTTTAAATGAAAAATAAATTATTTCAAAAATAAACCGCTGTAGAAGCCAGGCTTTATTTTATTTTAAAAAGAGGTAAAATAATTTATTTCTTCTGAAATATATCTTTAAAATGTAAAAATAAAAAAAAATAAAAAATAGTTGTTAGAATGGTTTATTGCCGAACAACAAGGGAGTCTATCCCCTCTTCGCTCGTGCACGAGTGGGATTGTTTTGGGTTTTTGCTGAAGTGGAGCGCCACATTATCAGCTTCCCACTTGACCTATAAGATTCCCCAATCTGTGCTACTCATGCCCGAGTTAGCGGAGATCAGTATCGAACCAGGAACCTTGAGATTCCTAGGTGGGTGCTCTACCAACTGAACAAAACCGGTCCCTATGCAGTGGATGGACACAAAAAAAAATTTAAAAATTGAACATGAAAATTATTCTAATAGATCTCTCGTCCTTTCTAAAAAATAAGTTGTATAGGATTACCTACCCCCCCCTCTAAACCGTAAATAAATGGTTGCGTCTATCTTATAGATTAGCTGTCAGAGAGTCAGGAGAGTTCGTATGTATATGAATTCCTGATCGAATAGATATACTATTACTAAGTATTTGACTTTGCCTCTTATTCGTTATTATTACATATCTCCTAATTCTCTTTGTGTGTGAGTAATTAACCACTTTTACGCACGATACAAAATAAGTTCTTTAAGTTTTGATTGAAATGAAGTCATAAGTGATTTTTAAGATCGGAATGATTTTTTTTTTTTGGTTTTTTTATTTATATTTCTTTTGCCTTAAAAGTATTCATTTAAATGTCATATTTTTCACTATTTAATACATAAAAATCGGTAAATCTTCGTCTAAGAATTTCTCACATAATAATACTAAAATTAAACATAAGAAGAATTACTTACCTTGTAGATTTATAATCACGAAGGTTAGCGACTTTTATTTATCTGTACAAAAGGAGAGAGAGAGAGAGAAAAAAATAATAAGTAAATAATCAAAGGTATTTTATGTTTGCTGAAAAGAAATATATTTATTTTTTACTATTGATATTACAATTGTATTCTGTACTTATTTCATTCAGTATATTAAATGATATAATTAAAAATGACATTAAATCTAATTCACAATATATCTAACGTTTTGCCTACTTTAAGCCACTCACAGCTCTCCCACCACACCCTAGTAAAATACAAAAACTGATAGTTACTTTATTATAATTCAGCAGGAGGACTTACAGTTAAATAATTGTAGGACTTCATTTCAATAAATGAGATCTGAGGTGAATAGATAGTAACCTTTGAAATATCCCACCATACAACTTCATTTAAAAGATCTTAAAATGAATGGAAATTACTAAATTATTCATTATAATTATTCCGTTGATAATAAAACGCATGGGAAAGTATGCATCAAACTATCTCCCCCCCCCCCGGTTATAGGTAAATAGTAGGACAGACTGAGCTCTTTAACCTTAGTTAGCCAACCAGCTTAGGAAAGGAAAGCTCTGAATTCAAACCTGTTAAACTCTGCTTAAGAAATTGATCTTGTGCTGCATACTGCTCATGTGGAGGGGTTAGTATATATATATATATATATTATATAAAATAACACGTTAATGACGTATTGGTACGTATATGTACCACTATATTACGAATGTACGTAGTGGTACATATAATGTACCATTGAAAATATTTCACTTGCTTTTTAAAACGATATTTAGAATATGTACTTTCATAACATAGTAGTATCTACATATACTACTTAAAGTAGGTGGAAACGATGAAAAAATATTGTTATAACTAGATTTTTATTCGAAAAAGTGATATAAAATAAAGCAAAAATAGGAATCCATTCACAACCAAATACATTTATTCATTTATAAAACTTTTTACAAATCCTTTCTTTATATATCAAAATAATCATAGGGGAATTTAAATGGTGACATTTACCGTACTAGAATTTACATAGTGGAATTTAAAGTCTTCATTGTTATTGTATATTAAATCTTATAGACGTATTTCATGAGCATATATAACTATATGTGAGCAATTCCATATCAATCCATTATTATTTTTATATAACATATCGCTATTATATTGCATAAAATAGATCCAGATCATAAATAAATCACAGTTAAATACGTGCACCAAATGTGTACCAACAGGTAACAGTCAATTTACCATTGCTTTACTGGTGTTAGTATCATATTATACAACACAAAGTCGTGGCACGTTATTGGCCTACGACGTGTACCAGCAATACTTTTAAAACTGATGCAATAAAGGAAATTTGGCAACGTCAGTGAGGAAAAACTCATTTGAGCAAACGTAGGTAACGGAGTAAAATAATGAAAGTTAAATCAATATGCAGGGTTGACAAGACTTTATGATTGCCATGTACGTTTACCAGACATGAGATAGTATGAGAAATAAAAATCTTCAATTTTTGAATTCTCGGACGTTCACTCTTCATCTTATTGTGGTTTTTCCTTACAACAGATTTTATGAGCCCTTCACTGTCAAATTAAGCGGTTTCTTTTATCACCGAGATATTTTTATGATGAATTGATAAAGAGATACATATTGTAAAGATTCAAACAGCTGCAATTTAAAGATGTTCTTAAATGCACAACAGACATTATTTGATCTGTCATATGTGAAGAAGAATCTAAATTTATATAGAAACATTTTCTTACCAAAATCTTGTGAGTTTCCACCCCCAAAGTTATTTCAGAGTGGATTTTTCAATATTTCATAGAACATTATGATGGATTTATTCTCAGACTAGGCTTAATCTAAAAGATCGAGTAATCTTTATATTTTTCAATTTGTGATATATATATATATATATATATATAGATATATATATATATATATATAATGGTTAGAGTTATAGCAAATTATATATATAATGGTTAGAGTTATAGCAAATTCACTCGACGAGTTCAGATCCTCGATGGGGCTGTTTGCATTTTCACATGGCGCTAATATCCTTGGGAAAGGTATGCATCCAACTGCTCTTCCCCCAGCTATGTGTAAATAGTAAGGCTGACTGAGACATTACATCTTGGGTAGGTAACCAGTCTAGGAGAAGGAAAACTCCAAATTCAAACCTGTTAAACTCCCCTTAAGAAATTGACCTTGCATCACATCCATCTCTTGGAGATGATCTTATTTGAGAACAATTGAAAAAATAACATGTATTCTTCTCGATCTAATCACTTTGATATATATATATATATATTATATATTATATTTCTTCACATTTGCAAATCAACCCCCCACCCCCAAAAAGTCCAACACACCCAAAGAACAGAGGCTCACAGGCCTTTTGTTTTCAGTAATAATTCATTTTTCCTTAAACCAACGAATTCTCAGCTTCTCTGTAAAAACGAATACATTTTGTTCACTGAATTCAGGATGAAGGTAGACCGAAACACAGCAGCGTAGGCGAAATAAACTATTCGTTTATGAAAGTTGTGTTTTTTCAATTTTTTTATATTATATATAAGAAGGTCCACAAAATGAATTTTGTTTTTCTAACGATTTTTTATATTACTTCAGCAACACGTGTTTCGGATCTTCTGGTACCTTCTTCGAGCTTCGATTAACCACTTTATATACATATACATTGTGTGCGTGTTTATCTGCTTAATTATTTACACACTCCTGAACCATCAAATGCACTTAAAAATGTACACGAAGACGTGTGTATGTATTCAAAGTGACCTTAAAATATAAAGTCACATTTGCTACGGTTATTACTCAAAAAACTAATTAAACATTTTTCATAAAATATTTGGATATAGTTCAACAAAAACTCATTTCATGCTAATTCGTAATATTCATTTAATGCACCCGATTACAGACTGCCATCATTTGGTATTGATAGAATTTCTATTATATTAAAACAATGAATTAGGGGACATGTTCTATAAATATCATTTGACATCGAAAATTATCTACTTCATCAAATCGTATCTTTATCAATACTAGCAAATATATGCACCCTACGGGTGCAAGTATTTAAGTTTAATGTAATAAAATATTATATTAAATTAGAAAGGCTAATGAAACTAAATGGGAAATGCAGATAAAAAGATTTGAATCAGAGGGAGTATAATAAAAATCGAACAACTGAAACTTACTCTTCCATCGTTATTTTTTCTAATGTAAGTATTTAGTTAAAAGAGGAAGTAAATAATAAAATGAGAGTTCTTGTTTCTTCTTAATTTAAGATTCATTGAAGAGATGTTTGATTATATTCATTAAAATAAAACCAAACTATTAGAAATCAATAATACTAAGCACATATTTAATAAAATCCCATTTTTAATATCAATATGCAAATTAACCTTCCCGTTCCCACAGTAAACCGCCATTTTGTTGTATATATAAATATAATTGCATGTTGTTAGAATGTAGATGTGGTCAACAGTATTAATAAGGTAAAACAATTTTATTAATAATTGAGGTTTAAATAAAAATAAAATCATTGGGAATGTGATGTCAATAATTAAGGGAATAGTGATATGAGTAGTAATATAGATTCGGTTACAGACAGAAAAGCACACAATCTCCATTATAATAAGATGTATTTACCCAACCCATCCGCACAAGCCAGATGCGAGTTTAACAGGTTTGAATTTAAATTTTTTCTTATTTTAGACTGGTTGCCATACTAAGGTTAGGTCTGCCCTACTATATTCTCATAGCTGGAGGGATACATAAGGTCACATTAATTCTCAGCTTCTCTGTAAAAAACGAATACATTTTGTTCACTGTAATTCAACAGAAAATTAAGAACTGAATTCGAATTTTTGTTATAAATATTTATTTCTTAGAACAAAATGTTTTAATCTTTAATCTGGAACTGAAAAACTTAAAAACAAACTGTTCATACAATAAACGAATAATTTTCATCTCATCGAACATCGGGTATATAAAAGAGAGAGAGTTCAGAGAGAGAGAGAGAGTTCAGAGAGAGAGAGAGAGAGAGAGAGAGAGAGAGAGAGAGAGAGAGAGAGAGAGAGAGAGAGTTCAGAGAGAGAGAGAGAGAGAGAGAGAGCAGAGAGAGAGAGAGAGAGAGAGAGAGAGAGAGAGAGAGTTCAGAGAGAGAGAGAGAGAGAGAGAGTGAGAGAGAGAGAGTTCTGAGAGAGAGAGAGAGAGAGAGTTCTGAGAGAGAGAGAGAGAGAGAGAGTTCTGAGAGAGAGAGAGAGAGAGAGAGAGAGAGTTCTGAGAGAGAGAGAGAGAGAGAGAGAGAGAGAGAGTTCTGAGAGAGAGAGAGAGAGAGAGAGAGAGAGAGAGAGTTCTGAGAGAGAGAGAGAGAGAGGAGAGAGAGAGAGAGAGAGAGAGAGAGAGAGAGAGAGAGGAGAGAGAGAGAGAGAGAGAGAGAGAGAGAGAGAGAGAGTGAGAGAGAGTGAGAGAGAGAGAGAGAGAGAGAGAGAGAGAGAGAGAGAGAGAGAGAGAGAGAGAGAGTGAGAGAGAGTGAGAGAGTGAGAGTGAGAGAGAGAGAGAGAGAGAGAGAGTCTTGGAGAGGAGATGGTCTTACTTTATCATTTCATTTCTCTGGTTATGTGCCGATTCTTCTGCTTCTTTTTCTTCTACTTAATTCTTCGAACTAAGGACTTGTCTTCTTTTGGGCTGATTTTGGTCATTGCAATTAAATGAACTAACAAGGCTTCGGTATTTTTTATTGATCAAGTTTATTATTTAGCCCATGATTTTCCATTCGGACGAGATCTACCCAGATTACGCCTGCTCTCTCTAGTGGTTAGGTCGAATCTAGTTCTCTAAACTAAATCACGTGTTTCTCATGGCTTGTGAGATTCGCGTCTCTAGGGGTCAAGGGTTATTAACAGTCAGTGGTAAATTTCAACTTTCTTCCCTCACTCTAATATGACAGAACCGATTTTAATTCTACTTTCAGGGACTTTTCACAATTTATAGGTCCTCATAAATTGTAAAATTAATAGGCGAAATCGCCCATTACATATAAGGACACGTTTTATTTTTACAATTTTATTGAGCAA
The DNA here is from genome assembly GCA_023376005.1 of Doryteuthis pealeii. Taxonomy (NCBI): domain Eukaryota; kingdom Metazoa; phylum Mollusca; class Cephalopoda; order Myopsida; family Loliginidae; genus Doryteuthis; species Doryteuthis pealeii. The sequence continues at coordinate 120,327,501 of CM042143.1, read as the reverse complement.
AAAATAAATGAAACGAATACATTTTGTATCCCTTTAACTCAACAAGCAATTGAGTGAATTTAAATTTTCATGTCTTCTAAACAAGTTTTTAGAAATCTAAATGGTTTCAGAACATGATTTTAGGGTGTCATTTTTAAAGATATTTTAAATGTAAAAAAAACAAAAAAAACAGAAAAATTCCTAAAATATACCAACATTGTAATACAGAAAATCTTTTCAACAATTGTTAAAGAATTTGGTATTTATCCCCTCTTAACTATTTCTCTCTCACTCCCTTGTGTTCCAAATATTTTTCGTCTGGGTATGAACCGGGTACTTCTGAGATTATATATATATATATATATATATATATGAGTGTATCATAAAAGTATCAAGATTGAAGCTGTATTTACCTAGATAGAAATGAGCAATTAATAGAACGTTATTTTTTTTCAGAATAGGTGTGTTATAAAATTGCCGAATTTGAAGCTGTATTGACCAAGATGGAAATGAACAGTGAATGGAACGTTAATAGTTTTATAATGCAAGGTGTGTCAAAAAGTACAAAAAATCTTAATACTTTTTTTAAAAAAAAAACCTTGTATATAGACTCCTACACATGGACACAATAGAGCTGGCCAAAAAACAAAAAAAAAAATCATTCATCACTTCTATCCGGACACTATTTGACGTCTAGAAGACTTTCTAAGACTGATAGCGGATAGGGGGGTAGAAGAGAGACAGACACGCCTTGATGCTGAAAATGATATATATCCAAAAGGAACTATAGAACAATCGGAGCTGATATGTAAATTGATATTATATTTCTTTTTCAGTAAATGTTGAATTATCACAGTTTGTTTTAGATAAAGCATTGTCAATTAATTTTAGACTTTTACTTATTTTTTTCTCCATTTATCGCATCATTATTCTACGATTAATAACTAAACTGATAAAAACTAATGCAGTAAAGACTTGGGTGATAAAAAAACAAGTAACAGAAATACTAGTCCAAACTTTACTATTAAATATTCGGTAACACCTATAATTCTTACAAATAGTGTATACACTACACACACACAATATATATATATATATATATATATATATATATATATTATATATATATGAATGAGAGTGTGCAGATATCTGTGCGCAAGCGTAATGGATCCAGCTGTTTATCTCACGATATCTCGCAGTTGACGGACTGGATATCTCGTATATCACGAGATTTGATCTACGAGCATATTTCGCTGTTATACGTTAAGACGTGGTCAGGTGCAGATTTCGCTTCCTCTCCATACCCGACCCCCTACCACCACCCATGTCCGCTCAGGCAGAAGATTAATTGCCAGAGATTAAGATTGATTCCAATCTGTTCAAATAGGCACACCGTATTCTCACATATCTCTACAGCCACAGAAAAACTCCTTGTTCAAAATGACTCGGTTTTATCACGTATAAATATGTTGCACATTTGTTGGAGAAAAAATTGTTTTAAGAGTGCTTTTTTTTGTTTTCGATTTTCTTTTTACAATTTCATACATAAAAAAAACAATTTGATTGGGTTATTTCCTAGTTGAGGAACATGATATTATAGATAAAACAGTAAGTAAGTAAAAGTAAATTCGTCGGTTTGGTTTGTTTGGTTTGTTTTGATTTACGGCATATCAACCTCAGTGGATCATTTAATGCCGATAAAGTTTTGAAAAATCAATTCTTAATGGATAATACATTTTTTTTATAAATACATTTTTCTATTTAACCCATAGATGGGACCCTAACAGGTACTACCACTCCGGGTCAGAGTGAACCAGGGAGCAATGGTGATGAAGGGGTGTTCCACATTCCCCAACCTCCAAAACTGGAACCTCACCATCAGATAGAGTTTAACGTCATTCCCAGGACATGTAGACCCGCAGCCACCGCCTTCTAGCACCCATATGATAAAAAGGGTTTGGGGCTTACCATAAGGGCAATAGGGTTGGGGCAATCATATAGGTCTAGGGCTTGACGTGACCAGCCGATTGATCGGAGGGGCTCTCCGACGCCCGTCTAGCCCAAGATAGGGCCAAAGTGGAGTATTGCATGTCATGAACTAAATTCGTCGGGGAGGCATAGAGTCGGTATCAGCCATACAGAGAAGGAGTCTATCCCTTTTTCATTAGCGCTAGACAAGGAGATTGTTTTTGCGTTTCAGGTGGAACGCCACACCTATCAGCTCCTTACTTTACCGCACAGATCTCTGTGCTACTCATACGCTGAGTTGGCAAGGACCGGTATTGAACCAGGAACCTTGTGATTCCTAGCCGAACACTCTACCGACTGAGCTAAACCGGTCCTCATATTCATTTTCCCATTAAACTACCCCCCCCCTGACTGAGTGACATGATATTACAGGGTGAGCCAGAAAAAACAGAACCCACAAATTTTGTAATAAAACTTAATTTTAACTAGGGGGTTATGGTTAGGGTTTACGTTTAGTTTAATGGGAAAATAATTTGGGTTCTGTTATTTCTCGGTTACACCGTAATATGTTACTCAACTAGGAAATACCCTTTCATTGTATTGTTAAAATGGTTATCTTCCCTTGTCGCCAAGGTTTGCCACTAGAGGGTGTACACACCCTGGCTATTTAAACTGCGCCCAGGGAAAACTAGTTCTCTTTCTCATCTGTCATCCACAAAGATTCACTAGACAAATATTTAAAAAAAAAGGAATTTGATTGTAATTATTTCCATAGATACATTCAGTTCTTGTCATCATTATGCATAACCTTTCAAAATTAGCAACTTTATATAATTTTTTTGTTTTATTTATAATTTAGATTTTTCAGGCTGTTGTCCTCATTGTAGTGATTATCTTCCCTTATTGGGATGTGGTCGAACTTGGAAAAGGGTTATCTTGCCACTAGGGTTTGCCACAAGAGGTCGTAAACACCCCGGTTTTTTTAAACACAGCGCAGGAAAAAGTGACTTTTTCGTCTTCCAATTTACCAAATTTATATAAACTTTTTATTTACGTATTATTTAAAATTTTCGGACTGTTGTCCTCATAGTAGCGATTATCTTCCCTTGTTGGGATGTGTCGGAGTTTGGATAAGGGTTATCTTCCCATGCCGTCAGGGTTTGCCAATAGAGAGCCTACACAGCCCGGGAAAAAACTCTTTCATCTGGCATCCACAAAGATGCACTAGACAAGTTGTGTCTGTCTATAAAGGTTTGGGACCCTTCCCACCAACTATAGGCTTGTACCCATGCATGTACGTAGCTCTCTCTCTCTTTCTATACCCACTATGACTACACTGAATATATAAGCATCTGTTGCGACTTTACGGCAGCTATTCTATACAATAAGTGCTTACATCTATTCTCCAATTTTACAATGTCAGATATTTAAAAAAAGTAATTTGATTGTATTAATATATTTAAATAGATCCAGTCCTTGTCACCATTATGCATATCTTTTTTTTCTGTTCAAATTTGCTTAAAAATAATAGAATCCGAATTGTTTTCAAAGCTTTTTCTCTTACGTTTCCTAACAATTTTTTTAATGTTATCTGGAAAGTCGTTAATCAGTTGTCCGAAAGAGTTATGTGTAAACTGAAGAATAATTAAAGTTCCAATTACCGTCGAACTGGGAAGATACGGCAACAAACGATTGTAACTTAAATACAAACCCGAATGTCACAAAGTCTACTGCAAAATGACAGGATATATATAAGACTCCACAATGTCATTCAAATCAAGCAGTCAAGCAGCCAATCAGAACTCAAGGAATGGAATGACCCAAATCACCCAAATTCATGAATGGGTCATTCTGGATTTCTATATATACCAGCTGTCTTGGACACTGCTTAAGTTGTACTTAGCTGCTGTTATTCAAACTAACAGTAGACTTACTGACTTCAATATAAACTTTCGGTTATTTTCTGAACCATTATAAATATATATCTTTTTTCTAAAGTATCATTATCAATGTTTACTATTTGACTAAACTATTGTTTTTGTCACTGAAGTGAAATAACGGTGTCAGTTAATATTTTAAATATTTCTCGTGAGAAAGGCAAACGTGATTAAAAAAAATTGTTTTTTTATTTTGCTATATATTCAAAAATAAACATAGTACTTAGAGTTTTCGGACTGTGAGCTTCATCTTTATTGTTCTATATACAACCTTATAGCCAATACACCCTACGACCTCCTTCGGGCGTTTCTTATCGAACTCAATAACCTTCTTGTTCATTGTTGTATTTTACCGGGTCGGTACCGATTAGACATTATTGTTGTTGTTGTTTTTTATCAACCATGAGTTGACAATAGAGAAAAGCTCTTTCATTTGATTCATTCCTTTTCTTCTACATTTTCTACAAACAATTCCACGCCGTTGTGGTATCAGTGCTGCTGTATGGCTACACTACTTGGACCCAAACGAAGCATCTAAAGAATAAACTAGAATGAAGCTGGACAAGAATGCTGCGTGTGATCCTAAAGAAAACGTGGAAACAAAACCCCACGAGAAAACTGCAGTATGGTCACCTGCTCTTTATCACCCAAACCATCTGAGTAAGACAAACAAGACATGCTGGACACTGCTAGAGAAAAAAGGACGAACTCATAAGTGACATCCTCCATTGGAAGCTAGCGCATGGGCACGCCAGTGTGGGCCGTTCAGAAAAGACGTACATTGACCAACTCATCACAGATACTGGATGCTGCGCAAAGGACCTCGCGAAAACAATGAATGATATGGATATCCGTGCTAATAGCGTGACATGATAATGTACTGAAACTTCATGGGGCCGAATAATTGTGACCAGGACTGAACTTATATCAATATATGCACTTATTTACCTAACCTGTGATCAATCAGGCTGCAACACAAGGTCAGTTTTTTAATCGGAGTAAAACAGGTTTGAATTTAGAGTTTTCCTTCTCCTAGACTGGTTTCTGAATCAAAGTTAAAGAACTCATTCTGTCCTATTTGCCCGTAAGGGATAATCAGTTGGATTCAGACTTTTCCCAAGGTTGTTAGCGATGGAAAATGGAAACAGCTTCGGCCTGGATTTGAACTCGTATCGCCATGACCATTTACTAAGACGATAACAATCACGTCACTAGCACTTCGAGTTTATGTATGTACCCAACCTCTCCGCAACGAGCAATAAAGTTTGGGGTTCCTCACATGAGATTCAAGGCACATATGCATACGAGCAGAGTTCACAGATAAAAATTGAATGATGTCAGGTCGTTAAGTATATAAGCACACTTATACACCTACCTTAAGTTCAAGATTGATATTTTAAAATCTTATTTAAGCTAGATGTTTCACATTTATACATTTTAAAGTGTTCACATATATTTCAGTAATTAAAAAAAAAATGTTCTGAGACTAATTCTCACTCTAATGCGAGGTAGCCGTCGTTAAACCTATTCTAAGACTTAAAACTGTTTTGCTTATGTATCAACATGCTTGATTTTCTTAAGAAATAAAAATAGGCAGATTAAGAGAAATTTATTATTCACCAACAATATTAAGTATTTGCCTAGTTTAAACCGCTCGCAGCGGCTCTCCTACCACAAGTTAGGTAGATTTAACAGAAATGTATTATTTACCAACACTATTAAGTTATTGCATACTTTAAATCGCTCACAGCGGCTCTCCTACCACTGTGATCTTACCATAAACTTGTACAAAAACTGATGGTTGGTTCATTATAATTGAGCAGACTCAGATTACAATAATGATTAGACTTCATTTGAATAGAATGAGTTCTGATGTGAATAGATAGTGAACTTTAAAATATCCCATCATGCAGTTAGAAATACCAGGAGAATATACAGTCGTGGGGGATTTTTGTTTTACGGCATTTTCGGGTCATTTAATGCCAAATTTACTCATTTTGATACAATTTCCTATGTTTGAAGTTATTGATATATTCAAATGGGTAAAAATTATTTCCATTAACTTTAGGTGTATTAATAAACTGGTGGTTGAAGTTCAGCCTTCTAGCACTAACATGATTAAAAGGGATGAGTATTTGCATAAGTTTGCAGAATAGGGTCGGGATTATCATTTAGTGGCTAGGGCTTGATATTGCCAGCCGATTGATAGCCCGCCATCTAGCCTAAGTAAGGGTCAAATGGTGTATTGGGTTCACGAGACCACTTAGTACTTGGGTCACAGGCTGTTCAAACATCCCAATCCTGTTCCTCAGGCATTACAGGTCACCATCCATAGCAACTCCATTGGGGGGGGGGTCTTATCCCTCTGCAGATGTCAAATCGGCATTCTCTACTCGCAGCCATCGGGGACTGAATTTATGATTTTATAGGGTAATTACATATTTACAAAAAGAAAAAAAAAAAGACAAAAACTGTTAGGCACAAAAAGATAACTTATTATTTAAAAGAAATCAACATCACCAATGTCAGAAGCAAAGAGCTAAAAAATAATAAAAAAAAGTATATTTGTCAAATTTATAAAATAAAAATTAGTAAAATGGACTCGCCGACCCGAGTTCAGTCTTGGACGAGGTTGTTTGCATTTCACATAGCACTAATACAGCTGAAAAAGGTATGCATGCAACTACTCTCCCGCCAGCTATGTGTAAATAGTAGAGCTCTTTAACCGTGGCTAGGTAAGCAGTATGGGAAAAGGAAAAACTGAATACCTGTTAAACTCCGTTAAGAAATTGACCTTGTGTCATATCCTACAATGTGGAGGGGTTGGTAAATATGTATAAAAATCAAGATTCTGTAGACAATCCCAATTAAAGGGCAGCTAAATCAAAGTGTAAGGAAAAGCCGCTCGAAGTCAAAACGAAAGAAAAAAGTCTTCACAAATGAAAATATTTCAAGAGTCTCTTTGGAACCCCAACCTGAAATCATGGGAAAATTATTCATGGGCAACACGACATCAAACTTGGACACTTCATGGATGATGAAGTTGACAGATCTCAAATGAATTAAATGCAGAAAAGCTGCATGTCTCTAAGAAAATGCTAGGAGAACTGTACAAGGAGATTGTGTTGCTTTGAATAAATCCAGGAAACAGCCCTAACAAGCCATCCAAGTAAGACGAACAAGTCAGGACGAACTCATAAGCAACGTTCTGTTGAATGAACATACTAGTGTTGGCCGACCAGCTAAAACTTACATTCATCAGCTCTGTACGGACACTGAATGCCATCTAGAGAACTTACAAATAGCAATAATAGATAGAAACGAATGATTAGATAGGGGCAAGGGAATTCGTGCTGACAGCACGCCTTGAACCTGCTATTCAAAATTAGTAAATCTTCCTTATTTGGAAAACCCAAACCGCTTGCTCGGCATTTTCCCACCAACCTTATCTAATGTTTTCATCATACAGAGTGTAATAAATACCACGTGTGATACCCTGCCCTCATCAGCCGCTAACTAGGTGTTATAACAGTTTCGCCGGCTAAAAGCGGGACTGCCACACCTAGTACTTATTGTAATGTATTTTTGTCTGTAATATGAGTTACAGAGCTTACCTACTCTAAAAATTGGTTTATAAAAGAATTTTAGCAATCCAAATCCAAAGTGATCCAAAAAAAGCGCTATCATAAAAGTCTTAAAGTCAACCAATTTGAAATTATTAATGATTTCCGATGTGCTAAGTTCTAACTGGTGTTGTAGCTTTGGTTCTGGGCAAAAATCAAACTACATTTTTTTCATTTTTTTTCCTTCTATTTCTTTTCCTTTCCACTTTCTCTTTACTTATCTTTTTTGTCTTTTACTTTTTCTAGTTCTTATTGTTTTTCTTTCGTTTTTTTTTCATCACCTTTCTTTTCATTTCCTTCTTTCTTTCATTTTTGTTCCATCTTTTTCATTTGTTCTTTATAGCTCTTTATTTCCATCACTTTTCCTTTATCTTTACTTGAATTTTTTTGTTAAAATAAGATAGGGGATTTCTTTTTTCTCAAATCATTTTTAAGCAAATTTCTGAAAACCTTTATGATAAAATGTAGAACTTTTAGAGTTATAGAAAATTAAAAAATTAATTTATCATTTGTGTCAAACTGGTTTTATGAATTCCTCCTCCTCCTGCTTTTAATTAGGGATTTAAATGAGCATAACAGAATTAGTTTTCTAAGGTCAGTGGGATTTGAAAACCATCTTCTAAAATGAAAATATGCTGACAGTTGGCATAGAAAAATATCTAATAATTAATTTTTTTTAATAGTAAAAATTTAAGTGTATATTGATTTTAATTTATACAAAAAAAATTAAATCTGGTTTATTTGTTGGATTTTATAACAATTTCTTAAAAAAAAAAAAAAATTTTTTATTCAACCCACGGATGGGACCCTAGTTAGTGAAAATAGATCACTAATTAGGATTGAGCCTATTCTAGTAGTAACCAACCCAAGCGGAGTTTAACGGGTTTGAATTCAGAATGTTCCTGCTCTTAGACTAGTTGCTTAACCAGAATGCCATACCATTTACCTATAGCTGGAGGGAGGGTGTTTGGACTTATACCTTTCCCAAGATTATCAACAGTGTGTGAACTGTAGGTTCGTCCAATTCACATACGACTGGATGAAGCTACAGTTCACATACCGCTAATACCCTTGGGAAATGTATGAATCCAAAAGTATGAGTACCTAACAGGTACTACAAATCCCTGTGTGTGTGAGTGGATTTAAATAAAGAATAGTTAGCACTTAAGACCTTTTGGTTTTGAATATCTCGTGTGTGTGTGTGTGTGTGTGTGTGTGTGTGTGTGTGTGTGACGGCATAAACCTGATTAATTAAAACTTTAGATGTGGTGTATTGATTTTAATTTATGCAAAAAAAAAAAAATTGACGGATTGAAATTTTATTGGTTGGTTGGATTTTACGGCATGTCAGCCTTTGTTGGGTTATTTTATGCTGAAGACGTTTAATTCATTCTTCATGGATACTCAATTCTTTTTCAAACACATTTTTTTACATTCATTTTTTCTATTTAACCCATGGACCTAATTGATATTACCACTCCGGGTCAGAGTGGACTTGGGAATAATAAAGATGAAAGGGTTGTCCACATCCCCGAGAACTCCAAAATTGAAACTTCACCATTAAATGCAATTTAACGTCATTTGGCACATGGTCCGGGTTAGCTCAGTCGGTAGAGCATTCGGCTAGAAACCATAATGTTTCTAGTTCGATATCGGCCCTCGCCAACTCAGCGTATGAGTAGCACAGGGATCTGTGCGGTAAAGTGAGGAGCTGATGGCGTTCCACCTCAGATGCTATAACAATCTCCTTGGTCTAGCGCTAGTGAAAAGGGGATAGACTCACTTGCTGTCTGACTGATACCGACATTAGGCCGCCCTGACGACTTATTTGATAAAATAGTTGGGAAATTGAGTTGGGACAATCGCATAGATGCTAGCGCTCGACATGACCAGCCGATTGGTCAGAGGTGGCCTCTCCGATCGCCCGTCTTGCCTAAATAAGGGCCAAAGTGTAATTGCATGGCATGGACCGCTCAGCCACCATGGCTCGATACTCATGGTCAACAAGTAGGGGTCTTACCCAACAGCAGAGTTGCAGTGTGTGTATTCTAAAGCCCCACCCAACAAGGTAAATAGAAATTTCAAATCATATGAAGAAGTCCAGTTGCTGTAAGGGTTAATGTACATTTTCATGTACATGGGATGGACCACCTAAAATTTCAGGGAATTAAAAAAAAAAAAAAAAAAAAAAAACTTCGTTAGTTGACCAGAATTCCTATATAGCGCACATTTTACACAATCACTCTCCCATGAAGTAGATCTATTGTTTTAAGGAATGTCTAATGCCCCACCTACCATACCCATTCTTTATTTTCCCTAAATGTATTCTAACTAGAGTATGCAACAACAAAGATGATAACTAATCTTGTGGTACGAAAGAAAACAGTAATGAAATATCAGCAGGACCTGTGGATATACCACAGTATGATTAATTATTGCAACTTTTGATAAGTTTAAGAGCGATTGTAAAATTGTTTAATGCCTAAAAATTATAATAAACTTCATTTAACTTTTTCTCTGAATGTTTGAGATGAGGCTTGATGATTAGTACAATCTGCATCATCGGACTATTGTCCCCATCTTCATTGTTATTTGTACAACGTTTCGGCCGATATCCCCTCCGGCCAATTGGACACATGGCCTAGTGCATAAGGTAGTTAGGTTAAGACAGTTCTAAGAGATAGTTATCTCTGGATTCTGGGTTCAATCCTGAATAGAGGCAGTGACATAGAAAAATAATTAACTCAACTCCTACCCCAACTATGGTTAGCGGAATGAGAACAGGATACCCCCGTGGACTGAATAAAGAGTTAGGTTTGAAGTTACGTGATTGCTCCCGGTTACGAAAAGAAGGTTCCCGAGTCCGAAAAGAAGTTTCCCGGTTACGAAAAGAAATACCTGAAGAAAGCCGGAGGGCATATCGACCGAAACGTTGTACAAATAACAATGAAGATGGGGACAATAGTCCGAATAACGCAGATAATACTATTCATTTAACTTTCTCTCATCCTTTTTTTTTCTTTTCGTTATATTCCATTGAAACAGATTAGAGTTATCGCTTTTGCGTACTAACCCCCTCTTTCTATTATTGTAGTTATTGCAAAATAGATCAGTATGTAAAAAGTATAATAATCTTGATTTAAGTCTCTTTGCTTTTCTCTTTTCTTTCTTTCCTTTTCATCATCGATTGAAAAAGATTAGCGTTATTCTTTTCGTGTATTGGCGATAAAAGAGTCCTCCGCATCCCCAAGAGTTCCACAATTGGAACTTCACCATTACATGTAGTTTAACGTCATACCAAAGACACACTTTTTAAGCGGAGCATACCTGGTATAAATTCTGAGATTTTCATTCTTAGATTGGTTGCCTCATCAATCCTAAAGAGCAAAGGACACCCACGAGAAGGTTATAGAAAAAAGAACGCCAACAAGAATGAAATATATGTTGAAAAAATGAAAAGGAAAGAAAGTATAGAAAGGATAAATATAGAATATTTTAATCAATTTTACTTACACGTGTTTCGGTCAGGAGTTTATTCATGTGTACATTATTTAAACTTATTTTTAAATAATTAAAGGAAATGAAATAATAATAGAAAAAATGTAGAAATGTTCCGCACACAAAGAAAATTCGACCTTCATTAGGAATTTTCATCGAATTTTCTTTGTGTGTCGAACATTCCTAGATTTTTCTATTATTATTTCATTTGATTATTTAAAAATAATAATAGTTTGAATAATGTACACATGGATAAACTCCTGACCGAAACACGTGTAAGTAAAATTGATTAAAATATCCTATATTATCCATTCTATATTTTCATTTTTTCAACATACCATCGGATTCACTTCCAGTTTCATTTTATACACCACACACATATATATATATATATATATAAGAACACACACGAGGAGAAGAAATAAAGAACACCCACGAGACTGACAAATGAAGACCACCTGGGATAAGGAATTAGAAATACGAAACGTAAAAAAGTTAAAACACAAAATTTCAAAAGAGCAGGTAAAATATCCACCGCCCTAGAAACAAATAGGAAAGTAGAGTTTATCGATCCTTTTCAAAACCAGCGAAAAATACGAACGGAATTTCTCAACATTCAGCATTTATGCAGTTATTTTATACATTACACCTGACATTAGACGGCAACAATCAAGATACGTGTTCTCTTTGACGGAAGACGCCGGCGCGCAATGATATATTACAGCCATATATCTTTCAGCATTGGTGCCCGCTAGAAGATTAGCAAAAAGAGGCAGCTGAAGAATCTTTGACAGTGTGATAAGAATGCACTTGCAGAAGATACACTTGAATAATATTTCGCCTGTCAACATGTCGATTTTTTATTGCCACAACTAAAAGGAGGAGACGAAATACACACACACACACACACATATATATATATATATATATATATATATAATATATATATATATATATACAAATGTACACAAAAGTGATATCTTCTACTAAATTATAGACAACATAAAATAATTAGGTTTGGTTTGTTTTGCTTTACGGCATATCAACCTCAGTGGGTCATTTAATGCCGATAAAGTTTTAAAATAAAGTAATCATTAAATGAATACTCAATTTGGTTTATAAACTCATGTTTTTCTATCTAACTCCTAGATGGGACCCTAACAGGTACTACCACTCCGGGTCAGAGCGGACCAGGGAGCAATGGTGCTCAAAATTCCCCAAACCTCCAAAACTGGAATCTCACCATCAGAGAGAGTTTAACGTCATTCCCAGGACATGTAGAGCCTCAGCCACCCATTTGATAAAAAGGGTTGGGGCTTGCCATAAGGGCAATAGGGAAAATTAGGTTTAATTGCCGAGCACTATTAATAAGTGTATTTACCACGTATGCGACGTATACGGGTATGACACAAGGACATTTTAATGTGGGCCCACCCATGAGCCGACACTCATTTGATGGTAGGTGTAAAAAATACGTTGATCCCGTCGGCATTCCCCGTCAAGGGAGCGCTTCATGCACTGGGCAATAAAACCAGTCCTGACCCTTTAAATCAAGGGCCAGGTATTGCCTGGGGGATAGGGGATATCCCCCAGGCAATACCTGGCCCTTGTGACAAACGCTGTTTAATTACTTAACCGGTCCAGTGGCCGAAGCTTTTTCTGGCCTTTCGGGGTCCCATCAATAAGTATAACCCAGCCCGTTCGCCACGGGTAGGATGTGACACATGGTCGCAAGTATGGGAGCATCCAGTGAGAATTCAAGTCGCTAACAAGTAGTAATGGATCTGTGAGACTTGTTATTACCATTTCTACTGGTATACGAATCTAGCTTGATACCATTACACCACGATGCTCACCTGAGTAATTATTATTAGTGAAATAGATAAATAATTACGACTGGGCCTATTCTAGTAGTGACCACCCCAAGTAGATTTAACAGGTTTTCAGAGTTTTCCTTTCCCTAGACTGGTTGTCTAACCAAGGTTAAAAAGCCCAGTCTGCCCTACTATTTTACCCATAACTGGAAGGAGAGTAGTTGGATTCAGAGCTTTCCCAAGAGTATTAGCGCTACATTAATTGTAGCTTGGTCCGGAATTTGAACTCGGGTCGACGAGTCTGTTTCCTACGACTAACCATTACACCACGTACTCCCAAACCGTTTGCCACTTATATTTGCGACTTTGTACCCATGTACAAAGTCGCAAATATGGCACATCCAGAGAATATCTAACTCGCTATTTAGTAGTATATCATCTGTATATCATTAATACAAAAAAATAATGAAAGTTAAAATAATATGTAGGGATGAAAAAAATTGCAGATCACCCTATACATTTTTTTTTTACACATATGCTAGAAGAATTTTCGCAATCTTTTCTCTCTGAAAAATGAATCTTCAAAATTTTCTACTTAGAAAATACATATTTATTCTGTCCTAAAATTTATCTTATTTTCTACATATCTGATATATCAATTTAACCTTTATTGCTAGTTTTAATTTTTGAAATGGAGGCCCAATAATTTGTATTATATGAATATTTTCACTATTGTTCTCGTCTTTATTGTTATATACACAATGTTTCGGCCGATCCAACCGGCCTTCATAAAACTTTGAACAGAGCTCTTTATTCAACCCGCTGGGGGTAGAATTTTCATTCTGTTCACCATGACAGATTACAAGTTTTAAGCAATGTTTAGTATTCTGTATTAAGTACTCTATGTTACTATCGTCCATGGTAAGGATTGAACCATTAACCTACATATGATTGCCACTTAGAATTGTATCAACTCAATCCGTATATCCATGCGCGCAATGGATCCAAGAAGTTCGAGGAGTTTTCCCAGAGTTCAACAAGAAACCCCTGAAGAAGACCAGAGGGCACACACATATATATATATATATATATATATATATATTATAACAATAAAGATGAGGACAACACTGCACAAAAAATCCAAATTATAAAAATTAACTTTTCTTCGTCAGATTTAGATAAACTCTTACAAGTGATCTCCACGTTCGTATCGACGCCATTGGATCCTAAATGGTTGGAAACGCCGAGTGTTTTAGCAAACAGGGGTTAAAATAAAATAGAATTTGGTTGACGTTGAATATAATCACTATTCTGAATATTTGAGATGAGGCTTGATCATTTGTATTATTTGAATTTTCTTGACTGTTTTCCTTATCTTTATTGTTATATACACCACGTTTCGGCTTATGTGCACTCCGGCCTTCTTCAGGTGTTTCTTATCGAACTGGGAAACCTAAAACTCGCGGAACTTCGTATTAAACTCGGAGGCTCCATGGAACTTCGCACCGAGTTAAACTGTTTCATTCCGTTAACAGTGACCAGGTACAAGTGTTAAGCTATGTTAAGTATACTATGTTATCGCCTTGGTTTTTGTTTTGTTTGTTTTACGGCATATCAACATCAGTAGGATATTTAATGCCGATAAAGTTTTCAAAAAATCAATTCTTAATGGATAATACAAAATATTTATAAATACATTTTTCTATTTAACCCATTGATGGGACCCTAACCGGTACTACCACTCCGGATCAGAGTGGACCAGGGAGCAATGGTGATGACGGGGTGCTCCACATTCCCCAAACTTCCAAAACAGGAACCTCACCATCAGATAGAGTTTAACGTCATTCCCAGGACATGTAGACCCTCACCCACCGCCTTCTAGCACCCATATGATAAAAAGGGTTGGGGCTTGTCATAGGGGTAATATGGTTGGGACATTCATATAGGTGCTAGGGCTTGACGTGACCAGCCGATTGATCGGAGGGGGCCTCTCTGACGCCCGCCCGTCTAGCCCAAGATAGGGCCAAAGTGGAGTATTGCAAGTCACGAACTGCTCATCAACCTGGGTTCTATCCTTAAGCATCACAGGTCGCCACCTACGGTCAACAGGTGGCCCCATTGGGGAGTCTTACCCCTCTGCAGAGGTGCAGTATAACGCCTCAGCCGACAGGGCGGCGCCTTGGTCAGATTGGACCAGCAACTTATAGATGATTATCACTTAGAACTGTATTAATTAAACTCTTATATCCGTTGCAACATGTATCCAGCTATTAAAAATTATCCTTCTTAAAAATTTGAACCTCTCAACTTCTAGTCCTTTGTTTTAACAATCATGCTGAATCTTTGCCTGGAGGTAGAAATTTTGCAGAACCCAGTACAGTCAAATAAATACTAAGGGATAAGGAAAAAAATATAAGGAAATGTATCAGCTTCGGTGGTGGTAGTATTACGCTTAACAGGCATTGCGGACTTTCGATGTGATCACAGTGTGATTGTTGTTGGCCAATGTATGTGAAGTGAAACGAGAGCGGAATATTCGCTGTCTACGAAAACAAGACAGTTAGATATTAGGTATCTGGCATGATGTATGGAAGCTACTACTGACATAATGATCGCGTGGAACTCTAATAGCAGACCCGAAACGCCACTAATAACATGGCTGCTCGGATCGAAATCATTATTTATGACAGCCAATTTCTCACTCCCTTGCCTCAGTTTGCTTTTTCTTTCCTCTGTTTCTAGTCATACTTGTTTCTTTTACTTTTCTACTTATCTCAAATCTTGCTCGAGGTGTGTGTCGTAGTCTATTATTATCAGCATCCTGTCGCGCTGGTAGCGCGGATATCCATGACAATCTCTCGCCATCCTTCCCTATCATTCATTGTCCCCAGGAAGTCCTATACGCAGCGTCCAGTATCCGCACAGAGCTTATCTAAGTACGTCTTTGTTGTGCGACCCACTCTGGCGCGCCCATGTTTTGGCTTCCACAGAACATCAATTATGAGTTCATCCTTGCTTCTCCAGCAGTGCCCAGCTTGTTTTGTTCGCCTCACACGGATGGTTTGTGTGATATGGGGCAGGTGGCCATACAACTGGGGTGTTTTGTTTCCACTGACGTCAATGCACGCAAAGGTAAGGCATCGGCAGCTTTAAACAAATTGTCAGTAATATGGAAATCCGATCTTGCTGACAAATTAAAGCGAAAATTCTTCCAAGCCGTAGTTGTATCAGTGTTACTGTACGCCTACACTACCTGACTCTAACGAAGTGCCTGGAGAATAAGCTAGATGGAACTTCAATATTAAAGTCTCTATAAGCAACTAGTTTCCTCTAGATCATTTGATACTATATCGAATACAATTCTCAAGAGAGCTCCAATTCTATTGACACTGTGTCAAACTTAGCATCTCCAATATTTATCTAGGTGTGTGTCGTCAATTCTTTATTAGCAAACTAGTTTCCTCTTGATAATTTGATACAATACCGAATTCAATATTCAAGAGAGCTCCGATTCTATTGGCAAACTTAGCTATATGTAATTATATTTGGACTGCTACATAATACTATTTTGGTTAGAATCCTGATACTGTAGACGATGCATAATACTTTATATCCGCTTTTATAAATATTTAAAAAAATAACTAGAATTAGTTTTCCTCCTATTCACGTGGCCCGTTTAAGCCCGGTAAACAATTATATTGATATCTATATTAATAAGTGTTCCTTAATTGTACGGCCGGTTTCATGTAACAAGACCCTCTGGTTAAAAATGAGACCCTTCAAATGGGCTAAGATGAAATGAAAAAAAATGTAAATCCTGATTATCTGGCGTTGCTTATCTACCGAATTATTTCTTAGGAGTGTCTTCACCTAATCTAATCAATGAACCATTCCGTTTTTATTATAAAAAAGGGGAGAAAAGGGACATGTTACTCTGAAAAAAATATAAGAAATAGAGTAGAGAAAAGATAGAAAGAGTGGTGAGCGCATGGAAGCGATAACACTAATAGGTTTCAATCAAACATAAAAGATGTAACGAAGGAAAGAACGAAAAAAAAAAGTGAGAAAATGTTAAAATCAAGGTTATTATACTTCTTACATATTGATCTAATGCAATAGCTCTTAAGTAAACATATCAAATGTTGTAATAATTAAATTACCAGCGCGACAATGACTGTACAACTTTTAATTAACTGGGATCTTCCCACGTGATACTTCAATATTATTCTCACAAATACAAGACGCACGTTTTGTTGCCGAGAACGTCCATGCAATTTCCGTGCCATTCGTTTCTGACTAAATTTTTTTGAGATTTTGATCAATAAATGGCGCGTTATTTTGCCGCCATTAAAACTGACAGCGCCAGTTTTCCCGCCAGTTCTTGTCCGCTCGACTGATTTTGCCTTGTCACACAGAAGACGCTTCTTTCATGACACTTTAATTAGAGAAAACATGGACGGTCTGATTCCTGTGGTTACTTTTTTTTTCTTATTTTGAATCGGAATAATTGGTTTTATTCTTCTTCTGTTTGAAAACAAGTTAAACGATCACAAAGAAATTCTTTATTTCTCCATTTTGGGTTTTAGAAATGTTTGTTTTTGTATCCGGACTGGATAAAGGAGTTATCTTTAAAAAATCTGACAAATCAATATGTCAAGAGAATGTCATAGTGTCTTTCTGTCTGTGTTCATCAATGTTCTTTGATTTAATAAGTGACAGATTAACTGTTAAAATGCAGAGGTGGGGATATGGCTGAGATATGAAGTGAACATAGTTGACAATGTTCCAAGAGGCTAGAACAGTAATATTTGAGATATATATATATAAGTTAAGAGTAAGGAAATTTATCCGACGGTATGAGTATAGATAAAAGGATATGAAAACATACAATGCTGTTAAAATGAAAATATTCTATATCATATTCATAGCTAATTTTTTTGATTAGCCAATTCAATCACTGCTGTTTCGGAACAGTCTATGGTCATTAGCACATTTTATAATAAAATACTCCAACAAAATATATTCTATATGCGTTCTTATCTAATTTCGGTAGTCTTTCTAATTAAATATTTTTAATTGCATTAAAATTTAAATAATTGCGCCCGGGGGGTGCATATTCTCTCTAGTCAAAAATGAGTTCATCGTTTTTTAATACCTCGTGTTTTTCCATGTTCTACATATAGTTATTGAAAATAGAGTTCTTTCCATTTTTTCATAAGATTTTTTTTATACATATTGTTTTATAACAAAATACATTAAGCACAGACAGACACGTGCACATAATTCATCTGTGCAAAAATGTTTCGTATTATCAAACAAGAGTTTTAAAAAAAAAAAAAAATATTAATTTTTATTTTATTTTCTGATTTTCGGTACTTATTTTCTACCAGGATAGCCCCCTTAATTTTTTTCTTCTATTCACACCTTCGGTCTTTTAATTTATACTGTAATTAGTTTCAACTTTATATAACCCCACCGATATTTTGCGCCCCAGATATAAGGGGAGGTGTCAAAGTTAAGTGACCTGATAAAAATCAGAATGTTTTGAAATAAAATAACTGATGCATTATAAAATTCATTTATTGATAAAGCAACACTGAAAATTTCATTAAAACCGGCTAATTCCCTGATTTTTTTTTTTCAATCAAGAAGGTTAAAAACCAGAAATCTTACACGGTTCTGTTTGTTAGATAATCTGAAAACTAATCGATTTTTTTCCTTTTCCAAAAGACAAATCTTTCCGATTTCTCTCTGAATAGATTGTTCGATGTTTACAAATTTGTATGTTTACAAAGTGAATTTTAAACATTAGCTTTCTTGAAATTAAAATTGTAATTCGTTTGTGTCCTAACCGGTTAAGTGTTTTACAAATACAACATCTTTTCAAATGTAGCATGTGTATGTACTTTGTTACGGTAAGCTAACAAAATCAACATTAATCCTAAATCTCACCGAACCAGAAAGTCAAATAGCCAGAGAAAAATAGTTTAGTTAGTACGTATGCAGTCCACAAAGCCATGTATCCTGTAATCAAATCTCTGCGATTCGTTCACAGGATTAAAAACATACAAATTTTGACATCCAAATGAGAAGAATTAGAAGAAAAGCTGCAGTTGGCTCTGACCTGAAAACCATGCAATTTGCACACGGATTTGTGGTGTTGCCGATGCAGAAATGAAGAACGATCTATTAAGCAGCATCCAGGACAAGAACTAAAGTAACATTAATTAACTAGCAGGACCTGTGGATATACCACAGTATTATAATTCAATTAGTACAATACTTCACGTGTTTATTTAAGAGTTATTGCAAAATAGTCCAATATGTAAAAAGTATAATAATTCTCGCTCTTTCACAAAATAGGAATTTGTACAATATTTACATTGATTTGCCGATAAAATCTGTAGGGAAAGGAGAGGGGAGGGAGGCATTCAAAATATCTACATTAATTTGCCAGCAAAAATGTGACAAAAACACGACTCTGAAAATATCTAAGTTGGGCCGGAAATTCACCTAACGCTAAAACATAGCGTAAATTACGGCAGGTGGCCGGGTCGATATATTATCAAAATATCATATGTTATTCACAATTTCAAAATTACAAATAAAACATGTAAACTTTTTTTTCACTTCATTTTAATTTTACGTTGGACATTTAAGCGACAAAAGACAATTTGGAATGTTTAATTTTAAATAAGAAGTCTCCGATTAAGCATCAGCAGATAATCAAATTCAACTTATCTGGTGATGATTTTTGCATTGCATCTTGAACAATTTGGACGGTCACATTTTTTAACTAGAAGATGTGAACAGACGGAAGATTTAGGAACACGTGTATTAATATCAATAATAATAATCTCTATTAATAATGGAGATTGTATTTCTGTCCTGTAACAAAAACTACGTCATAGCTCTACGTCACAATATTCCTATGCAATATACACCTAAAATTTGAGTAAGCAATTTAAAAAAAAAAAATTTTTTTTAACACTAGTCTTTTTTTTTTTTTTTCAGTAACAAAAAGTTAACTAAAAAGTTTACAAATACGATTTTGGGAAAAATTGATGTGGAAAATATTCAAAATAATTGTTTGATTATTACATGCACGCAACATTTTATTTGAGAGGGACGGGGCTCAATTTTCATTTCAAATTGTTTGTTTTTTGTTTACCCCTTTAATAAATATGAGGATTTTGCTTACTTATGATACAAACCCTCTGACATTGAAATTTTAACTCCCACCCTCTCAGGCAATGTCTTTCAAAAATTATTTTTTTACGACGCGCGGAGGGTGTTTTCTGTTGCTAATAATAATAATAATAATAATAATAATAATAATAAAGCATGCTAGCATAACGAGAATACAAGGCAAGCATCGACTGGGTTGGAAAGGTGATCCATTGAGAATTGTGTTAAAGAATAAATTTTGACCATACAAAAAAAAATGGTAGATGCATAGACTAAAAATCTGTTCATAAGAATTAAACCCATAAAATTCGCTGGGACTTGGAGATAAAGACAGATTGCCTTACCCCAGTCAGAAAACCAGACCTAGTATTGATTAACAAGTAAAAGAGAACATGTCAACTTGTAGATTCTGCAGTTCCAGCAGATCACAGGGTGAAGATAAAAGAAAATGAAATTGACAAATACCTAGACCTTGCTAGAGACAAAGTGTAATTGGTGCACTTGGAATAGTCCCTAAAAGTTTAGAAAACCGACAGGAGGAAGAATTATGACTCTCCAGACAACAGCAGTGTTGAAATCAGCTAAATACTCAGAAGAGTCCTGGAGAACATTCTGATTATTCTACAGACCTAGCCAACAGGGCTAAAAGGAAAAAAAAAAAAAAAAAAAATGGAAAAGGCAAAGAAAGAAAGAAAACTAACCCAGGGATTGAACCCAAGTCCTTATTTTGACCAATATAATTTTTGTAGCTTTTATTATCAGTCTTGTTTTTAAAACTTAGTATTCCTAACGTCTAAGATTTGTAGACCAGGAAGATATTTATAAAAAAAAATAAAAATGAAAACAAACAAACTACGACGTCATGGCTTTTAAACATCAAAATGACTTTCAGTGGTGCTTCGAACAAGAAAAAACTCAAAGGAAAAATGTGTGCCAAGGCTTAAAAAAAAAAAAAAAAAAAAAAGAAATAACGTTTTAGATATATAGTAGTTCATTTCCGTTTGGTACGTTGTCTTGGTACATTTTGAACACCCTTCATTTGAAAGGACCGATGAAAGATGTTATAAAGAAAAGAAAGAAAAACTTACAAGAAAGAATGAAAAAGACCCCCCACACACACACACACACCAAGAAAAAAAAAGAAAGTTAAAGAACGTGAAGGAGTGAAAAAAGCAGGAAGTGAGAAAAAGAACTGATGTCGCTTATATTGGTCGAAATAGTTCTTTGAAAGATGGATGGTATTGTAAAGCCATAAAACATTGCTATTTATGTGACTCGCGAATCTGTCAGCGATATGGCCAAGTCAATTGAGATGACGTTTGGACTATTTACAAAATGTTACGATGAATGCAAAGAGGATAAAACTGACAACTGCGTTAAATTTGGACTGAATAACTGCAATTTTATTTATGCGTAAATTGCTCCTCAGCGTTGCTTAATGTGTCACTGAGAGTTGTATCAATTGAGAGCTGTGTCAACAGAGAGCTCTATCAATAAAATAATCTTTAGAATCGACCCCTCTAAAAATTTATGCGTCGTAAATGTATTTATATATGTCAGCGAAGTGGCCTATTATCAGTATCAACCAAACAGCGAGGGAATCTATCTCCTTTTCACTAGTGCTAGACTAGGGGTTTGGTTTTTGCGTATAAGGTTTGTTTGTTTATTGGATTTTACAGCACGTCAAGCCTTAAAGGTTATTTTTTGCCGAAAATGTTTTGTTCTATTTATGCTGTCAAATTATTCAAATTTTATTTAAAAATGTTTTGCTTAACTTGTCTGCTATAGAATAGAGAGTATATAAAGTAAGCTATAGAATATATAGTAGTATAGAATAGAGAGCTATAAATAATATAAGCTATAGAATAGAGAGCGGTAGTAAGCTATAGAATAGAGAGCGGTATATATAGAATAGATATAAATAAAGTAAGCTAGAATAGAGAGGGTATAATAGTAAGCTATAGAATAGAGAGCTATATAAGCTATAGATAAGTAAGCTATAGAATAGAGAGCGGTATAAATATAGTAAGCTATAGAATAGAGAGTATAGTAGAATAGAGAGCTATAAATAAAATAATAAGTAAGCTATAGAATAGAGATAAATAAGTAAATATAATATAAATAAAGCTATAGAATAGAGAGCTCTATATAAAAAAATAAAGTAAAAAAAAAAACAATGAGAGTAAAAAACAATTTTTAAAATTGCTTGCTCAAATTTTGGGTGTATATAGCATATTGTGATGTAAGCTGTGACGTAATTTTTGTTGCAGACAATCTCCATTATTAATAGATATGTTATAGACGTAGGGGAATTTTGGTAGGCAAAGAGTTACGCAATGATTAAAACTCTGCAATCTTTTCGGAAAGAATATATTGGTTAAAGATAAAGATGTGATTTTATGACAAATCGACAAAAAATAATTCAATTAGGTTTTTTTTTATCGGGTTAGCTGGATGTATTTTACGGCATGTCAACCCTGGGTTATTTTATGTCGAAGGCGTTTTTTTTAAAACTTATTTAATTTTTTTAGATGATACCCTAATAGGTACTACCATTCCGTGGAACTGGGAGTAATGGCAATGAAGAGGTACTACCCACTCCCCAGAGTTCCAGAATTTGAATCTCACCACTAAGTACAGTTTAGCGTCAAACCCAGGACACTAAGGCCTTCAACCACCACAGCACATATGATAAAAAGGGTTGGGAGCTTGCCACAGGGCAATATGGCCGTGACAATCGTATATGAGCTAGGGCTTGACGTGACCAGTAGATTGATCGGGGGGAGGCTCTCTGACCACACATTTAGCCCTAATAAGGGCCAAAGTGGGCTGTTCAGGGACTACTCAGGCACCAGTATTCCGTCCTTAAGCATCACTGGTCGCCAGCCTCGGCTAACAGGTGGCCATATTAGAGGTCTTACCCCTCTAAAGAGGTGCAGTATATTATGTGAACTAGTACATATAAGCACTCTCCGGGTGCAAGTATTTAAATTTTAATGTAATAAAATATATTAAATTAGAAAGGCTAATGAAACTAAAGAATGCAGAGGGGGGTATAAATGAAAAATAAATTTACTCTTCCATCACTCCCGTATTTCATTGCTAATTTTTCCTAATTTAAATATTTAGTTAAAATAGGAAGAAAACAATAAAGTTAGTTATTTCTTCTTGTTAATAGATTTTTTCAAAAGCTTTATCTGAGATTTTTGCTCATATTCATTAAGATAAAACCAAACGATTAGAAATCAATAATACTAAACGCATATTTATTAAAATCAAATTTTTAATATCAATATGCAAATTAGCCTTCCCGTTCACACTGTAAACTGCTATTTTGTTTATATATATATATATATATATATATATATATATATATATATATATACATACCTTGCTTCTACTAAAAAACGAGACACGAAACCATACCATAGTTTCCTACCTGATGATGGCAAACCGTATTGCCGAAAGCGCTCGTTTTGAAACCTTTGGTGGACTATTACACCAGTTACACCCCCGACACCAAAAAGATGGCCCGAAAATTAGAAAGGATCAACCAAAAAATTGTCCGACAAGAATTGTCTGTACAGTTCAACAAAATTATATATATATATATATTATATATATATATATATATATATTATATATATATATATATATATACACACACACACACACACACAACACACAATTGCATGTTGTTAATATGTAGATATGATCAACAGTTTAATAATGTAAAAATTTTAATAATTGAGTTTTGAATAAAAATAAAACATTCAAAATGTGACGTAAATAACAAAGGGAATTGTTACTCGAGTAGTGTTAGTTTCGATTACAGACAGAGAGTCATTGAATCTCCATTATAATAAGATTAGTCACGAAAGAGTCTGTAAACAATATTCTATAACCCTAGTCGGTAAAGCTTTTTTTTTGTCTGGATCTTAGTCTTGTAATCGTTTAATTTAAGAGTCGAGTGTTTGCGTGAGATTGATTTTGTAAAGATATACTTAAATATCACGGCTCAATTTTTGTGAAAGAAAATTAAAGTAAGTAAAGGACAAACGATCATCAGTAGCTGAAGGTTTTGACGTCGGAAAAACGGGGGTTGATTAATTTGTTGTTCTAGAACATAAATCATTGGTAAATAAAGAGAATCTTAGGGTAGACACAAATGTGCATTTGGGGACATATACAGGCATGCATGAAAAAATAATGTGTGATTGGAAAAGGGGGAAAAGGAAAAAGAAAAGAACTAAGTAATGACAAAAAGAAATTATGAAAAATACAGAATTGTGGAAAAGAAAACGGGGGAAAGAAAAAAGTGTGGAGAAAATGGAAGAAAGAAAAAAATCTGGGGTGAATAAATAGGGAAAAGAAAGAAAAAACTGGTTGAAAGAAAAAAAAAAAATGGAAAGATTATATTATATATAATATATATATATATATATATATATATGAGCGTAAATAAACAGTTTGTTTGAGATGGTGATAGCCGACAATTTTGGGAGAATATGTGCTTAATTGAAGTCATACCGAATTTGAAAATTAATTAGTTGATAATTAATGAATTAGGCGAATATATATATATATATATATATATATATATATATACATATACATACACATACATACACTAAGGATGACTGAATCAACTTTGACTCCTAAAGGCTTTTTTTATTGTTTAGTTTAATGATAGAAAAATTATTCCTTACTTTCAGGATTGAGTTTTGCTTGAAAAAAAAAAAAATCCATTTTAATTGGTTTTAATTTAACTATTTGCAATTAAGTCAAAAACCTACCAATCTCTTACATTCTGCCAATCACTTTCTTACTTTCTATGTATATCTTGAATACCCCCTTGTTCTATGTTAGTTTCTCTGGGAGAAGACAGAGAAATGGACGAATTTGAAATGTATTTGTATATTAAATTTCATAAGCTGCAATCCGTAGCTTAAATTAGGTCAAAGATTCCCTTTCTTAGAAATCTTAAAAAAGGATCTCAATGTTTTTTTCCCGGTCGTATTTATTTAAAAGAAATATTAATCCTCATTACCTGTTAAAAGGGGAGGGTGCCCCAGTGTGCCCAACATGCAAAGTACAACTTACAACCAAGCATATCCTTCTAAATTTAACAGACTTAAACATATCCGCGCAAATTACTATCAAGCTAGAAACCTGAAAGACGTCTTCAAGAATACAAACCCTGAAAACATTTTAAATTTTATTAAAAAAAAGCAACCTTTTCAACAAAATATAACAGAACATAACCAATTATCTCCATAGAACCACTACCTTAAAGTCTGAAATCCAAAATAACCTTTTTGGCATTAAATGACCCACAGGGGTTGATATGCCGTTAAACAAACGCAAACTCACTTTTCCCTATTTCAATTATCCTCACAGAGCTGATAGTAAAGATATGTCCCAGTTCTGAACGACCTTCGGAGTTCTGAAGAAACTATTCCTATGAAGAAAAAAAAATCTGATTTTCCAAATTAGATTCCTTTTTAGTAGAGATGACATTATGCTATACATGGAACTTACTAACAAGTTCTTATATATCACAGATGAACTGAAGATATTCTTGAACATAAACACGAAGACTAGAAAACACTAGAGCCCTATTCTTAAGCTTAAACGCGAATGGACCGACTTGTGAAACTACCACTGATAAGACAGAGGCGGGTCCTTATAAAAAAAGAGAATTAGTAAGAAAAGAAGCTGAACCTTTTTTTAATTCACTTATTTTACATCCTTAGGGATACCAGAGTAGAAAGAAAAAAAATAGAAAAATGTTGGTGATTTTTTTACAAAAATTACATAAAGAAAAGAGGAAAGAAAAAGAAACAAGAGGGGAAAATTGGAAAAGGCATATTTGAAAGGTTTTTTTTCTGTCTTTTTCATTCCCACATCGCTTAGATTCCTTAATGTACGCGTGTCAATATAAATCATTGGAGTCACTTAAGGATTCGCAAGAAAAAAATAAAAAAAAAACAAAAAAGGGGTAACAAAAAAAAAGGTCAGTGTTCTATAAGTCTATAGTTTTGTTTTTTTCGTTTCACTGTTAATGGTCTATTTTTCTTAAGTTTTGTTTTTTAAACTATTATAACGCATACACACACACACTATATATATATATATATATATATATATATACCAAACTTATTGGTAAATCCTCGAGGTGAAAAAAACCCAGCAAATAGTTTGATTGTAAAAATATACTACCAAACATCAACCGGGAAGAAAAAGATTTTGGAAAAAAGAAAAGACCAAGATAATCGAACCAACAAAAATAATCTATTAGTACAATATTTTGGCCAAAAGAAAAAACAATTATATATATTTTCATATATATATTCATACAAAACCAGCCAGGAGACTAAAGCTAATAAGTAAAAAGTGCCCAATACCTAAGTAGAGCAAATAATAAAGATAAATATAATGAGTCAGACATACCCACTAAAAGTTTTGCTTAATTTTGCTTTTCAGGGCTAAGATCTGACTCTTAGAGTCAGATTTTAGCCCTGAAGAGCATTAAGCGAAACTTTTAGTAGGTTCGTCTGACTCAGATTTAGCTCTCTCTCTCTCATATATATATATATATATATATATATATATATATATATATATATAAAGGGTTTTTATAATTTGCTTGAAGCATTGCGTTTATATTAGTTTGTTGATGGGTTTTGAAGGATATCCCAATGCAAGTGTAAATACAAAAGAAGTAACTATGGTGTTGTTTGTTAACCTGTCATTTATTCTTAATATTTCGAGATAAAATCTCTTCCAAGAAGATCTCCAGAACTGAAGTTGTTGCTAGTGACTGTTCATTTGATTCTGTCTCATGTTTTCCAAACTCTGTGTGTGCTGCAGTTTTTTTAAAATTATAATTCAGATCTGGCTTGCCCTCTGAGCATAATGTGTGTGTGTGTGTTTATTAACAGAACTACCTGAACATTTTTTTTATTTATATTATATATATATATATATATATATATATATATGTGTGTGTGTGTGGTGATTAATTAACATTCCAAAATTCGGCCAAACCTTTTTTGTTTATATATATATATATATATATATAATATATATATATATATATATATATATATATATATATAAACGTATACATTGACTAAATTAAATATAGCTAGAGATGAAGAAAAATACAAAAGTACTTCCAGTCTACAAACTGTTATAAAATGATCTATTTTTCTATATTTATAACAGATGGGAATAAACAATCGTTTTAATGCAAGAAGTGCTCAAATGCTGGACCAGCAGAGCAGTAAAAGACAAACGAACTCAATGTTCATTTATACAACCAGACAAAGGAAAATATCAAATTAAGTATTTAATTGAATTCATCACTAATATATTTGCGGACAGAAAAATTATTAGATCTTTGTATAAGTGCGGATTTATTTATTTACAGAAGAAGATTATATACAGTTTCGCCTATAACGTATACATAAGACGATTATATACATTATTATTTCTATTTCCTGGGTGGCTTTCACAATTAATTTTGTTTATACCTGAATTCATTTCCAAGTTAAAAAAAATTGTTATCGAAAGAAAAGAAAAATCGTAAAAAAAAAAAAAATTAAAAAATAATAGACCCCGAAAACAATCGCAGTTATTTAAAATTGGGAATCCAAAATTTCAGGATTGTGGGCTCGGATTCGGTCATAATTTCTTCAAATTTTCTCATGGAGTCGGCCATATTTCTAAATAGTATGATATATTGGTCTACGGCTTCTAGGAATTAGGTTAAACAATGTGACTCACTAAAAATTGCTTTTAATTATTAAAGTTGAACGTCAAGTTATCACTAATGAAAAGATAACAAACAAAAAAAAAATCAAACGAATAAAACTGATTATTCTGCCTTCGAGTCATTTGACTAAAAGAGGAAAGGTAAGATCACACATTTAGAATTGACGGAAAACGATAATCTACCGTGTTTGGCGACTTAAAAAAAAACTTATACTGTATATGTTACATAATTAATAGCTGATCTATTAATTGTGTACTATAAGCGTAGCTTAATTCAAAACTGAACGGTTATGAAAAATAGAGAAAAAACGATGGATAGATTTTATCCTGTGGTTGACTCTAATTCAGAGCGAAACGTGTGAGAGTTTTTTTAGAGAGTCAGATTTTAGATGGACACTGAACAGGACGGTCGCAATGACGACCTGTCCGTTGAAACTAAATTCTCAAGCATGTTTTTGTTGATCTAAATCTTATATAAAATAATAAAGAGCCCCAATAAAAAAAAATCTTGTGTTCGTTTACTAAACAAACAGCAAGACAATACTTTTCCGAATAATATCTCCCAGAGATGATAGACCCAGAGATGATAGACCCAGCTAAGATGGAAACTATAGAAGATGAGATAACGGTCATCCATATACAAGTAGAAGCTAAGCATCCCAGATAAGTAGTTTCGCATCCCACGTATTCGGGTGTGACGCACAGGTCTTTTAATATGAGGCCACCCACGAACCGAAGCTCATGGGATGGTGGGTGCAAAAAAAGCGTAGATCCCATCGGTATTCCCTCTCAATGGGTGCCTCAGGTACTGGGCAATAAAACCAGCCCTATCCCTTTAAACTAATGGGGCGGGTATTGCCTGAGAGATAGTCCTCTGTGAACTACGCCGTTAATTACTTAACCGGTCCACTGTGCTTCGACCACTGGACCGGTAAAGTAAAATTAATAGCGTCGATCCCAGAGGGCTATCCCCCCAGGCAATACCTGCTCCCTTGACTTGAAGGAGCAGGGCTGGGTTTATTGCCCAGCGCCTGAGGCCTTAAGGGGGAATGCAGACGGGATCGATGCAATTTTTGTTCGCCCACATAAAAATGAGACCTTGTGTCTATCCCTGATAAGTGGGATGAGCGGCAAATACCCTTAACCGGTCCAGGGCCAAAGCCATTAACCCCCAGCCGAGGCCAGGCATCTGTGTACAACCACGGTTATGTAACTACTCTATTATACTAAACGTAAGATACGTTTCAAGATTAATATAGTATGCAACATATACTCGTAAAGATTTGACCCTTTACTGAAACGAGTTATGAGAAACAATCTTTTGGACTATAGTGACATATTCGGCTTACAATGTTTTTTTTTTATGTGTGTGTTTTATTATTTAAGATCTGAGATCTCAAGCGGAACAACCAATATAAAGCGAAAATAGGAAAAGTTGGAGTGGGGAAATTTCTTGAAGCATTTAATTTTCTTTATAATTATGATTCAAATTAAAACAAAAATCCAAAGACTTGTCATTAGTAAATATTTTTTGACACCAATACGCAAACATCAAATTTATGAAGGTATCAAGTTAACATTAATATATCACGCCTCCTTAATAACTTCAGCAAACAATTTCAGAGCTTCGTAAGCTTATGGTAATGTTATACAGACTCGGGTTCATTCACTGACGGCGCCAGACCAGGGCAAGTCCGGGCACTGCTTGCGCTCCCAGAAACCATTCTGGGGATCCCATTCATTATAGAAAAACACATTAATTATAATATATGCCTGTAGGAAGATTGTTTTGCACCAATTTTCAAAATGGAATCAGCCAATGAGAATTAAATGTCAGAAACTAAAATGTTGGCTTTTATTGCAACTTGGAAGCAGAACACTGGAACACTTGTGAGAACACACACATACTCTCTTTACATATGGTAGTATTAATAGAATCTACAGTGTTTACTAAGGTGTTCACTCTGTAACGGTTATAGTCAGAGAAAATGGACACTAATGTATTTAAAATACTTGAAGCCGAGTGCATTTCACATAGCACTAATACCCTGGGAAAGGTACGCATCCAATTATTCTCTCTACAGTTATGGGTAAGTAGAAGGGAGTTTTAACTTTAATATGGCAACCGGTCAAGGAGAAGGAAAATCTAATTCAAAACTTATAAACCTCGCTTTAAAATTGACCTTGTGTTGCCTCCTGCTCGTGCGATTGGGTTTGGATATATACGTCTTGTATTTAGCAAGCTTATTTCATATAACACAATATTAGAACTACGGCAAAAATGGGGATATATCAAGCCCCCCTTTTTTTAGGCACTTAAAACGTGTTTGATTATCATTATTTTTTCAACTTGACCAACCCCGTCGACAGAGCTAGATTTCACTGAGTTTATCCCCAGCAGTATGTGTGTATGTGCATGTGTGTGTGTGTAATGTGTGTATGTGTGTGTATGTATGTATGTGTGTGTATATGTGTATGTATGTATGTATGTATGTGTGTGTGTGTGTGTGTGTGTGTGTGTATGTAACCCCCCACCCCTTGAAAAAAAAATGGTTGTATCCCAAAGTTAACACATTTGTATCATTTCGAATCGTCCATGTTGACTTTATTGATCAATGGGGTCCGATAGAAACCACAAAGGAGATTATGTTGAAAAAATATGCGTCATTTGGTGACATTTTATAAGAGTATCTTGGTCTGCCTATTAAATCTTCAGCCAACCCTTGTTAATAAATACTAAAAGAAAAACAGAAAACCTAGTTAAATTGGTGATAGACTTCAAACCTTAACCTTAAAGCTACGGTTGTCTTTTTAAACACTGTGCTCGTCCAGCAAATTCATATGTACCTCACCTCTGTAAACTTTCAATAGCTCGATATTTGCTTCAAGTTCATTATATGTACGCCATATATAGCAATGTGTTCACGGGAGATTACTAGAGAGTAGGTCGAATGTCTTGTCACCAATATATACTGTTTTAACAATATATAAGTTATGCAATTAAAAAGATTTAAAATGTGTCAGGAAAACAAACCACCAAATCAAAAGGCAAGATAGATCACATCAACCTTAAGAAAAAATTGATTTCACCTTATTTGTAGAAGATGATCGAAGTTTTTTCTTCTTAGCCTTAGGTTGCAGCTATATTGATGTGATCTATCTCATCTTTTGATTTAGTGGTTTGTTTTTTTCGCTAATTATTGCAACAATAACTTGTTGCGACCTTCAGAAGAAAGGTTTAATGTGAAGAAAATCTCTTAGTATTATTCTGACTATTGTCCTCATCTTCATTGATATTGGTACAAAGTTTCGGCCGATGTGCACATCGATTTTAAAGGTATTTCTTGTTGGACTCGGGAACCTTCTTGTAATCGGGAGCCATCACGGAACAAGGCCGGTGTACACCTCGACCAAAACGTTTTCCAAATAACAATGAAGATGAGGTCAATAGTCCGAATAATACAAATAATACTAATTGTCAAGCCTCATCTAAAAAATTCAGAGAAATCTTTTAGTTTGTAGAAGTAAAAAAACAAAAAGGAAAGAAAAAAAAGAAAAAAAAAGGAAAAGACAAATAAACCAATATCCCTTTGTGTCGAATGACCCTGATCAATTACAAACACCCGAACAAAAGATGATGAAAAACTAGCGAGTAATGTGACATTTATAATCTATTCAATCAATCAAATGAGAGAAGGTTAATAGCATCAACAACAATAAATATAAAAATAAATTAAAGCACTCTTCGAGATTTTCCCCACACCGAAGATTGCAGGTAACTAAGTATTTTCAGAACATTTTTCCTAACAAACTATAGCTGAAGTGATAAGACTTTCGGATCAACCTGTACCTTATTTTTGAACTTGGTATACAGTAATCCGTTTTGCCGACATTTTGTTGCGATAGCATCTAAGCATGCACTTAATATTAGGGTCATTTCGACAAACAGTGCATATCCCCTGTTAGTGACTGCATACTTTTTGAGGGTTTAATTTCAGTTAATTTATGGCTATGCCTTCCTTTTGGACATCCTTCAGATTAGATAAGAGGTAATGATAAGAAGGAACCGGAAGACCTAATATATATATATATATATATATATATATATATATATAGTGTGTGTGTGTAAGCCATACCATGCAGTAAAGGTTACCAATCTAGTTTTACAAGTCATTACAATTCCACAGAGTTCAATAATCATGCCCATGTGGTATTTGAATTAGACTAAGCCTGTGTGAATCTTGTTATAAGAGATGGTTTAATCACTGCAAGTCGTTGTTTCTGTTTCGGGTCATTTAACTGGAAATAACAACCGATGAACTTGAGGCTCTATGGTTCAGGATCTGAACGCTGAAAGCAGAGGAAGAGTTAATAAGGTGCATTGGGAAGGTCATTCGTTCAGAAGATAATTAAAGATAGAACACGCAGACGCAAACACCAGACGTAATCTTCAGAAAAGGGAAGCGTATGCTCTCTCTCTCTCAAACGCAGCACACACCTGAAGGTGCAGTAATATACTCAACCGTCCGCCCAGTCGGCTTAAGTTATAGAATACGCCGTCTGCATCTCTGTAGATGGGGTTAAACCCCTCCACCCCAATGCGATCACCTGTTGACCGTGGAGGGTTGACCGAGGTTCTTAAGGATGGGACATTAGCGGCTGAGTAGTCCATGAGATGCAACACTCCTCTTTGGCTCTTACATAGGCTAGACAAGCAATCAGGGAAGCCTCCTCCGATCAACCGGCTGGTCTCGTTAATCCCTAGCACGTCTATGATTGTCCCGACCCTATTGAATGGTAGTCGCATTGGGGGATTGGCGAGTCATGAGCATCCGTATCGCCAGTGTGACCCAATGATAATACACTACTCGAGCAAGATCTGATACAATGTCAATTTTTAAGCAGAGTTTAACAGGTCTGAATTCAGAGTTTTTTTCTTCTATGCTGTTGACAAGCCACGGTTAAAGAACCCAAACTGCCCTATATTTACCATTAGTGATGCATACCTTACCCAAGGGTATTAGAACTATGTGAAATGCAAACAGCCACGTCTAGGATTTAAACTTGGGTCGCTGAATCCATTTTCTACGACGATAACCATTACACCATGAGTCTCCAAATTTTCAGATATAGAAATGCTATCTACTGAAAAAGGGCGTTTTAATACCAAACTGAGAATTTTTAGTTGTTTCTTTTTATATTTTGTTAACATTTGAGATCATTTAACGAGAATTAGTCAAGTTATTAGATTACGAAATGATAGCAATTTTTCGAAAACACATTGTACATCTCAAATTATATGAAATTTTGAAACAGCCCGTATATTATTACTTCATGTATGATAAATGCTAAAAATACTGAACACGCATCGTTAGTGAATTGTGTCAAATACAACAAGGTTGGTTGGTTGGTTTTACAGCGTGTCATTGCAAATTAGATAATATCATGCCGAAGTCAGTTTAACAATTATGGTCTATTATATGGTCTATATATATATGGAGGCGCGTGCATACTAGTTAGAGTCGTATGGAATGGACTCGTCGACCAGAGTTCAAATCCTAGACAAGGCTGTTTGCATTTCTCATAGCGTTAATACCCTTTTGAAAGGCATGAATCCATATATTCTCCCTCCAGCTATGGGTAAAATAGAAGGGCAGACTGGGCTCTTTAATCTTGGATAGGTAACCAGTCTAGGAGAAGGAAACTGAACTTGAAAATCCTGAGGTCAGTCGTTATGGCATTCCTTGTGCACTAATTCTTTCCTATCGACTGTGCCAAAAAGATCGGATGGTCCAACAAGTCTTCACTACTATAAACAAAAGACTCTGTAGGATGTGCATTTAAATAATCCTCATGCGGCGAAATCGAAGAGAGAGAGAGAGAGAGAGAGAGAGAGAGAGAGAAAGAGAGAGAGAGAGAAGAGAGAGAGAGAGAAAGAGAGAGAGAGAGAAAGAGAAAGAGAGAGAAAGAGAGAGAAAGAGAGAGAAAGAGAGAGAGAGAGAAGAGAGAGAGAGAGAGAGAGAGAGAGAGAGAGAGAGAGAGAGAGAGAGAGAGAGAGAGAGAGAGAGAGAGAGAGAGAGAGAGAGAGAGAGAGAGAAGAGAGAGAGAGAGAGAGAGAGAGAAGAGAGAGATTATATAGGGTACTAAATATACATTTTCATAATCCCTTTAATCAACAAATAAACGATCTCAAATGTATTTAACGTATACAAAGGATCTAAACATACACTACCACTCGGGTTTAGAAAAGATCTTGTGTAATGGTGGTAAAAAAGTGGAATCTAAACTCACAGGTGTGTAGAATAATCATACTAAAGTTCCAATTACCGTCGAATTGGTAAGACAAGCAAAAAATGGCTGTATCAATACAGATCTAACCTTGTTGCTATCCTACTGCAGAATGCCTGTGTATTTATGAAGTTTCATAACATCATAGAAACCAAGCAGCCAATCAGCACTCAAAGAATAGAATCACCCAAAAACATGAGTGGACTATTCTTGAGTCCCATAAGTACCAGCTTGTTTGGACACTAGTTGTGCTTAGCCAGTTGCTGTTGTTCAAACCAACAGTATACTGACTAACTTCAATAACGTGTTCCAGAACAGGACTGATTATGATTGATTTCAACGGCATGTCGACCCATCTAGGGTTATTTTATGTCTAGAATTTTCGGAATCGCGATCATATTTACATTTATTTGTGTAGTTTCTTAATAGTTCATTCATGGATTTACCGAATACGTATCTATTTATCTATAAACATAGATATTTGACCTATAGATACGACACTAAGATGTAATACCACTCAGAGTCAGAGTGTACCCGTGAGTAATGGTATTGAAGAGATACTCGACGCTCCCTAGAATAGGGGGTCTCACCATCAGACGCAATTAGTGTCATACGTCGGACGCTAAATGCAACAGAACAACAAAGGCTGCACGGAATTACTTAAGGTTAAGTAACTGTTTTCAACTAGCAGGACCTGTGGACATTCCACAGTATGATCATTTAATTATTACAACGTTTGTTGTGTTTACGTAAGACCTATAGCAAAATAGTTCAATATGCAAAAAGTAAAATCTTGATTTAACTCTCGCATTCTTTTGTTTTCTCTTTCCTTCTTTTCAGGTTCGATTAAAAGATTAGCGTTATCGCTTCCGCGCACTCCTATCTTTACCCTACTTTGTTTTTTCTGTGTAGTATGTTATTTTTCTTACCTTTATTTCTTTATAATAAAAACGGAATGGTCCATTATTTAGATGAGCTGACGTCACTCAGAAAAAAATAAGAATTCAGCGGATAAACACCACTAGATAATCAGGATTTACATTTTTGTATTTCATCTTGGACAATCTCATTTTTGACCTGAGTGTATTGCAAGAGCATAAATCTTACAAATTATTTTCCATAATACAAATAACTGTACTATTTAGGAACACGAGTATTATTATTTTCAATAGTACTGTTTTCTACCAAAATAGAAAATGAAGATAGAGACTAAAGTTTGAATTATTATCTTTAAAAAAGTCTTCTTCCCACAAATACAAGTATCTAATACAACCAAAATTTTGGCATTTGTTTTAAATTCATCCCATGAGATCAAATTACTCGACCAGCGTTTCACGGTCCGGCTAAATTCAAGATAATCTTTCGACGATTATTCTGAAAGAGTGTCTCGGGAACATTACCGAATCTTTTTTTTTTCCCAAAAAAGATTGTCAGAAGAGTCAGCAATCCGATGCCAAGCGTCGCTACATGTGCTTACAATTGCGCAGCGACAGAAGAAGAAAAAGAAAGGAAATAAAAAGGCCAATCGAATTGAGAGTTGACTCATCGTGTAACCAATAGATGATCAGAGACGTAATTTGAATCTTTAAATCCCAGGAGGGCGTGTAAGAGAATGAAAAATGGTGTGTTACCGACAATCTGTTTATGTACGAACAAGACGATTATGTACACAATATTGTAGACAAATAAGAAAAATAAAATAAAACTAAATGTTTCTTTTCCTAAGATGGGATGTATAATTTAAATGTCAATATCAAAATTAAATAAGATAAATCTGAATTAGTTTTTATAGTTTTATAAGAAGTAGATAATATTGTATATCACTCTTGGGTTTTAACACAGGCATGTACCCTCACATGTATTGGTTGGTTGGTTGGATTTTACGGCATGTCAACCCTTGTTGGAGTATTTTATACCGAAGGCATTGTTTTATTCATTCTTAATAGGCATCGAAAATTCTGTTTTTTTTAAATCAATTCCTTAAAACATTTTTCAAAAATCATTTTTACTATTTAACCTATATATGGGACACTAACAGGTACTACCACACGGGGTAAGGGTGGACCAAGGAGTAATGGCAATGAAGAGGTACACCACACTCTCCAGAGCTTCAGAGATAAAACCAAATTAAATGCAGTTTAACCTAACACAGGACACTAAGACCCTCAGCCACCACCTTCTAGCACATATGATAAAAGGGATTGGGGAGTTTGCAATAAGTGCAATAGGGCATAAATGCTATGACTTGAAGTGACCAGCCATTTAATCTGAGGGGGCTTTTCTGAACGTCCGTCTACCCTAAGTAAGTGGCAATGTAGAGTTGCATGGGACTGCATAGCCACTAAGATTCCGTACGCGTCACGAGTCGCTACCCAAGGTCAACAGGTGAACCCATTGGGAGGATTTTACCCCTCTGCAGAGGTACCGTCGACGTATTCTATAGCCTCAGCCAACAGTGCAGTATGAAGGCCGAGTTTTTTTTCCCCAGCGCTTGAGGCGCCTCTGAAGGGGAATTCCGGTAGATTCAAGCATTTTTTGCTACCGCTCTGCACGAGTCAATTCGTGTGTGGCCCCCACAATAAATCAACCTTTTGTCTATTTTTTTGCTAAAAATTTGCCCAATGAATGTACATACCAACATTGTTTCCAAAAAGATGAGAACCTTTTAGATGAGGAGGGTTGTGATTGACAACAACCAGTAGAAAGCTATAATTAAGCCGGCCTACGCATAACTCGAAAGGTTGCAAAAGAACGAAACGTTAAACCTTTTGACATTTGCATCAAACTGAAATAAATACGCGTCGTATGGTTTGCCACGAAACTGAACAGTAGTTCGCAGTTTTATTTTGCCCCCTTAGTAAAACAAAATCTATTACATTATAAGAAAAGATGAAAAATAGATTTCATACAATCGATGACATCCCGGACAGAATCTGAATGAAGGTGAAGCACAAAA
This sequence comes from Doryteuthis pealeii, assembly GCA_023376005.1. Lineage (NCBI taxonomy): Eukaryota > Metazoa > Mollusca > Cephalopoda > Myopsida > Loliginidae > Doryteuthis > Doryteuthis pealeii. Next base: position 120,290,471 of record CM042143.1, on the reverse strand, counting down.
AAAAAAAAAAAAAAAAAAAAGAAAGAAAGAAAGAAAAGAAATCCCAAGACCTAAGCCGCATCAAAAGAAAGCATTGGTCAGCGTTTGGTAGCTGTTTTTTATAGTTGGTTGGTTGGTTTTTACTGCATGATAATGACAATCCTTGTTGGGTTATTTGATGCTGAAGATATTTTTGTTTTATATATTCTTGTTGGGAAGCGCGTGGTGTAATGGTTAAAGTCATGGGAAATGGACTCGTCGCTCCGAGTTCAAATCCTGGACGTGGTAATTGCCTTTCACTTAGCGCTTGGGAAAGGTATGAATCCTACTCTCCCTCCAGCTATGGATAAATTGTAAGGTAGACTGGGCTCTTTAACCATGGGTAGGCAACCGGTCTAGGAGAAGGAAAACTGAATTCAAATCTGTTGAACTGCGCTTAAGAAATTGACCTTGTGTCACATCCTGCTCGTGCGGAGGGGTTGGTAAAGATCTAAATGTTTTCAGTGAACTTAACGTAAACGTATCTGAAAGTCCGTACCACAAATTTTAGATCAACATAAAACAAAAAAATAGGTCGAGTGATAGCTCTTAACTCGAAAAACCCGTACGTTTGGGCACTCGTAAGTCAAGGTAGCACTGTATATACTTTGTGTTTTATTTTTAAAGTTTTCCGGGTGAAAATAGGTTTTAACTAAGAATTATCATATGTACTTACGTTTTAATGATCGTCTTGATATCTCAAAGTGATTTGTCACTAAATGATATAATATGGCGTTGGTAACAATCTGAAATAAGAAGAGAAATGGAATTAGTAAAATTAATATCTCGTGATGTAGTTCCGTTATTTTTTTTTGGGGGGGGATGGGCTTCGGAATCTCGTGTCTAATGGCTTCGGCCATTGGACTTATAAGAGTCTTTGATTGTTATGACAATACTATTTTTAAAAAAATAAAAGCATACAAGAAAGTTTGCTTTAAGAGCTTCACTAAAAATCGCAAGAAACCACCAGTAGATCTGATGACGATACAAACACACATACATATATATATATATATATATATATATATATGTCAAGGTCTTTGATTTGAACTCATGTAACTTTCGTTTCCGCTCTTAACAACACAGATTATAAACAAGCACTGATGACGATTTTCTTAAATTCGAAATATTGTTCAATATCAGTTAAGTTATAAAATGTTTTCACTTTGACAGCTTTTTGTGGTGTTTTCATATCTTTTTATATATACTCTCTCTCTCTCTCTCATATATATATATATATATATATATATATATATATATATATATATATATATATATATATAAAAAGCTGTACTGATGAGACGTAAATGTCGAAACACGTGTCTGTGAATGACTGAATATATATATATATATATATATATATATATATATATATATGAAAATGGAAAAGGAATTGAATCCAACAATATGAGGAAAATGAGTAAAGAAAAGAAATGTAGATTAAAATGAATTTAATCGATATCACATACACATGTGTTTCGGTCAGTTTATGTGTGTGAAAATACTTCGCACATAAAGAATCGACTTCATCAGAGTGAAAATTTATTTTGAGTCAAATATTTATTCAAATAAATATTCACTCTGATGAAGGTCGATTCTTCTATGTGTGCGAAGTATTTTCACACACATAAACTGACCGTGTGTATGTGATATCGGTAAGTTTTTAAATGCCATCCTTGGCCAGTTGAAAAGGGCTTAAAGTAAGTAAGTCCTGAGTTATGGAATCCTTTGGTAAGTGAATAAGTATTGTTAAAGGTCCAGTGATTTAATCCTATGTCCGTCGTCCACGTAGGTTCAAAATAATTATGGCCAGTATGCTTAGTTTAAGTATTATCTCAGCAGCTGAGTACTGCCAGGGATTGGCCAAGAGAGATCCCATGGTTCTTGCCGAGTCTATAAGTAAAAGTGGGCGTCTAGCCCACACCTTATATCCAAAACAGTCAACATTCACACTCCTAATTTTCATGGTAGAGCACTGTATGGGAGACATTAATTGAAATTTCACAGTTTAGCGTAAGCATTTACACGCCTGTTGTATACTGACTTGAGTTCTCTGGTGATTGTAAAAAAACATATCCTGTAAGTATGTATCAATTAATTGTTCACCCCGGACTGACAGTCGCTGACGGTCGTAAGGGTAAGAACTTGGCAGATGAAAATTCTGTCGGGTGTCACTCCCGGCTAGAGGTAGCTTTAACAGCTACCTCTAGTCGAGCTGCACGCATGAGACAAAAACGTCGAAACACCTGTCTGTAAATGATAATATATATATATATATATATATATATATATATATATATGATTCATGCCCCTAGTATATTTTTATTCGGCTTTTCTCATGAACCATTAGGGGTCATTTTTACCCTCCACTCGGAGAAAAAATAGGGTGTGGATTTCATAGAACTTTGATTACAACCAATTTTCTTTCATAAATGACCTACACTAGGTCGTTATACAAACAGGGAAGATAAAAACCCTTGTCCCCCACCCACGGTTAAATAGTACCACTACTGTTCTTCAACAATGATGGCACTGGCAGTAAATAACCCACGAAGGTTGATATACCATTAAACAAAGAAATCAAACCCAAATACTTTTAGGGAAAAAAAGAAAATATTTAGCGGCAAATACTCCTGCGTTCGCACAATGAGAGCTTTCACACCTCAGCATGCGCCAGTGTGAGTGACAATTTTCCTGTGAACAGCACGTACGAGGCATCATGGGATTGTATCGTGTGAAAACGAGGCAAGGTGATGTGGTTGCAAGTAACGTCATATTTGAACACCTCTCAGTAGGATGCTTTTCTTTTTTAATGAAACAAGCTTGTATATCGATTTTCTCTCTTTCTGGATTCTGTATAGAAATTGTATCACTGAAAACCAGAATACTGATCTCGGCTTTTTACGAATAATCTTGTGTGCACTCACAACCAGAGGGCTATAGAAGATCATTTAAAAGCCAAAACCAATTCATAGCTGTAGAATACTGTTAATTGTTATTCTGTGTTACTTTCACCCTTAGCCAGGATTGAACCTGCAGTCTGAAAATGACTGTTACAGATGGTTAACTATTGGACAGTGGAACAGTCAAACACCTCCTCAGCTTAATGGACTCTTCCTGGCAGTAGTGGCAGTAATTATTTAAGCTGTTATAGTGGGTTCATTAGAGAACTAGTAAACTTCATGGTTAGGCTTGGCCAGTCACATTGCTCAAACCAATTGTTGACTGTCTAACTGACTTACTTCAATATGGCGCTGCGAACAGGATTCGACCTAGCTGGATGAGAAAATATGTTTATTGAGGCAGGCATATCTGTTGCCTCTGCCAAAACTGTGCCCAGACATTTCTGTGAAGAGATTGCAAGGTCCAGCTTGCATATGCTGGATCGTGCAATGCTTAAGGAACTGGGTATCAAGACTATGGTGACATGCTCACTATACTAAAGCTAGCCCAAGGATCCCCCAGTGACACTTCCTTCATCAGCTAATTATGAAATTAACACAGAATAAACAATTAACAGTATTCTACAATAGCCAACAGATTTAATTAAGAGTGAGTAATGGGCATGAAGGGGTACTCTACACTACCCAGAGCGGAACGAGAGAGAGAGAGAGAGAGCGGAACGAGAGAAGAGAGAGCGGGAACGAGAGAGAGAGAGAGAGAGCGGACGAGACGAGAGAGAAGAGAGAGAGAGAGAGCGGGAACGAGAGGAGAGAGAGAGAGAGAGAGAGAGAGAAGCGGGAACGAGAGAGAGAGAGAGCGGGAACGAGAGAGAGAGAGAGAGAGAGCGGGAGAGAGAGAGAGAGAGAGCGGGAGAGAGAGAGGAGGGAACGAGAGAGAGAGAAGAGAGAGGAAACGAGAGAGGGAACGAGAGAGAGAGAGGGAACGAGAGAGGGGAACGAGAGGAGAGGGAACAGAGAGAGAGAGAGAGGGAATCGAGAGAGAGAGAGAGAGAGAGGGAACGAGAGAGAGAGAGAGCGAGGAAAGCGAGAGAGAGCAGAGAGAGAGGGAAGAGAAGAGAGAGAGAACGAAGGAACGAGAGAGGAGAGAGAGAGAGAGAGAGAGAGAGAGAGGGAACGAGAGAGAGAGAGGAGAGAGGGAACGAGAGAGAGAGAGAGAGAGAGGGGAACGAGAGAGAGGAGGAAAGAGCGAGAGAGAGAGAGAGAGACGAGAGAGAGAGGGAACGAGAGAGAGAGAGGGAAACGAGAGAGAGAGAACGAGAGAGGAGAGAGAGAGAGAGAGGGGAACGAGAGAGAGAGAGGAGGGAACGAGAGAGAGAGAGAGAAAGAGAGGAACGAGAGAGAGAGAAGAGATCGAGGGAACGAGAGAGAGAGAGAGGGGAACGAAGGAGAGAGCGAGGAACGAGAGAGAGAGAGAGAGAGAGAGGAGAGACGAGGAGAAGAGAGAGAGAGAGAGAGAGAGAGACGAGAGAGAGATGAGAGAGAGAGAGAGAACGAGAAGAGAGAGAGAGAGAGAAGAGGGATCGAGAGAGAGAGAGAGGGAAGGAACGAGAGAGAAGAGAGAGGGAACGAGAGAGAGAGAGAGAGAGAACGAGAGAGAGAGAGAGAGAACGAGGGAACGGAGAGAGAGAGAGAGAGGGAAGAGAAGAGAGAGAGAGAGAACGAGAGAGAGGAGGAACGAGAAGAGAGAGAGAGAGAGAGGGAACGAAGAGAGAGAGAGAGAGAGAGAGGAACGAGAGAGAGAGAGGGAACGAGAGAGAGAGAGAGAGAGAAGGGAACGAGAGAGAGAGAGGGAACGAGAGAGAGAGAGGAGAACGAGAGAGAGAGAGAGAGAGAGAAGAGAGAGAGAGAGAGAGAGGGAACGAGAGAGAGAGAGAGAGAGAGAGACGAGAGAGAGAGAGAGAGAGAGAGAACGGAGAGAGAGAGAGAGAGAGAGAGAGAGGGAACGAGAGAGAGAGAGAGAGAGAGAGGAGAGAGCGAGAGAGAGAGAGAGAGGGAACGAGAGAGAGAGAGAGAGAGGAACGAGAGAGAGAGGAGGGAGAGAGGGAAC
>CM042143.1:120261985-120285343 GCA_023376005.1 Doryteuthis pealeii | reverse complement strand
CGAGAGGACGAAGAGAGAGAGAGAGAGAGAAAAAGAGAGAGAGAGAGAGTAGCAAGAGAGAGGACGAGCGGGAACGAGAGAGAGAGGCTGGAACGAACGTCAAGAGCGGGAACGAGAGAGAGTAGAGAGAGAGAGGGAACGAGAAGAGAGAGAGAGAATCGAGCGGAACGGATGACGAGAGATGAGAGAGCGGGTTCCACGATTAGAGGAAGAGGGAGACGAGCGAACGAGAAGATGAGAAGAGAGAGAGGCGGAACGGAGAGAGAGAGGATGAGAGAGAGATGAGAGCGGGAACGATGACAGAGAGAAGAGAGGAGAGCGGGAGACGGAGAGAGAGAGATGCCGAGAGACGGTGAACGAAGAGAGGAGCGTTGAACGCGGAACGAGACCGAGAGAGAGCGTATATCTAATAGGATGACTTTTGGGAACGGGACGAGAAGAGAGAGCGTGTGTTGGGAGGAACGAATGAGAGAGAGCGGGAACGACGAGGAGAAGAAAGAGAGAGAGAGAGAGAGAGAGCGGGAACGATGAGAGAAGAGAGAGAGCGGGAGAGAGAGAGAGAGGGAACGGAGAGAACGAGAGAGAGAGAAAGATGAAGGCGGGAACGAGAGAGAGAGAGAGAGAGCGGAACGAGAAGAGAGAGAGAGACGGGAAGAGAGAGAGAGAGAGAGAGCGGAGAGAGAGAGAGAGAGAGAGCGGGAACGAGAAGAGAGAGAGAGAGCGGGAACGAGAGAGAGAGAGAGAGCGGGAACGAGAGAGGAGAGAGAGAGGGGAACGAGATGAGAGAGAGGAGCGGAACAGAGAGAGAGAGTAGCGGAGACGAGAGAGAGAGAGAGCGGGAACGAGAGAGAGAGAGAGAGCCGAGAACGAGAGAGGAGCGACTGGAAGAGACGAGCGAGGGACGAGAGAGAGAGAGAGAGAGCGAGCGGAGACGAGATGAGAGAGAGAGAGAGAGCGAGCGGAACGAGAGAGAGAGAGAGAGAGAGAACGAGCGTGGGAGAGAAGAGAGAGAGAGAGAAGATAGCGAGCGGACGAGAGAGAGAGAGAGAGAGAGCGAGCGGGAACGAGAGAGAGAGAGAGAGAGAGAGACGGCGGAACGAGAGAGAGAGAGATGAGCGAGTAACGAGAGAGAGAGAGAGAGAGCGGGGACGGAGAGAGAGGAGTCGGGAAGAGAGAGAGAGAGAGCGGGAACGGAGAGAGAGAGGGCGGAGACGAGAGAGAGAGAGAGAGAAGCGGAACCGAAGAGAGAGAAGAGCGGGAACGAGAGAAGAGAGAGAGAGAGAGAGGAGAGAGCGGACGAGAGAGAGGAGAGAGGCGGGAGAAGAGAGAGAGAGAGAGAGAGCGGGAACGAGAGAGAGAGAGAGAGAGAGAGCGGAACAGAGAGAGAGAGAGAGAGAGAGAGAGAGCGGAACGAGAGAGAGAGAGAGAGCGGAACGAGAGAGAGGAGAGAGAGGAGGAACGAGAGAGAGAGAAGGAACGGAGAGAGAGAGAGAGGAAGGGAACGACGAGAGAGAGAGAGAGAGGAACGAACGAGAGAGAGCGAGAGAGAGCGGGAGAGAGAGAGAGACGAGAGAGAGAGATTATACTTTTTATATATTGAACCATTTAGCAATAGCTCATAAGTAATCATGAAACGTTGTAATAATTAAATTATACTGTGGTATATCCACAGGTCCCTCTAGTCTATATTATAATGAATCGATTTTGGATACTGTGGTTGCTCAATAAAAATGATACATGGTAGCAAGATTCTTGTTAGGGTAATACTATTACTCTAATAGAAATCTCACCATATGTCATAATAGCGCTAAAAGGATCAGAGGGGGAGGGAACACATTTTTTATACAATTTGCAATGTGAAGTACTCTCAACATATTTACTAACCCCTGCGCACAAGCAGGATATGACTTAAGGTCAATGTCTTAAGCGAAATTTAACAGGTTTAACGTTTTAGATGTTAAAGTGCAATGATTTTCCCACTGTTAAATAGTATCATTTACACATGTGCATATATATTACGATTACTAGCAAATTTATGAACCTCCTGGGTGCATGTATTTAATTTTACTGTAATAAAATATATTAAATAAGAAAAGTTAATAAAACTAAATCAGAATGCAGAGAAAAATATTTGAAACAGTGGGGTGTAATTGAAACCTCGAAAATATAACTGAATCTTACTCTACCATCACTCCCATCTTTCATTGCTAAACTTTTACTAATTTTACTATTTAATTAAAATAGGAAGTAATAATAAAATTACTTGTTTCTTGTTAATGGATTCTTAAAAATGTATCCGGGATATTTGCTCTTGTTCATTAAGATAAAACCAAACAATCATGAATCAATAATACGAATCAAATACTTATTAAAATCATTTTTTTTAACTAGCAAATATATGCACCCTTCGGGTGCAAGTATTTAAGTTTTAATATTATAAAATATCATATTAAATTAGAAAGGCTAATGAAACTGAATAAAAATGCAGATAAAAAGATTTGGAACAGAAGGAGTATGATTGAAAATTAAAACAACTTTGAAACTAACTCTTTCCATCATTTTTCATTCTCTCGTCTTTGGTAAATTTTCCTAATTTAACTATTTAGTTAGAATAGAAGTATTGAATAATATTACAGTTATTTTTCTTGTTAAGGTTATCTTTTGAGTTTTAATCCAGAAAAATTCTGCTCATATTTATTAAAATAAACCAAACAATTAGAAATCAATAATACTAAGCAAATATTATATCAAATCAAATTTTAAGATCAATATGCAAATAGCCTTCCCATTCACACTGTAAACCGCTATTTTGTTTGTATGTATATAAATACAACTGCATGTTATTAGTATGTAGAGATGTCATAGTGTCTTAATGATGTAAGACGATTTTGTTAATAATTGAGGTTAAAATAAAAATAAAATCACGGAGAATGTGATGTAAATAACAAAGGGAATTGTGACTTGTATAGTAATATAGTTTCCGTTACAGACAGACAAACCCACAATCTCCATTATAATAAGATATCAATATGCAAATTAGCCTGTCCATTCACAATGTAAACCGCTATTTTGTTGTATATATAAATACAATGCATGTTATTCGTATTTAGATATGGTCAACAGTATTAATAATGTAAAACAATTTTATTGATAACTGAGGTTTAGATAAAAATAAAATGATGTCGGATGTGACGTAAATAACTAAGGAAATTATAACGTGTAGTAATATAATTTCGGTTAAAGACAGATGAACACAATATCCATTATAATAAGATTTGCAACAATAAGACAATATAAGCATAAATGATGTATATATAGGAAGAGAGAAAAAAAAATCAGAATTAATAATGTTGTACTCTGAAAATTGCATGTATTTTGTTCGTTCAATGTAATTAATATTCAATATGAAATTCACTGACGAGGAAAGATTATTTCCCTGAATGTTTGTGATGAGGCTTGAAGATTAGTATTATCTGCGTTATTCGGACTATTGTCCCCATCTTCATTGTTATTTGTACGAGGAAAGATTTAAAAAAAGATATGTAAAATTGTTTGTGATCAGTCCGTGGGTTATTATCGTAATTTAGGGAGTATTACTCCAGATGTATGGAAATATGAAAGAATGAAATTTCCCGCTCAAATCTGAGAAAGAGATTGAGAGATGTTTGTGGGATTATTTTTTTTTAAGAGTCAAGTTTCACCAACATTTAGATAGCACTTCATATAAGTGTATATATTTAGTGTATACAGCAGACCAAGAACTAGTGTCTGAATATAGAAATACATTTTTTCGCTAGAATAAATACAAAAAAGTATCAAGATTTTTGGTACTTTTTGACACCTTGCACTCTGAAGAATTAACGCCCTATTCATTTTTCACTTCTATCTTGGTAAATACAGCTTTAAAATCTGTACTTTTTGACACCACGAATTTTGAAAAAAAAAATTAACGTTACATTTATTGTTCATTCCTATCTTGGTAAAATATATCTTCAATCTGGATACTTTTTTGTGTGTGTTTGTTTTATGGCATATCAACCTCAGTGGGTCATTTAATGCCGATAAAGTTTTGAAATAAATCAATTCTTAATGGATAATACAAGTTTTTTATAAATAAATTTTTCTATTTAACCCATAGATGGGACCCTAACAGGTACTACCACTCCGGGTCAGAGTGGATCAGGGAGCAATGGTGATGAATGAGGTGCTCCACATTCCCCAAACCACCAGAACTGGAACCTCACCATCAGATAGAGTTTAACGTCATTCCCAGGACATGTAGACCCGCAGCCACCGCCTTCTAGCACCCATATGATACTTTTTTGACCTATATATAATTCCCTCCAGCTATAGGTAAATAGTAGGTCAGACTGGGCTATTTAACCTTGGCTAAGTAACCAGTCTAGGAGACGGAAAACTGAATTCAAACCTATCAAAACTCTGCTTAAGAAATTGACCTTGTGTCACATCCTGCTCGTGAGGAAGGGGTGGTATATATGCGTCAATTTTGTTTTGGTCTATTTTATGCTTTTCTAGAAAATAATTTAAACATTTGTTGCGATAAAGTCTTTGGATAATCATATTTCATGCGTGTCACGAAGGATTACTCACTTATTTTAGGACAATTTCACGCCAACATTAAATCACAATGTTCGTGTAATTTTCAGATAATTCTCTCGGAAGCAAATAAGGCAAAAAAAAAAAAAAAAATTCAAAAAGTCCTAATTTTTCTGATAATAAAGATTTAAAATATTTTTTATTATATTTTTTAATTTAATTTTAAATGTTAGAATAAAACTCATTTAAACGAACTTTCAATTTTTTAAAAGTTATATCTTGATAAAAAAAAAATTGATTACGTCTGGATTTGCAACTTGGTCATGTCCTTTTATCATCTATGCGTTTTTCTTAGAAGCAATGCGGCTATAGAATTAAAAAAGGGATTGGAAAAAAAAAGATTTAATTTGTTTTTCTAAATATGAAGATATCCATATTGAAAATATGTTTTGAAGCAGGATACTAACGTCGGGGAAAACCAGTTTCGAATGCCGTGAAATCCGTATTATTTGGATTATTCTGTACAACTTATCTGTACAACGTTTCGGCCGATGTACCCTCCATCCTTCAGGTATTTCTTGTCGAATCGGGAGCCTTATTGAAATCGGGGGCCATCACGAGACTTTGAACCCAACCCTTTATTCAATCGACGGGGGTATTCTCTTATTCCGCTACCATCGCTGGAGTACCGACGTTAAGCTGTGTTAATTATTATTCTAAGTTACTGAAGGTTTCCGAGTCCGACAAGAAATGCCTGAAGAAGGCCGGAGGGTACATCGGCTAAAACGTTGTACAGATAAAGATGAGGACAATAATCCGAATAATACTAATTATCAAGCCTCATCTAAAAAAAAAAATCAGAGAAATAGCTGTGAAACATGTTTTACATTCACGTCTGTTTTGTTCGTTTCAATTCTTGTTCAGTTTGATATTTTTCATTATTTAAAGCCATAACATTAAAAATAAACAGTTTATTTTCCCCAGATTGTTACACAATTATTTGCTCGTTGAATTAAAAAAAAAATATAAATTGTTTATTTTCAATTCAGTTATTTCAAGTTTATAATTTCTCTTTTTCGGTGTGTTTTGTTTGTTTTTGTTTCAATCTTAAAATTCCGTTTCACTTTCATTTGTTGTTTTTTCTTAAAACTACTCTGTGCGTCGTATATGGTTACGGTTCGAGGGATGGAGGCGGCGAGACTAGTTCGAGAGATGGAGGCGGCGAGACTAGTTCGAGAGATGGAGGCGCGAGACGAGAGATGGAGGCGGCGAGACTAGTTCGAGAGATGGAGGCGGCGAGACTAGTTCGAGGATGGAGGCTAGTCGAGATAGTTCGAGAGATGGAGCGGCGAGACTAGTTCGAGAGATGGAGGCGGCGAGACTCGAGAGATGGAGGCGGCGAGACTAGTTCGAGAGATGAGGCGGCGAGACTAGTTCGAGAGATGGAGGCGGCGAGCTAGTTCGAGAGATAGTTCGAGGGATGGAGCGGCGAGACTAGTTCGAGAGATGGAGGCGGCGAGACTAGTTCGAGAGATGGAGGCGGCGAGACTAGTTCGAGAGATGGAGGCGCGAGACTAGTTCGAGAGATGGAGCGGCGAGACTAGTTCGAGGGATGGAGGCGGCGAGACTAGTTCGAGAGATGGAGGCGGCGAGACTAGTTCGAGAGATGGAGGCGGCGAGAGAGGCGGCGAGACTAGTTCGAGGATGGATAGGAGCGGCGAGACTAGTCGAGAGATGGAGGCGGCGAGACTAGTTCGAGAGATGGAGGCGGCGAGACTAGTTCGAGAGATGGAGGCGGCGAGACTAGTTCGAGAGATGGAGGCGGCGAGACTAGTTCGAGAGATGGAGCGGGCGAGACTAGTTCGAGAGATGGAGCGGCGAGACTGTTCGAGAGAGGAGCGGCGAGACTAGTTCGAGGGATGGAGGCGGCGAGACTAGTTCGAGAGATGGAGGCGCGAGACTCGAGCGGCGAGACTAGTTCGAGAGATGGAGGCGGCGAGACTAGTTCGAGGATGGAGGCGGCGAGACTAGTTCGAGGATGGAGGCGGCGAGACTAGTTCGAGAGATGGAGGCGGCGAGATAGTTCGAGGATGGAGGCGGCGAGACTAGTTCGAGATGGAGGCGGCGAGACTAGTCGAGAGATGGAGGCGGCGAGACTTCGAATACGCGGCTATTTGCATTTCACTTAGCTCTAATTCCCTTGGGAAAGATACTAATCCAAATATTCTCCTTCCAGCTATGGGTAAATAGGATAGACTGGACTCCTTAATATTTTCTCGTTAGTTAAAACTACTTTGAGAACTCCCCCTCCCCATCCTAAAAATATTATCCAAGTTACTTATCTTCATATCTAATTTTTGTACAGTGGTATCTTGACTTACGAGTAATTCGTTCTGTTCCTATCTCAATTTCCTCGAATATTAAATCAAATTCCCTCATATAGAATAAACTGATAAATCATTAAAAACCTAACTCCAATTCTTTTAGGAATTTTTTTTTCTTTAAATAAGAAAAATATCAGTGTATTGTATAAAAAAAAACAATAGAATATAATAAATCATGTGTTGTAATGTTTCAATGTTTATTTTTTTAGAAATATTTTTCTTTGGTGTAATAAATTTGGAAACCTAATTATATCTCGTGAACTTATTAACATAAGCGTATCGGAAGCTCGCTTGTATCTTCAAATATCTCAACAGAAACAAAAAATCGGCCATGTGGCAGCTCGTAACTCGGGGCACTCATAAGTCAAGTTGTCAGTGTAAATGTATTCTAGATAAAAGTTCTAACATCCGTATCTTTGTCAATTTTCCTTAAAGTGCAAAATGAATAAATAAAAGATATATTTCTTTGGTGTAATAAATTTGGAAACAAATGTTTTTATTGAACTTTTTATCATGAGTGTATCAGAAGCTCGTACCTCAAATATTAATTTTCAACACTAAGTCAAAAACAATCGACCGGGTGACAGCTCGTATTCCAGAAAACTCGTAAGTTGCGACACTCATAAATCAAGGTACTACTGTATATCTTTAATCTTAGTCCTAATAGTTAATACACTCTTAAGTCAAGGTATTACTGTATATCTTTAGTCATAATTCTATTACATCAATATTTTTATGTTAGATATGTGTGAAAATCTTATTATTTCTTTCTCACTTTGTTCCCTCGCTTCCTTTTTTTTTTGTTCACCTCTCTTCACGTTGTCTCTTTCCTTTTCTCATTCCACTAATCTCACAGACGTCTACTAATATTCTTCCTTTCATCTTTCTCCATTCCCAATATCCCCCCCTCTATATCATTTTCTTTCACTTTGTTTTCCCTTTCTTTCTTTAGACAATCCTAATTGTTTATTTATTTCCACTGGGTTTGTTTCGATGTGATGAATTACCGACAGATGTTTGCTGGACCGAGAGTTTTTCTTTCTTTTTCTTTTTGCATAGGGGACTGTTTGCAAGGCCACCGTCTTGTTTGGTCACCAAAGACGCAGGTTGAAAAACAACCAGAAGTGTTTTTTCGTGCCTTCAAAACAGGAGATCGATGTGAAATGTCAAACTACGACCCAATTGAAAAGCTCCTTCTGCGGTGTTCAAGTCTCGTGAGACCGGACATTTTGCAACGCCAATTATATGGGCATGACTCGATCTTAGTTCGCATTCACGTTCTGATTTCTTTGTCAATTCTCGTTTGGTCTGAGATTTGTCTGATGTCATCCAGTTTTTTTGTTGTTTTTTTTAACATTTTTTTATTCTTTTATATTTTTCAATGAAATAAGTTTTTCCTTTCGATTTCTTTGAATTCATTTTATCATTTTACAAAATAAAAAAAAAAAGATTTATTCAAGAATAAAATCTATCCAATAACTCGCTTCCCTGGGCACACTGAATTTTTCTTTCTTTAGAGATAATCGGTAAATATTTGTTTCCTTTTGTAAATATACAAATATTTATTTACTAAGTTTAACTTAGATGTGGCACAAGGTCAGAATTATAGAGCACCCAATGAGAATCGAACTCAATAACAATGGTCTGCAATCTAGCTTGCCACGCGTGGAGCCCTTAAAAATTAAAATAGTTGCACATGTTTTGGCCAACTACATACATATACCATGATAGGTATAGTTGCATGTATCACCTATCTATATATTAATACTATTGTTGCTTAAAAGTACGACCGTTATCATCTTGCAACACCCTTTCGTTAAAATGAGATCGTTCAAGATGAAATGCAAAAATGTAAAACCTTATTATCTTGTGTTGTTTCGCCGCCGAATTCATATTATGAGTATTAAGACTGCGCGCAGTATTCTTGTGCAGCTCTCATCTAGATAGATAGATAGATAGATAGAGAGAGTAGATAGATAGAGAGAGAGAGAGAGAGAAATTCAAAAGGCAATGAATACTTACGTATATCAAACTGTCTATTTGTTGTGTGTTTTTTTTTCTTTTAATCTTTTCTACACTGACAAATATTTACAAAAGCTATTGTTTGCTCATTGACACGTTTTCCTGTTTCTTCCACAAAATTTATTTTTTTATCAACTATAAAGATTAATCATTCTCCGAATATCAATATTTATTATTCAAAATAATGAAACCTCACTTTTTAGTACCATAAGTAAAATTCGATATCGATCCAAGTTGTTCTAAACTGAATTTCTATTGTTTAAAAACAGATTTTATTACTCTACTTTATTAAAAAGAAACCCGTGGAAAATATTTTTTTAATAATAACTAGCAAAAAGATTTCTCTGAATGTTTGAGATGAGGCTTGATGATTAGTATTATTTGTATACTATGATTTATACAAATAACAATGAAGATGGGGACAATAGTCCGAATAACGCAGATAATTCTAGCAAAAAGAAAACATCCTCCGGGTGGTATAAGAATTATTTTTGAAAGATACTGCCAGGGGTAGGGAATTAATTAAATAATTTGACTATTTTACACTTGTATTTTATACGAAATCGTTAGTATTTCGTTATTTTAAAACTTTAGTTAACTTCCTGTTACTGAAAAAAAGCGCGAGAGTAAAAAATAATTTTAAAAAGAAAAATTACGATAGAATACTCTTTCATGTATTTCGTAAAACTTGGTAAAAAGACCCCCCCCAAGTCGTTGGGGCAGCCTAATGTCAGTACCAGCCAATCAGCGAGGGAGTCTATCCCCTTTTCACTAGCGCTAGACCAAAGAGATTTTTTTTGGCGTCCGAGGTGGCGCGTCACACCTACCATCAGCTCCTTACTTTACCGCACAGATCCCTGTGCTACTCCTACGCTGAGTTGGCGAGGGCCGGTATCGAACTAAGTACCGAGTGGTTTCTAGCCGAACGCTCTACCGACTGAGCTAACCAGCAGTGACATAATTGTGGTTAAATACAGAAACTACGAGTCTCCAATATAATAGATAGATAGATAGATTGATAGATAATCCCATTCCAATCTCGTCGGTTTTCTCATTGTCCACAAACACGAGAATTAATAACCCAGTCCTGTGATTTATGTCGAGGTGATGAAAAATGAACAAATAAAATCGTTTTCTATAATCAGATAAATTTGATTAAATTTATCGACATCTTTTGCTATTCTATGCATAGAGGTTAGGGAATCGCATTCATTTTTCGTTTATAAAATACATTTAGTGGCGTTACCGTCGTAGGAAATGGACACGACGAGACGAGTTCAAATCTTGAACGAGGCAATTTGCATTTCACATAGCGCTAATACACTTGGAAAAGGTATGAATCAAACGATTCTCCATCCAGCTATGGGTAAATAGTAGGGCAGACTAGTTCTTTAACCTTGGTAGGGCAACTAATCTAAGAGAACGAAAACTGAATTTAAACCTGTAAAATTCCGCAGAAGAAATGGATTTGTGTCACAATCTGCTCGTGTGGGAGATTATATATATATATATATATATATATATATATATATATATATATATATACGAGACACATTCGTGCAGTTTTCTGAAGATTTTTTTTTACAGTTATAAATCAAGTATTCCCATATAGATAATTCACAGTGTTTTATGCTTTCAAGTATTCATATCCAATACGTATATCTATATAGTTTCAAGTAATTATTTATACTAACAAAATAAAAAAACACCGTCCGGGCGATGTAAAAATACATTTTTGAAAGATATTGCTTGAGGAGGTGGAAGTTAAAAATTAAATGTCGGAGAGTTTGAACCATAAATCATCAAATCTATTAAAGGAGTAAAAAATAAAATAAATGAAATAAAACAATTTGAAATCGAAACTAAGTTCTATTAACTTTGAATATCTATTAAAATAAAACAAACTATATATAAATATATGATACTGGGATGTATCTATTAAAACTAGTCTTAAAAAAAAACAATGAGGACTGTCTAATGTTGCATGTTCAAATTTTGAGTGTATTTATTCTATGTTGTGACGATTTTGGGTAATGTGAGATAAGCAGTGACGTATTTTTGGTTACAGACAAACCCGGAAGCGAATCTCCATTATTAATAGATTTAAGTAATTTTGGAGCGTCACAATGGGATACAGTTTACTTTTATAAACATCTCACCCTCTTTTCCGGGCTGGATGGGTTATAACTCTCTGCCGGGTAGACAGCGTATTTTAAGACACCCACCCCAACAGAGGGATATCATAAAAGGTATAATTCAGAAAGGATGGGGAGAATGAGGTGTTAAACAAAACAATCTCCAGAAATCTATCGAATGGAAAAGCGCTTCGTATTTGAAAAATTTCCCACAAGGATTTTGGTTGCCGAAGATTTCGAAGCGTCTCCGATGAAGAATATTCTCTGCGGAGGAATTTAGACTAAAAGGTCAGCGATTTTTGGAAGGTGGATTAATCATCATTGGTGACCCCTTAACTTGAGAAATATTATATAATATATTATGTTTAAAGAGATGTCTGAATTGTGCGGTTGATGAAGAGAGACTCGTTGCAGCGTAAAAATAAGAACAGCTTTATCCTGTCAGGTTGGACTAAAGAAAGAGAGAAATAGAGAGATAGAGAGAAATAGAGAGAGATAGAGAGAGATAGAGAGAGATAGAGAGAGATAGAGAAATAGAGAGAGAGAGAAGAGAGAGAGGAGAAAGAGAGAGAGAGAAATAGAGAGAGAGAGAGAGAGAGAGAAATAGATAGAGAGATAGAGATAGAGATAGAGGAAGAGAGAGAGATAGATAGAGAGATAGATAGAAGAGAGATAGAGAGAGAGATAGAGAGAGAGATAGAGAGAGAGAGATAGAGAGAGAGAGATAGAGAGAGAGATAGAGATCATTTATTTTACTGCATTATCTGCAATCTAAAGGATTTGCATTGAAGCTACGTTGTGTAATGGTTATCGGCGTAGGTACTGAACTGTGACCCGAGTTCAAATCCTGGATGAAGCTATTTGCATTTCATATAGCGTTAATACCCATCGGAAGGTTATGCAATACAACCAGTATCCCCCCAGCTATAGGTAAATAGTAGGGATGGGCTGGGCTATAACCTTGATTAGGAAACAAGTCTAGGAGAAGGAAAACTCTAAAATTCAATTGTTAAACTCCGTTTAAGAAATTGACCATGTATCACATCCTACTCGGCCGGATATATAGATATATATATATATATTATATATATATATATATATATAAGGTGAAAGTATTCAACTGACTGGTATGTTGGGGATAATTCTATTTGGGATTATCAATATCTCCTGTACATCCACAATGCATGCTCATCATAATTACAAATCCCGAAGAGAGTTCAATGTATAACTAATAAAATAATTATATACAGGGCAATATTTATACTTTCAAAGCAACAAAAAAATGTCGGTTTGTTAAGTTATTCTTTCTTATATATATATATATATATATATATATATATATATAAGTAAGTAAAGTTGTCGGGGTGGGATAAAGTCGGTATCAGCCAAATAGCGAGGGAGTCTATCCCCCTTTCACTTGCGCTAGACCAAGGAATTTTTTTTGCCGTCAAAGGTGGAGCGCCACACCTACCATCAGCTCCTTTACCGCACAGATCCCTGTGCTACTCATACGCTGAGTTGGCGAGGGCCGGTATCGAACTAGGAACCTTGTGGTTTCTATCCGAACGCTCTACCGACTGAGCTAACCCGGGCATATATATATAAGTTGCATACTCCACTGAATTAAGTAATTAAATTCTAATGATAGATTAACGATAATATAGAAATCTGATCAGTTTCATTGATAAAACTGGGATTCTTTAAAGCTATAGCCATGCAAGTACTATTGTAGGGTTGCACTACTTAAACAAAATGCTTAAAGAAGAAGCTAGATGGCAACTACAAAAGTATAATTGCGTGTTGTTCAGAACAAATCTTGGAAACACCATCATACAAAATGGCAACTGTACGGCGATTTACCGCCCATAATTTCTCCCATGGCTATACGAAGTTTTCTGGGTATTTTATTTATTTATTTATATTTTTTTTACTTGTATTTCAAACTTCCTATCTATTCACCTCAGACCTCATTCTATTCGAATAAAGTTCTATTATTATTATTATTATTATTATTATTATAATCCGAGTCCTTCTGTACAATTATAACGAACTAACCATCAGTTTTTGTACATTGTTTACGGTATGATCACAGTGGAGGGTGAGCCACTGTGAGCGGTTTAAAGTAGGCAAATAGTTAAGAACCCCCTCAGAAATGAATCTATAGATAGCCTAAAACTGGAATTATCCGTTTATAGTTAGATTAATAGAGTAGACTAATCCGATCTCACCGAGATCTTGCTCGACCGCGGTGGCATGCAAGGGACGAGCCTTTTTATTCAAGGTATCTAAGGTTTAGAGACAGTGCAAGGTGACATTGCTATGCTTTTCTTTGTAAGTATTCGTGATTAATGGCTGAAATCGGCTTCGGTCCGAAATTAAAGACAGTTCGCTGATTTTGTTTGTTGTACTGATAAGGTTAGCATTTCACCCACCCACCCACTTTCTACCAGGAAAAACTTTAAAAAATGAAGCGAATGAAGTTTAAAGGATCAGCTTATGTTGCTAATTGGGACTTTGTTATTTGAAGTCAAGGATAACATTACAAAGGTTCCAGCTGCAGAAGAAAAAAAAATAACGGGAAAAAAAAAGACTGGAATCCTAACTGGATTTAAGTTGTTTCATCTTAAGACAGAAATATGAACAACAGATTCCCCAAAACGAGTCAGTCATCTCATTTGACAGCCTTTGAAAAAGAAAAAGAAATTCCTTTAAGTAAACAGCCTAAAAAGTATACTAGTATATACATTCTTCTGCCCCTTTATAAAAAGAATAGCGAAGTGTCCTACTGTCGGTATCAGCCGGATAGAGAGCGAGCCTACCACCTTTTGCTAGCGCTAGACCAGAGAGATTATTTTTTCTGGGTGGAGCACCACACCTTCCCCCATCTCCTCACAAATCTGATTACCCAATCTATGCTACTCATACGCTGAGTTAGCGGGGACCGGTATCGAACCAGGAACCATGCGATTTCTAGTCGAGTGCTCTACCAACACACACACACACACACACACACACACACATGAGGAAAAGGGGGTTGGAATGAATCCGACAGAATGAGGTAAAATATAAGGAATGAAAGAACAAAACTCAAACAAAAATGTGTAGTATATTTCGCTGGAGTTTGAACTCGGCTTCTTCAGCTTTTATTGAATTATTCGAATCATACAAGTGTTTTATAGAAGGGGGAAGTAGGTAGGTGGGTGAGTTTTGTGGTGAAGGAAAGATTTGGTTGTTATAGGGGAAATCTTTGGGGAAGATGAGAAGGAAAATCAGATGGGAAGAGAGTTGAAGGAGGTAGGTAGAAAAAATGAATGGACAGAAATACCTGATAGGGGAGATAGTTAGATAGATAGATACTCCCTCCGACTTGTTTTCATAGTAACTAGTAAACGTGGGAATATGCCACAGTATGATAATTTAATTATAACAATGTTTGATATGTTTACTTAAGAACTATTGCGAGAGATATCATCATGTAAAACGCATAGTCTTGATTTAACTTTCGCTCTCACCTCTTTCATTTCTCTTTTTCCATTGAAACAAATTAACGTTATCACTTCCGTGCGTTCACACCTTGTTTATATTTCCCTTACTCTTATATTTTTTCTGCATAGCATGTCTTTTTCTTCCCTTTCTTTATAATGAAAACGGAATGGTCCATTATTTAGCGGAGGTGACGGCACTCATAAGAAATAAGAATTCAGCATTTAAGCAACAACAGATAATCAAAACTTATATTTTTGCATTTCATCTTGGACGATCCCACTTTTAAATAGAGGGTGTTGCAAGATGATAACGGTCGTACAATAAAGGAACACGAGTATTAATATATAGATTGATTGATGATAGATCGGTTCTGTTATATGTAATACCACTGGCAAAATTATGCAATTATCTGGCTTAGAAAATATTCAATTTGGTGTTTTACATAGCAGTAAATAAACTTATAACAGATAGGACGCAAACATGTTTTATTTAATAGCTGAACATTCTCGCTTAGTGATTATTAATTTTCTAAGAGTTGTATTGGCTAGTGTCTTGTCTTTCCGTTGCAATATCTTTAAGTGAAGAAAATTGCGGTTATTATGATCATTTTGATTCACCTCTTAAATACCGTCTTTATATTATCATTCAAAATGAATAAAGCTTTTTTTATTACATTGCGCCAAACAAAAACAAGAAAATTAGTAGCGATATTAGATTCTGATTATTCGATATTCGCAGCTATCTTTCAAAATGATTGGTGGCCATTCTTCAGTACGACTTTCGGCACAATAATCACCGTATGTGGGCTTAGGGTCCACAACAGAGAGGCGTGACCCGCTCACATTTAGTTGAGGGGCTGGGGAGTGTCACTCATTTGAAATCCATTAGCGGTCCTTGCGCACAAAAAAAAGTGCTGGTTGTCACACTCTTGTCTGAAGAGCCTGGATGCTGTCAAAGTGAAAGGTGTTTGAGACTCAGGAGACAGCAAGAGATATAATATATTGCGGAATTAGTGATGAGGAAGAAAAAAAGGATGGATGATTATTCCCCCCCCCCCACACACACACACACTTCTGTTCGTCGATCGTTACTGGACAATAGTGTAGGTCGATTTTGAAATTGTAACGTCTCCCATGTGGCAAATATTGCAAAGTAACATAAGAAATTAACACATAAAATATTTTTCTTAAAAACTTTGCCTTCGTTTGAAGAAATATAATCTTTTAATGTGTTATCACTGTTACATCTTAAATATAAGGTAAAAAGCAGCATATCTGAGGTGTCAGGGGCGTATTTTCAATTTGAATTCTAGTTATGATTATTTATACTAGCAAATATATGCACCCTCCGGGTGCAAGTATTTAATGTAATAAAATATTATATTAAATTTAATATAATGTTTAATTTAATATAATGTTTAATGTAATAAAATATTATATTAAATTAGAAAGGCTAATGAAACTGAATAAGAATACCGATAAAAAGATTTGAAACAGAGGGAGTATAATAAAAAATAGAACAACTGAAACTTACTCTTCCATCACTCTCGTCTTTCATTGTTATTTTTTCTAATCTATTTACTTAAAAGAGGAAGTAAATAATAAAATGACTTCTTTTTTCTTGTTAATTTAATATTCATTGAAGAGATTTTTGATTATATACATTAAAATAAAACCAAACAGTTAGAAATCAATAATACTAAGCACATATTTAATAAAATCACATTTTTCATATAAATATGCAAATTAGCCTTCCCGTTCCCACAGTAAACCGCTATTTATTGTATATATAAATATAATTGCATGTTGTTAGTATGTAGATATGGTTAACAGTATTAATGTAAAACAATTTTATCAATAATTCAGGTTTGAATAAAAATAAGATCATGGAAAATGTGACATAAATAACTAAGTAAATTGTGACTTGAGTAGTAATATAGTTTTGGTTACTGACAGAAAAACACACAATCTCCATTATAATAAGATTCGTTTAAAATGACAACTTTTACGGTTTAAATATCAAAATAGTTATATTTTCTAACCAATTTCTAAGGCTAAATTTTGTAAAAAGAAGGATTTTTTTGTTCATTTTAGTAGACGATGCTATTTCTTCAAAACAATGGTGCAAGTAAGAGATCTAATTTTTGGTATCAGTATTCATTATATCAACACAATTTTCACTGAGAGAATCTGATATTTTTCAATTGAAAGATTAGCCTACCCTACTGGACAGATAGAGGTGGGTCTAAGTTTTCCACTAGTAAGGAAGAAAAATCGAAGGCAAATTATATAAAAGAGTTCCTCTTTTGGAAGATGATGGAGTAGGACTGAGATGAAGGTGAATGAAAGGAAGCAAGTTGACGGTGATTGAGAGTGTCCTGTGGGCGTTAGTTGTCTTGGACAGATGAAATTGCAGTCGGTAGAGAAAAATGCTGTGGACGGTGGAAAGGGCTGGTGTTTAGGGGCGGGGGAGAAGAGTGGTAGTAAGTACAAAGCAGGAGGAGGGGGAAAACGAATGTGATGCGTGCGAAGAGGGAGGAATTTGGAAAGATGTTAATCGAAGAGCGAGAGAGATGATGAAAGTGTCAAGGTTAGGTCGAAGAAGTGAGAAGAAGAGTCAAAGTGGGAGGAGAAATTATAATTAAGGATTAAAAAAAACGAACAAGGGTAAAGAAGATGCAGAAGGTAGATGAGAAGAAGGTAGATGAGGAAGAAGGTAGATGAGGAAGAATATAATAGGAAATTTGACAGGAATTAGGGGGGAGGGGAAGAAAATAGTAAGAATAGAAGACAAAGAAAATATATCCCGCTCTCACTAAGAGGGCCAGACACACACACACAACACACAAATCAAAACTATAGCCTAACATAGAAAATAAGGATGGGAAAAAATTCACAACTATTTAACGAATTTTATCATTCTGCTTGTCTGTATATTACACCAGATGTCCTCCCGCAGCCAAGTGTACTATCCTTTCATCTCCCTCCTTCACCGCGTGATTGGCCTAGCCCATAGCTTTACCAGACGGTTGCAAATATTATCAGTATACACACACACACAAAATAGTTGAATATATTGTTTTAGACTTAAATTTAGAACTTGTTAAGAGAAGAAAGCTTTTGTTTCATCGCAATTCTTGAATGAAAAAAAATCATATAGCCTAAAATAGAAAATAAAAGTGGGGAAAAAATTTCATCGAAATCTATCAATCTTGTCTGTTCGTTCGTATATTACACTCAGATATCCACCCCGTAGCCAAGTGTATTATTCTCTCACACTTCTCTTTGACTAAGTGATTGGCCTAGCTCATGGCTTTACCTACCGGACGGTTGCAAATATATAACAGAAAACACACACACACACCCAAAAAATACGGTTGCAACTAATATACACACCCAAGAAAATACAGAAAAATAAAAATAAAAGCAATAAAAAAAGTATACACACACAAAAAAAAAAAAAAAAAACAAACAAAACATTCTTAAATAAAAATACTAAAAAGCTTAATAGGGGTGGGGGTTACAATTCTTTTATTCTCCTCCTTAACCACGTGATTGGCCTAGCCCATGGCTTTGCAAGACGGTTGCAAGTAAACGCGCACACACGCACACAAAAAACAAATAGATTGTTTAAACTCAAATTTAGACAGTTGAACCGAGGAAAATAAAAGTATTGTTTTATCATTATTTAAAAAAAAAAAGGCTTGTTATTTAATTGATTATCTTCTTTCGCGTATTGAAAATAATGATTGGTTTCGTTGAGGAAACGCTTTTAAAAAATTTTTTTTTTTTCCTATATTCGCCACCCTTTCTTTACTACTACTGTTATTAAGGATTATATAGATTGTTATTTTCGGCTGGGGCAGATTTGATAGGTAAGTTTTCTCAATGATATCTAGTGTCCGTACAGTTAATGATATATATATATATAATATATATATATATATATATTAAGAGAGAGAGAGATACAGAGATAAAGAAGAGAGAGAGAGAGAGGAGAGAGTAGAATTAAAAAGAAAATTAAAAAAAAAAAGAAGTATATTCGAATATAGGTATGAGAATCAGGATATGGACGACCAAACCAAGTGAGAACAAAACAGGTAAAAATTCTAAAGAAAATGATAAAATTGAAGCGAAATTGATCGAAAGTAGGATATTAAATAAAAAAAAAAGTTAAAGGTTAAAAAAAATTATTAAAACAACCAAAAATAAAAACCAAGAAAATAGGCGGGACAAACGTTTTTGAATTTGACATTGATGTAGATTTATTGGCATCAGGATGAAATAAAAAAAAAAAAAAAAAAAAAAAAAAACGGAAGTTGAGTAAGAGGAGGAGGAGGTAAAAGGTAAGTAGGAAAGGGAAATGAAAGAGATATGAGGGGGGGGAATCGTGAGCGAAAAAATTGGTTGAAAGGAAAGGAATAAGAACAAAGAGAGGGTAGGAGGAGGAGGAAAATGCAAGAAGAGGAGAAGGCAGAAGAAAAATGGTAAAAGATTGGAAGAAATACGTAACACAAGGAGGAGGTAAAAAATAACAAAAATGGTGGAATAAAATGTGAATAAAGAAGTAGGAGAAAAAACAAAGAACAAAGAGAAAAAAGACAACGATGCAAATGAAATAGAAAAAGAGAATAAGGTTGATATATCAAAATAAAGAGAACGTATCAACGGCGTAAACGTAAAGGGGGAAGAGAGAATCAACGACAACGTAAAAAAGTTAACAGCGACGTAGACGTAAGAAAAATAAGGCAACAATGTAAACGTAGCAAAAGAGAGAGAAGGCAGCAAGAATTTAGACGTAACCAAGGGTCACAGCGACGCAAGAAGAAAGAAAGAAAAAAACAAAACAAAAACGTAGATGCAAAGAAAAAAGAAAGCAACAACGACGTAGACGCAGAAAAGAAAAAAAACGAAATCAACAAAGACGTAGACGTAGCAAAGAAAAAAAAAAAAAAATAAAGCAACAAAGACGTAGACGAAAGCAACGTAGACGTAGTAAAGGAAAAAAAAGAAAGCAACAACGCCGTAGACGAAAGCAACGTAGACGTAGTAAAGGAAAAAAAGAAAGCAACAACGCCGTAGACGAAAGCAACGTAGACGTAGTAAAGGAAAAAAAAAGAAAGCAACAACGCCGTAGACGAAAGCAACGTAGACGTAGTAAAGGAAAAAAAAAGAAAGCAACAACGACGTAGACGTAGCAAAAAAAGAACAAAGAAAAAGAGCAACAAACGACGTAGACGTAGCAAAGAAAAACGAAAAAAAAAAAGAAACCATGACGACGTAGACGCAGCAAAGACCAAAGAAAAGAAAGAAGAAAAAAAAGTAACAACGACGTAGACGTAGCAAAGAAAAAAAGAAAACAACGACGTAGACGCAGCAAAGGCAAAGAAAAAAGAAAAAGCAACAACGATGTAGACGCAGCAAAGAAGAGAAAAAAAAAAAAAAAAAAAAAAAAAAAAAAAAAAAAACGAAAAAAAAAAAAAAAAAAACGACGTAGACGTAGCAAAATAAAAAGGAAACAATAACGTAATAAAAAAAAAATAAAAAAAAGAAAGAAAAAAGGGGAAAGAAATAAGAAAGCCAAAACAGAGAAGGCAACAATGACGTAGACGTAACAAAAAAAGAGAAAGAAACGACGAAATGCGCGCGTAACATGAGGATAAAGAAGTAAAAGTAGCAGAAGTTTGAAGGAGAAGGAAGAGGGCAATATTAAAAAAAAAAGAAAAAAAAAGAAAAAAAAAAAAAAAAAGGTGGGAGACAAAAAGAGAAAAGAGAACAACTAAATGTAAATGATAATCCAGTGAAAAGAAGGTGAGAGAGAAAAAAAGGCGGTCTTTAAAAAGAGAGTTGGACTGGTTGACAAGTTGAGGTAATTGTTGTTGATGATTTTGGAAGGCTGTCTCCCAAACAATTACTGTCTCCGTGCGCACAAATACTCACCCCCCCCGCCAACTCATTTCCTTTAACCACACTCCCCCCCCCCACACACACACAGAGACCCTGTTTTTCTTTGTTTTCTTTTCCCTAATTTTATTTTGTATTTTTAGTCTTTTCTTTAAGAGCGACCCCATGAATGCATCAGAGACACCAAACCCGACAGAAGTGTAGCCAATCGTATTGTAATATCCGCTTGTTCGTCCCACGCAGGAACTTTCCTGCCCCATAATCACCAGCTACAGTTCCCCCCCCCCCGATAGAACTGTCTTTATAAACATTACTAATTTGTGACCTAGAGAAGTTAGTGTGCTACTATTTTTTTTGTCTAGAAAAATATTCTTTCATATTTATATATTAATACTCCTATTTCTTAATTGTACGACCGTTATCTTGCACCACCCTCTGATTAAAAATATGACCGTCCAAATAGTCCAAGATGAAATGCAAAAATGTAAACATTGATTATACTCCGTTTATCCGCCGAATACTTATTTCTTCTGAATGTCTTCACCTCAGCTAAATAGTGGACCATTCCGGTTTTATTATAAAGAAAGGGAAGAAAAATACATGCTACATAGAAAAACAAAATAAAGAAAGTGTAAGGGAAAGATAGAGGGGTTGAGCGTACGAAAGCGATAATGCTAATCTGTTTTAATCGAATATAAAAGATGGAAAGAAAGTAAAAAGAGTTAAATCAAGATTATTATACTTTTTACATATTGAACTATTTAGCACTAGCTATTAAGTAAACATTTCAAACGTTGTAATAATCAAATTATCATATTGTGGTATATCCACAGGTCCTGCTAGTTTTATATATAATTTCCTCTTCACGGAAACCCTTACAATCAGAGTTGGATTTATACCGTTAGGAACCCTGGAAACTTCATTTTAATGGACTCCTTGAGGTAATTCAACATAGAAATTAAATCAGGTAGACGAGAAAAATATTGAATTAGAAGGAATTTACTAAAAGAAAAAAAATAGTTCCTAAAGAAAAGGTTTGATTGTTATTTTCTACTAGCAAAATAAAAAAACGCCCTCTAGGCGACGTAAAATAAATATTGCCTGAGGGGATGGGAATTGAAAATATCAGAGTTTGTATCATAAGTAAAATCAAATTTATTAAAAAGGAGTAAAAAATAAAATAAATTTATTAAATGAGAAATAAATAAAAAAATTGAAATGGAAACTTAGTTCTGATAACTTTAAATATATATTAAAATAAAACAATCTATATATAGATAGATAATACGCGGTATTTATTAAAACTTGATTAAAAACCTAATGAGGACTGTCTAACATTGCATGTTCAATTTTGAGTGTATTTATTCTATGTTATGACGTTTTACGTAGTGTGACATAAGCAGTGACGTAGTTTTTGTTACAGACAAAAATCGGAAGCGAATCTCCATTATTAATAGAGTATTATATTGACTAAAAAACTAAGACATTTTTTTTTTCAGTTTGTATTATAAAGAATGTTTGAGTGCTCATATGGCAAGGGCTCTCAGGGCAATCGATTCATTTGCCACATTATATATCCGACCCTTCTTCAGAACGTTAGTACTTTTTCCTTTTTATTACAAAAACAAGAAGCGGCAACCCAGCGTCGCCTGGGTAGAGGGAGAAAAAAACCTGGTGTATTGATTTGTTCAGTTCTAAGTAGAATTTCAATGCTATTTCTATGTATATTTTAATTTTAAAATATCTTCCAATATAAATGAAACCTTCATAATTTTTGCACAAAAAGCAAGAAACCGTTTTAATGTGTACATATATTTACTTTGTCGTTAATTGTTTTATTTTCGAAGTTTCCTCCGGACATACATGCATACATACAACCTGCCCTTTATATATGTATTGATTAATAATCAACAATACATCAAATTGAGTTATGATTCCCTTGTCGAAAGCAGCAGTTCTCGCCATATGACTTAAGTTAAGCAGCGATGATCAAGTTCAATTCTGGAATGGGTGACCTCTTAAACGGGGGGGGGGGGGTTAAGAGGTCACCAAAAAACAAAAAAAAAAAACACAAACACTGACTACTGTAAATAACGTGAAATCTGTATGGCCGACTAAGCAAATGTTCAGTAATTAAAATGGCATCGAATAAGCTCATGTCCTGAAAGTACCGGTTCCCGTTAAATAACCGAAATTCAGCAGCCAAATGCCCGTTCACTTTTTAGATGAGTGACCCCCCCTCTTTATGTAAGCAACCCGAGATATGTGTGTAAGACGCAATACACAGACACACACACACACATATATATATATATATATGGCTGAACTTGCACAAAGGTGTCCAAATTAGGGTGATCCAGAAAAAACAGAACCCAAATTAATTTATTTTTCCCATTAAACTAACCTTAAACCCCAATCCTCCCTAGTTAAAATTACCAGTTTTATAATAAGATTTATGGTTGTTTTTTCCGGGTCACCAGTATACAGGGTGACCCAGAAAAAAAGAACCCAAATTATTTTTTTCATTTTCCCATTAAACTAACCCTAAACCCCAATCCTAACCCCCATATTTAAAATTAACAGTTTATTACAATATTTGTGGGTTCTGTTTTTTTTTCTGGTCACCCTAATTTTGACACCTTTGTGCAAGTTCAGCCATATATATATATATATATATATATATATATATATTATATATATATATATATAGCTGTTCAAGTAGACCAGAATGTAACTAAGGGAAAGATTGATTGTACGCGTCATTACTGGTGCACTTGGAATGATCGGCAAAATAGAAAGAAATTGGAACCTTACTGAAAAATCTTAATATCATAAATAAGGATATTGTGAATACAGCTCAAATGATTCGAG
>CM042143.1:120251985-120256985 GCA_023376005.1 Doryteuthis pealeii | reverse complement strand
AATATTATCTAATATTATCTTAATATTATCTAAATATTATCTAAATATTATCTTAATATTATCTTAATATTATCTTAATATTATCTTAATATTATCTTAATATTATCTAAATATTATCTTAATATTATCTTAATATTATCTAAATTTATCTTAATATTATCTAAATTTATCTTAATATTATCTAAATTTATCTTAATATTATCTTATTATCTAAATTTATCTTAATATTATCTTAATATTATCTAATATTATCTAAATTTATCTTAATATTAAGATAAATTTATCTTAATATTAAGATAAATTTATCTAATATTATCTAAATTTATCTAATATTATCTAAATTTATCTAATATTATCTAAATTTATCTAATTTATCTAAATTTATCTAATATTATCTAAATTTTATCTAATATTATCTAAATAGTTAAATCAGGAAAATTTAGCAATGAAATAAGAGAGTGAATGAAGAGTAAATTTCAGTTCTATTTTTTATAGATTATACTCCTCTTTCTGTTTCAAATCTTTTTAACTGCATTCTTATTTAATTTCATTAGCCTTTTTGATTTAATAAAATATTCTATTACATTAAAACTTAAATACTTGCACCCGGAGGGTGCATATAATTGCTAGTTATTTTGATATCTTTTTAAAATTATTTTTGAAAATTGAAAAATTTCTGACCATTAGAGAAAGTCTATTTTTTCATCATAATATTCAGTGGTACCAAATAATTAAGAAACAAATATACGGAAATATATTTTAAATCTAGAATCGATGTTGTATGAATCCAACCTCAGTGTCATGTACACTATGTTCTAGGCTGGGAAATGTGTGAGTGAAGTCGTTCTTTAGATTGTTACAGAGTTGTTTCCCCTGGAATTATTATTCAAACAAAGCTATTGTAGCGGAAGAAAGATATGCTCGCTTGTAGATTATTACACGTAATTACATTACGTATGTAAATAAACTACTTAAAAATACTGATATTACTATATTACAAAATGAGTCAACACACACACACAATATATATATATATATATATATGACTAAAGAGGGAGCTTATATGCTAGGTAGAGTTCAACATTAAAATTATTAAGAGAAATATCAGCAGAAAAATAAAACATTAAAAATTGATGTTATATATGTAATCCCATTTTATTTTTAACCTTTGTTAATTTTCAACATTTCAATTAATATATATATATATATATATATATATATATATATATATATATATATATATATATATATATATAAAATGTCTAGCCACGCTGAAGAGACTTGATAAGTCGAAACACGTGTCTGTGGATGACCCTATATATATATATATATATATATATAATATATATTATAAAAATGTCTAGCCACGCTGAATAGAATTGATAAGTCGAAACACGTGTCTGTGGATGACCATATAATATATAATATATATATATATATATATATATATATATATATATATATATATATATATATATATATATATATATATTATGTATGTGTGTGTGTGTGTGTGTGTGTGTGTGTGTGTGTGTCTGTAAAATAAAGTTCTCTGAGAGGCCTTTCGTCGGTATCAACCGGGCAGCAAGGGACTATCCACCTACCGTAATCGCTAGCACAGGTAGATTTTTTTTCGGAGCCGCAACTACCGCCAGCTCCCCTCAGATTAGATTACCCAATCTGTGCTACTCATGCGCTGAGTTGGCGGGGACTGGTATCGAACCCGGAAAATTGCGATTCCGTGGCGGGGGATCTAACGACTGAAAAGAGCCACATATATTACACACACTAATCTTATTAGTAAACGCTCGCGGTAAGAAAAAAAAGTTTGTTAGTAAAAAATATATTCACCTGCGAAAAAAAAAAAAAAAAAAAAACGAAAAAGAAAACCATATATGCGGAACCATATAACACTTGACAAAAAGTGTCAGATTTGTTGCCCTGATGAGCTGATGAGCTACTAAGCGAAACTATAGTAGGTATATCTGACTCATTAGATTTAACATTACACCACACACACACACACACACTTGTGACATAAGATTGAGGTTATTTTACAGATAAACTCATAAGTCTCTTTGAAAAGACAAAAATCTATCATATACATTTTTTTAATTCCATGCATCTTACAAGAAAGTGAATTTACAAAGATAAACACATACGCTATTAACTAGTGATATACGAGATATAGATTTTGATATCCAGATGGATATCTGATATAGCCTGATTGCAATAGAGAAAATAGATTTGAGAAAATTATTAGTATTGTTTACACTAATTATATATCGGGTTATTTCCTAGTTGAGTAACATGATATTACAGGCGCGACCCAGAAAAAATAGAACCCAAATTATTTATTTTCCCATTAAACTAACCCTAAACCCCAACCTTCTTATATTTTAATTGACCTATTTATGAATGTGATTATTTTTATTTGACCTATTTAAGAACCATCCTGTGTAGTAATTCCATTCTTAGACTCCTGAACCACCACGATGTCATCTCCACCTTTTCCTAACCACAAAACCGGTGGCTATTGGTCAAGCAGCAACAATTGAGAGAGATTAAAGGAGATGATAGTCAATTTGAAATTTTACAGGTGTGGAGGTAGCATACCCAGAGAAGACAGCCGGTGTGCTGAGAATATCAGCACCATGAACATTATATATATATATATATATATATATATATATATATATATAATATTATATATATATATATATATATATGAGGGTAAGTAAACAAACGTGTTTATTTTTTATATGGCTTTAAGGCGACAATTTTTGGAGGATATGTGCTTAATTGAAGTCATACCTAATTTTGAAAAATAAATTAGTTAATAATTAATGAATTTAGGCGGGCATATATGTTCAAATGTAAGGCTAAACAAATCGAGAAAATGTCAATCCCTGAATGTACATTTCGACCTATTAGGTCTCATCAGCAAGGTTATAGACATGGGAGACTGCTCCGTGTGTGACCCGAAACCTAGACTGTCAAGCTGACAGGCGAAGTCTCTAACCGTTACACTAGCTGGCCATCCCACATTCTTCGCTTGTTTTGAAACTTATTTATATTCCACTTTTTATTGACTTTCTACACGACAGTATGAGACTAAGTAAACAAACAGATATATATATATATATATATATATATATATATAATATATGAGGGTAAGTAAACAAACAGATGTGTTTATTTTTATATGGCTTTAAGGCGACAATTTTTGGAGGATATGTGCTTAATTGAAGTCATACCTAATTTTGAAATTTAATTAGTTAATAATTAATGAATTTAGGAGGGCATATATGTTCACACACGGAGCAGTCGCCCATGTCTATAACCTTGCCGATGAGACCTAATAGGTCGAAATGTACATTCAGGGATTGACATTTTCTCGACTTGTTTAGCCTTACATTTGAACATACATTCCCACCTAAATTCATTAATTATTAACTAATTAATTTTCAAAATTAGGTATGACTTCAATTAAGCACATATCCTCCAAAGATAGATAGATAGATAGATAGATAGAGAGAGAGAGAGAGACACACACACACACACACACATAGAAAGGAGTAAAAATAAAACAAGTGTTTAATAGCAGCTCTTCTGCGTACCCAAAAACCTTTGAAGCTACAATGATATGTAAGTGTTGCGAGTCATTGGACCAGAGAGTGTAGATAAAGAAATATATCTAAAGCGTCAAGACCAGAAGGAATATACAAAAAAAAAAAAAAATTCTATAGGAAAAATACATTTTGAAATTTTAAGATACAAACGTATCACTTAATACCGGACAAAACACCAGAGAGTGTATTAATTACGATAAAAACTCAATGTGTTTTTTTTTTTATAGTTCCAACGAATCGCAGTAAAATAAAAAAATAAATTTGGAAACAAATATTTTTTGTGAACTTATGCCTGAAAAGTTAATATTCTTTCTAGTATTAATAAGTATTTAAGTTTTAACATAATGAAAGATATTAAATCATAAAAACTAACGAAATTAAATAAGAACGCATTTAATATTACACTTATTTTAATAATATTTTAATTGGTCAATATATAAAGTCATTCAAAATGGTTGATTTTAATACGTTGGAGAATAAATCAATATTAGAAATCAATTACAAATAATTATTAAACCCGGTTTTGTTAAAAACTAGTATGCAAATTAACTATTCCATATATTATGAAAACCTTTATTGCTTAGTGATATATAATACACATTGCAGTATTTTAAACGCATTAATAATGTGGGTTGTTTTGAGGCAAATCTTACTTATTTTCATAGAACCATCGTTGAAAAAGAAGATTTATTTCTACTCTATGTATTAATAATTTTGATTATAAATCAAATACGTATTGATAACTTACGCAATTCCTTAGGGTATTGTGACGTAAACGGCGATATATTTTTTTAACGGTATATCAACCTCGGTGGATCAATTAATACCGACAAAACTTCGAAATAAATTCATTCTTGATAGGAACTCATTCTTTTTTAAAAACATTTTTTTCTATTTCAACCCAGAGATGGGACCCTAACCGGTACTACCCACTCCGGGTCAGAGTGGACCTGGGAGCAATGGTGATGATGGGTACTCCACGCGGACCGGGTTGTTACGTTATTGTTTTTCTTTTTTATTTTGCTACGTTCTACGTCGGGTTTTTTTTTTTTTTTTTCGTTTTTTTTTTTTTTTTTTTCGTTTTTTTAGTTTGTTTTTTTTTTCTCTCTTCTTTGCTGCGTCTACATCGTTTGTTGCTTTTTTTTTCTTTGGGCCTTTGCTGCGTCTACGTCGTTTTGTTTCTTTTTTTCTTTGTCTACGTCTACGTCCGTTGTTACTTTTTTTTCTTTCTTTTCTTTTCTTTGGTCTTTGCTGCGTCTACGTCGTCATGGTTTCTTTTTTTTTTTTCGTATTTCTTTGCTACGCTCTACGTCGTTGTATGCTTTCTTTTTTCTTTGTTCTTTTTTCTTTGCTACGTCTACGTCGTTG
>CM042143.1:120171518-120251885 GCA_023376005.1 Doryteuthis pealeii | reverse complement strand
AAAGAGAGAGTTGAATCATCCTGTGGCAGTATTCGCATTCTTAGATTCTGAACACACGATGTCATGCTCACCGTTTTCCTAACGCACAAAGCGGGTGCTATTTTGTCAAGCTAGCAACATTGGACGAGGATTAAGTAGATGATAGTCCATTTTGAAATTTTACAGGTGAGGAGGTAGCATACCCAGAGAAGACAGCCGTGTGCTGAGAAATCGCAGCACATGAAACATATATATATATATATTATATATATATATATGGAGGGTAAGTAAACAAACAAATGTGTATTTTTTATAATGGATTTAAGCCGACAATTTTTGGAGGATATGTGCTTAATTGAAGTCATACCTAATTTTGAAATTATTAGTTAATAATTAATGAATTTAGGCAGGCATATATGTTCAAATGTAAGGCTAAATAAATCGAGAAAATGTCAATCCCTGAATGTACATTTCGACCTATTAGGTCTCATCAGCAAGGTTATAGACATGGGAGACTGCTCCGTGTGTGACCCGAAACCTCGACTGTCAAGCTGACAGGCGAAGTCTCTAACCGTTACACTAGCTGGCCATCCCACATTCTTCGCTTGTTTTGAAACAATTATATTCCACATTTTATTGACTTTCTACACGACAGTATGAGGGTAAGTAAACAAACAAATGAGTTTATTTTTTATATGGCTTTAAGTCGACAATTTTTGGTGGATATGTGCTTAATTGAAGTCATGCCTAATTTTGAAAATTAATTAGTTAATAATTAATGAATCTAGGCGGGCATATATATTCACACGGAGCAGTCTCCCATGTCTATAACCTTGCTGATGAGACCTAATAGGTCGAAATGTACATTCAGGGATTGATATTTTCTCGACTTGTTTAGCCTTACATTTGAACATATATGCCCGCCTAAATTCATTAATTATCAACTAATTAATTTTCAAAATTAGGTATGACTTCAATTAAGCACATATCCTCCAAAGATAGATAGATAGATAGATAGATAGAGAGAGAGAGAGAGAGACACACACACGCACACACACATAGAAAGGAGTAATAATAAAACAAGTGTTTAATAGCAGCTCTTCTGCGTACCCCAAAACCTTTGAAGCTACAATGATATGTAAGTGTTGCGAGTCATTGGACCAGAGAGTGTAGATAAAGAAATATATCTAAAGCGTCAAGACCAGAAGGAATATACAATAAAAAAAATATTCAATAGGAAAAATACATTTTTAAATTTTAAGATACAAACGTATCACTTAATACCGAACAGAACACCAGAGAGTGTATTAATTACGATAAAAACTCAATTTTTTTTATAGTTCCAACGAATCGCAGTAAAATAAAAAATAAATTTGGAAACAAATGTTTTTTGTGAACTTATTAATACTAGAAAGAATATTCTCTTTTCAGGCATAAGTATTTAAGTTTTAACATAATGAAAGATATTAAATCATAAAAACTAACCAAATTAAATAAGAACGCATTTAATATTACACTTATTTTAATTGGTCAATATATAAAATCATTCAAAATGATTGATTTTAATACGTTGGAGAATAAATCAATATTAGAAATCAATTACAAATAATTATTAAACGCGGTTTTGTTAAAACCAGTATGCAAATTAACTATTCCATATATTATGAAAACCTTTATTGCTTAGTGAAATATAATACACATTGCAGTATTTTAAACGCACTAATAATGTGGGTTGTTTTGAGGCAAATCTTACTTATTTTCATAGAGACATCGTTGAAAAAGAAGATTTATTTCTACTCTATGTATTAATAATTTTGATTATAAATCAAATACGTATTGATAACTTACGCAATTCCTTATGGTATTCTGACGTAAACGGTGATATATATTTTTTAACGGTATATCAACCTCGGTGGATCAATTAATACCGACAAAGCTTATTTATAAAAACATTTTTTTCTATTCAACCAATAGATGGTACCCTAACCGGTACTACCACTCCGGGTCAGAGTGGACCTGGGAGCAATGGTGATGAATGGGTACTCCACATTCCTCAAAACTCCAGAACTGGAACCTCACCATCAGAGTTTACAGTCATTCCCAGGACAATAAGACCCTAATCCAATCATCTTTAGCAGATATGATAAAAAGGGTGGCGTCTTGCCATAAGGGCAATGGGGTTGGGCCAATTATATAGGTGCTAGGGCTTGACATGACCAACCATTTGATCAGACGATGTTTCTCCGACCGCCCATCTAGCCTAATTAAGGGCCAAAGTGGAGGGTTTCAAGTCATGGATTGCTCAACCAGCAGTATTTCGTTTTTAAGCATCATGAGTGGCCACCCACGGCCAACAGGTAGCCCTATTGGGGGGGGGGCTTCGTATCCCTCTGCAGAGGCGCAGTCGGTGTATTTTAAAGCCCCACTCGACAGCGCTAAGTGACGTAGTTTCAGCTAGACACCGAATCTTCATTATAGTTAGATAAGCCCTTCTGGAACTAGCTCGTATCTCAAATTTTAGCTTTCAACACAAAGCAAAAGAACAAAAACTCGTAAGTCTAGGTAACGCTGTATTTCAAAATTTAATACATGCCAAATTTATGTTTTTCCACTTCATATATATATATATATATATATATATATATATATATATATATATATTGATGGAGGATTGGTATAAAATCCGACAGTATAGAGGTGAGGTAAAAGGAAAAGTAGACAAAAAATAATGACTCAACCAAGTAGAAATAAGAGAAATATTTCGTTCTTCTTTACGCGAAGAACATCAGTCTAACTTTATTCAAACAAAGTACGTACATTTTGTATTTATAGAAGAGAAAGTGAGTAACTCTCCCTTTCCCAACAAGCACCCAGCAACTAATATGATAGTTATTCTCTATTCAACCGAATCCTCTCTAGCTTCCCTTCAATTTCACCACAAATTCACTTTCTCTTCTATAAATACAAATGTATGTACATTGTTTTGAATAAAGAACGAAATATTTCTCTATTTTTACTTGCTTGAGTCATTAATTTTTGTCCACTTTTCCTTTTACCTCACACACGCATTCTCCCTCCAGCTATGGGTTAAATAGTAGGGCAGACTGGGCCCTTCAGCCTTGGGTAGGTAACCAGTCTAGGAGAGGGATAACTGAATTCAAAATTCCTGAGGTCGGTCGTTGATTGGGTTTGTGACAACCCTTGATACACCAATTCTTTCCTATCGACTGTACCAAAAAGTGTGGATGGTCCAACACAAGCCTTCACCACTATAAACAAATGACTGTTTGGGTGTTCATTGTGTGTGTGAACCCTCATGCGTCGAAAATCGACGAGAGAGTCCATAATATATAACGGCGTATTGGCCGGCCATACGTGTTTGCTTCCACTCAAAACCTTCGTCTTTATCTTCACTTTTCGCTTCGTCTACCCAATCAATCTAAAAAATGGTGAAAGTATTCAAAGTGTGCACTTAAAAACAAAAAAAAACAAATTATAAACTTGAGTTCTGGATAAAAACGTAAAATTATATCAAAAATCGATCAATAGTTCAATGAAATTTCCGCTACTTTTCACAAACTACTATCTTTAAGTGTGGATTCTTCATTATTCCCCGATCAAAATAAAATAAAAGATACCTGTTCTGCTATGAATAAGTTCATGTGTGTGACTACCCTTTTTTCTATTACAGGCGAGAATCTATAAGCTTTTAAGAAAGTGTCATATTTCGCATTAATTTGATCTTAATACATTTTGACTGGAAAAAAATAAGTAAAAATTAATAGAAAAATTTTTGTGGCCAATTGAAAAAGATGGAGAAATATTTCAGGAGAATTCCATAAAACTTCACCTAAAATATTTTTCCTCGATGGAACATTCTCGAAGATTGGTTATTTCAAAATAATAAATTGATTGGAATGAATTTTCAATGAAATGATTTTTCGACATTTTTAAATGTCGAAAATATAAATTCCAAACAGTATACGTAGTTATAAAGATTTCATAATTCCTAACCTCCTAGTGAAAAAAATTAAAAAAATAAGAAAAAAAAAAATTTTCAATGTGATTCTCAATCCATTGATCTTTATAATTCACATAGTTTGAACATGTAGAGGAAAATGACTTATCAAAATTCAATTAATAATCATCATGGTATAGATTGAAAGATGCTCCTAGAGAAACATGCATTTATGAGAGAGAGAGAGAGAGAGAGAGAGAGAGAGAGAGAGAGAGAGAGAGAGAGAGAGAGAGGTGTGGAGAGAGAGGGGAAAACAGAGAGACTGTGGGAAACAAGCAGAGAGAGAGGCGAGGCAGAGAGAGGGGGCGACAGAAGAGAGGCTGTGGCAGAGAGAGGGGCGAAACAGAGAGAGCTGTGGCGAGAGAGAGAGAGAGAGAGAGAGAGAGAGAGAGGCTGTGGCGAAACAGAAAGAGAGAGAGAGAGAGTGGTGAGAGAGAGAGAGGAGAGAGAGAGGAGAGGCTGTGGCGAAACAAGAGAGAGAAAAGAGAGAAAAGAGGCGAAACAGAGAGAGGCGAAACAGTGAGGTTGTGGTGAAACAGAGAGGTTGTGGTGAAACAGAGAGAGAGAGAGAGAGGGGGGCGAGAGAGAGAGAGAGAGAGGGGCGAAAGAGAGAGGCAGGGGCGAAAGAGAGAGAGAGAGAGGGAAACAAAGAGTCAGTGGCGAAACAGAGAGAGAGAGAGAAGAGGCGAAACAGAGAGGCTGTGGCGAAACAGACAGAGAGGCTGTGGCGAGACAGGGAGGCTGTGGCGAAAGAGAGAGAGGGGGAGAGAGAGAGGCGAAACAGAGAGGTTGTGGCGAAAGAAAGAGAGAGAGAGAGAGAGAGAGAGAGAGAGAGAGAGAGAGAGAGAGAGAGAGGGCGAAACAGAGAGGCTGTGTCGAAGAGAGAGAGGGGGAAGAGAGAGTGGGGAACAGAGAGGTTGTGGCGAAACAGAGAGAGTGGCGGAACAGAGAGAGAGGCGAAAGAAAGAGAGAGAGAGAGAGAGAGAGAGAGAGAGAGGCTGTGGCGAAACAAAGAGAGAGGGGGGTGAAAGAGAGAGAGAGAGAGAGAGAGAGAGAGAGAGAGGCTGTGGCGAAACAAAGAGAGAGAGAGGCGAAACAGAGAGGCTGTGGCGAAACAGAGGCGAAAGAGAAAGAAAGAGGCGAAACAGAGAGGCTTGTGGCGAAAGAGAGAGAGAGAGAGAGAGAGAAAAGAGGCGAAACAGAGAGGCTGTGGCGAAACAAGCAGTGAGAGAGGCGAGGCAGAGAGAGGGGCGAAACAGAGAGAGGCTGTGGCAGAGAGAGGGGCGAAACAGAGAGAGGCTGTGGCGAAAGAGAGAGGCTGTGGCGAAACAGAGAGAGGCTGTGGCGAAAGAGAGAGAAAGAGGCGAAACAGAGAGAGAAAGAGGCGAAACAGAGAGGCTGTGGCGAAACAAAGAGAGAGCGGCGAAACAGAGAGGTTGTGGTGAAACAGAGAGAGAGATAGGGGCGAGAGAGAGAGAGGGCGAAGAGAGAGAGGGGCGAAGAGAGAGGCTGTGGCGAAAGAAAGAGAGAGAGAAAGAGAGAGGCGAAACAGAGAGTCAGTGGCGAAACAGAGAGAGAGAGAAAGAGGCGAAACAGAGAGGCTGTGGCGAAACAGACAGAGAGGCTGTGGCGAAAGAGAGAGAGGGGGAGAGAGAGAGGCGAAACAGATGTTGTGGCGAGAGAGAGAGAGAGAGAGACGAAACAGAGGTTGTGGCGAAAGAAAGAAAAAGAGAGAGAGAGAGAGAGAAAAAGGCGAAACACAGAGAGAGAGAGAGAGAGAGAGAGAGAGAGAGAGAGAGGCGAAACAGAGGC
The DNA here is from genome assembly GCA_023376005.1 of Doryteuthis pealeii. NCBI lineage: Eukaryota > Metazoa > Mollusca > Cephalopoda > Myopsida > Loliginidae > Doryteuthis > Doryteuthis pealeii. The sequence continues at coordinate 120,246,076 of CM042143.1, read as the reverse complement.
TGTGGTGAAACAGAGAGAGAGAGAGAGAGAGAGAGAGAGAGAGTGGCGAAACAGAGAGGCTGTGGCGAGAGAGAGAGAGAGAGAGAGAGGCTATAGCGAAAAGAGGCGAAACAGAGAGGCTGTAGCGAAAGAGAGAGAAAGAGGCGAAACAGAGAGGTTGTGGTGAAAGACAGAGAGGGGGCGAAAGAAAGAGGCTGTGGAGAAAGAAAGAGAGAGAGAGGCGAAACAGAGGCTGTAGCGAAACAGAGAGGCTGTGGAGAGAAGAGAAAGAGGCGAAACAGAGAGGTTGTGGTGAAACAGAGAGAAGAAAGAGAGAGAGACAGAGAGAGAGAGAGAGAGAGGCGAAACAGAGAGGTTGTGGCGAAAGAGAGAGGCTGTGGAGAGAGAGAGAGAGGCGAAACAGAGGTTGTGGCGAAAGAGAGAGAGAGAGAGAGAGAGAGAGAGAGAGAGAGAGGCGAAACATAGAGGCTGTGTCGAAACAGACAGAGAGAGAGAGAGAGAGGCGAAACAGAGAGGCTGTGGCGAAAGAGAGAGAGAGAGGCGAAACAGAGAGGCTGTGGCGAAAGAGAGAGAGAGAGAGGCGAAACAGAGATGCTGTGGCGAAACAGAGAGAGAGGCGAAACAGAGAGAGAGAGGCGAAACAGAGAGAGAGAGAGAGAGAGAGAGAGGCGAAAGAGAGAGAGAGAGAGAGAGAGAGAGGCGAAACAGAGAGAGAGAGAGAGAGGCTGTAGCGAAAGAGAGAGGCTAAAGAGAGAGGCGAAAGAGAGAGGCTGTGGCGAAAGAGAGAGGCTAAAGAGAGAGGCGAAAGAGAGAGGCTGTGGCGAAAAGAGGGAGAAGGAGGCGAAACAGAGAGAAGGAGGGCGAGAGAGAGAGAGTGAGAGAGAGAGAGGGCTGTGGCGAAACAGAGAGGCTGTGGCGAAACAGAGAAGCTGTGGCGAAAGAGGGAAGAAGAGTGACGAAACAGAGAGGGCTGTGGCGAAAGAGAGACGAAAGAGAGGCTTGTGGCGAAACAGAGACGAAACAGAGAGGCTGTGGCGAAAACAGAGACGAAACAGAGAGGCTGTGGCGAAACAGAGACGAAACAGAGAGGTGTGGCGAGAAACAGAGAGGCTGTGGCGAAACAGAGAGAAACAGAGAGGCTGTGGCGAGAGAGATAGGCGAAAGAGAGAAAGAGTGAGAGAGAGAGAGAGAAAGAGAGAGAGAGGCGAAAGAGAGGCTGTGGCGAAACAGAGAGGCTGTGGCGAAACAGAGAGGGGGCGAGAGAGAGATGCGAAACAGAGTTTGTGGCGAAGAGAGAGAGGGGTGAGAGAGAGAGGGGTGAGAGAGAGAGAGGCGAAACAGAGAGGCTGTGGCGAAAGAGGCGAAACAGAGAGGCTGTGGCGAAACAGAGAAAGAGAGAGAGCGAGAGAAAGAGAGGCTAAACAGAGAGGCTGTGGCGAAAGAGAGAGAGAGAGAGAGAGAGAGAGAGATAGAGATAGAGGCGAAAAGAGAGGGCTGTGGCGAAAGAGAGGCTTTGGTGAGAGAGAGAGAGAGAGAGAGAGAGAGAGAAATAGAGGCGAAACAGAGAGGCTTTGGTGTGAGAGATATATAGAGAGGAGGGAGAGAGAGGCGAAACAGAGAGGATGTGGCGAAACAGAGAGGATGTGGCGAAACAGAGAAGATGTGGCGAAAGAAATTCCTTAGCATGGGCAGCGGCATGTGATTAATCTACGACCACGAACCATATCACGTGATCAGTTCAAAATTCACAAAAATATATCGATGACAAACTCACAAAGAATACCGGGGAGGGGAGGGGTACAACAGCCAAAATAGTCAGATGGTTGTTTGGATTTTTCAGCATGTCAACCCTTGCTGGGTTATTTCATTCCGAAGACTTTTTGTTTCATTCATTCTAGCTGTGTATTGAATTTTTGTTTTCAAACTCAATTTTTTAAAAACATTCTTTAATACTCAGATTTTAAAAATCTATTTAACCCATATATGGGACCCTAACAGGTAATACCACTCCAGCTCAGGGTGGAACTGGAAGTAACAACGATGAAGGGGTACTCCACATTTCACACAGCTTCAGAATTGGAACTTCGCCATTAGATGCAGTTTAACGCGATACCCAGGACACCAAGACCCTCAGTCGCTGCCTTCTAGCACATATGATTAAAGGGGTTTGGGGTTTGACATAAGGGCAATAGGGCCGGACAATTATATAGGTGCTAGGGTTTGACGTGGCCAGCAAATTTTTCAGAGGGGATCACAAAGTCGAGTGTTGCAAGTCATGAACTGCCTAGGCACAAGGAATCCGTCCTTAAGCATCACGCGGCCAACAGATGGCCCCATTAGATGTTATCTCTCTACAGAGGAATAGTCGGAGTATTCTTCCAAACAATGTGGATTTCATATAGCGCTAATAAACTTGGGAAAGGTATGAAATACGCATTCTTCCTCCAGCTATGGTTAAATTGTCGGACAGACTGGTTTCTTTAAGCTTGGTATGTCAACCAATCCAGGAGAAGGAAAAATGAATCCAGTTCATGTATAAGTTAGGATAGCTTAGGTAGCTTTGGTAATCGTCAGTTTCTCGCTTATATAACCAGGACGAATATTTGATTTTACCTGTAATTTGATGATCACATAGGTGAAAAACTGACCGTTTATTATGTACGCTACCCTAACATGGAAATACATATATACTCTATTTCCGATATTGAGTATTTTTTTTAATAAATATAGCAAAATACATTATCAATACATGCAAAAAGAAAAAAAACACCACCTGGGCGGTGTATAGATACATTTTTGAAAGATATTGCCTGAGGGCCGGGGGTAAAATTAGATAGATAAAATATAACGTTTGATATTTTTTGAAAATTAATTATTTAAAAAACATCGTATTCCCTCCACTCCACCGAGATATTGGTTTTGTTTTACGACAGTAGGGACCACCAAAACATTTCTAAGAAATTCTGGTTTAATTATTCAGACTTATCTTCAGAGAAAAATTAAAAAACGTTCGGGTAAAATATATTTTTTTCGGATTTCATAAAATCAAATAAGGGATAGTACAAAAATATTTCCCGTAATATGTTTCATGAAAAAACTATTTCAAACAAATTCATCTAAAAAGGTGTATAAGTATCGAAATTTTCGTGAAAATTTGACAATGAATTGATTTTTCATAGAATTTAAGTATTTTTATGTAGTAATTATACCGACTATGAATTAAATACTCATTGATAAACTTAATTCCACGAATGACTGTGATGTAAGAACTTATGTAGTTTCGGTTACAGATAAATAGAGACCGAATCTATTAATATATTAGTTAAGTTAGTGTAGACAGTTTTAGTCGGATAATCACAGAGAAACTGACAGCCGTTGACCGTGTCTACGCTATATCACATATCTACAGTGATTTTAATGGCATGTCAACCATGCTAGGCTTATTGTATGCCTTGAGGTTTGGGAATCACGGTCCTATTTACATTGTTTCTGTAGTTTGTTAAAATGTACTTTTTGCACACGGTCGTATTGAATATGAACAATTTTTAAACAGATCTATTTGTCCTATAAATGGTACCCTAACTGATACTACCACAAAGTGAACCTTAAAGAAATAGTAATGAAGGGATACTCTATACTTGCCAGAACTGAAGCTTCACTATCAGAGGCAGTTCAGTGTCATAGACAGGGTATTTATTCAGGGGGTGGTGTGTCACCTCTCTGATACCAGTCAGCGTAGTTTTAGCACTACCGACAGGGCACACTGAGATTTAGCGCCTTTTATAAATATAGCAAACTAATATATATATATATTAGTTAAAGATTAATGGTAAAATGAATGAATGGATGAAATAAGAATGAATGAAATGAGGGGGATAAATGAAAAATCCTTTCCAAGGGACCCTTCTCAAAAGTATTAAAACACTGAGTTATAGGAAGTTTTTCTCATCTATTATTCGACTCCTTTGAAGCATCAAGTTAGTATAATTATTCTAGTTATTAGAGAAGATAAAATCCGTCTCTTACCTTTGTAATATCTGTTGAGAAATTATATATATATATGTGTGTGTGTGTGTGTGTGTGTGTGTGTGTGTGCTATATTTATAAGAAAACAGTGCTCAAAATCATTGAGCATTTACATCTAAGTTAAGGCGGCATGGACAAGGAGTCAGCAACGCCTGGATACTGACAATTTATCGCCTATGCGATCTTTAGACTACTTGGTCTGAAAATCGTATAGGCGATCGCATATTGAGCACCGTTTACTTATAAGTATAGCACCCATATAAGTTCGTCATAAACCAAATATATTCCTGGTTTTAAAATTTCCTTTTTATTCTTACGTTTTTTGTTGTTATTTTTCAATTTTAAAAATCTCAATATTTCTCCGGACGAGTCCAATTTAAATTTGACAGGTCTTTATCTTGTCGATAAAAACGATCGGCCATTTTGATTCGTTTGACCTTTCTGATAATTATCCGGCGATTCCAACACAAAAATTAAGCTCAAAATGAGTCCAATTTCGAAAATTGTGAACACCGGCACTTTTTTTTGTTTTTATTCACTTTTATTATTTTTTTCTATTTACCAACTTCAATTCCTCTCCCTACTGCTCACTTCCAACCTATAGTGACCCCCAAAGTCTATTAACACGTGGGGGTTAGGGTTGCTCCTAATCACCTCTCAAATATCATTTGACAGTTCCTGTAAGTCGAGGCAGCCACTGCTCCTACGTTATTCACCTGAAAGCACCGCGACTCGACGCCCAAAATTAATGCATTGTGTCAAACTCTGTTCCCAATGTGGACTGGACCTGTTAATTTGTTCAGTCTCTAGGGAATCAGCAAATAAAAAAGAGTTCCTAATGTTAAAACAGTGTTTTTTTATTATTTTTCTTAGTTTTACTTTCTGTTTTCTATTTATTCATTTTATTGTATTTACGAAATTTATTCTCTCAATTATTTTAAAACTTTTTTCCAGTGTTTAAAATTTAAAAAAAACTAATTTTAGGCAGTTTCCCTAAGTATTTATTACTTACGTTATTTAAAAATGGACAAACCTTTTTCTTATTTATTTTTTTGCGGTATCTACGCTTCTATTTTATTATCTCCCTTTTCAACTCACTAGATTAACTGTAAAATATCGCAGTGTTTATATTCTCAAAGTTCATAAAATCCTTATCAACAGATATCATTTTTCTTTTAGATATATAGGAAATTCATTGTACTAACGTTAACTTTGAGAATCTAAGTATTAATCAAGTTCAGCTAGGGGACAGGGTCAAAGAAAGAAATAATGGTAAAGATTGTATTGCGCCAAATAAGTATCTGCATGGGAAAAATAATCATTCTGGAATAAGAAATTGAGATTTACCTCCCCCATTTTATGATTACCTCTCCTTTATAGAACTCTCCAGTGAATATTAGACTATATAAACTCAGTAAGTATACTAATTATTTTAAGTACAATTAAGCTTTCCAAAGTCTATCGGTATTATCGTTTATCATTATACATTCTATTTTTTGGCATTAATTGTCGTATATCCGAAATCGATTTGGTTGGAGACGCATGCTGTAATGGTTATCGTAGGAAATGGACAAGGTGATAAGAGATCTAATTATGGACAAAGATGGTTGAATTTCATATAGCTATAATAACCTTAGAAAGGTATTAACTACTATCCCTACAGCGATTGGTGAAGAGTTGGGCAGAATAGGCTATTTAACCTTGCTTAGGCAACCAGTATAGAAAGAAAACAGTTTAAACCTGCTAAACTTCGCTTTAGAAATTGACCTTGTGTCACATCCTACTTGTGTGGAGAGATTGGTAAATACATATATCCTAAATAGAGTACTCCGGCGAGGGACCCAAATGCAAGGCAGGGTACAATTTTGGTTATGCCGGAATTTGGTGACAAATTGTACGGAGAATTTTACAAGCAGAATTTACTTGATAGAATTCTACGACTTGTCAACCCGTCCAGGGATATTTTATGACTGGACTCTTTAACCCTTGTTAGACAACCAGCCAAAGAGAAGGAAAATTTTGAATTCAAACCTGTTAAACTCTGCTTACGAACTTAATCATGTATCCCATTCTACTTATACGGAAGAGTTGGTAAAGATACCTATGAGAAAAAGGTTTGGTTGTTTTGCTGTGTATCAACCCTTTTCGGGTAATTTAATGCCGAACAAAGTCATTTTGATAAAAAAAAAAAGAACTCAGGCTGCTTAAAGTAGCTGCTGTTGCTTATGTGGTCACCCAATTATGGTCTAGTGGAAACATGTTAAAAAAAGGGTTGGGTGTTTGGTAAGAAATCAATTTAAAGACTTTGGACAGGACAATCATGTTGGAGCTAGGGCTTGACATGACTAGCCGACTTTCCATTCATATTTTTCACATCTATTAATGGAGATTCGCTTCCTGTTTTTGTCCTGTAACAAAATTTACGTCACTGCTTACGTCACATTACCCAAATTCGTCATAACAGAATACACTCAGAATTTGAACATGCAACATTAGACAGTCCTCATTGTTTTTTTTATAACAAGTTTTAATAAATACATGACTGGTATTATATATCTATATATAGTTTGTTTTATATTAATACACATTTAAAGTTTACATTTCAAATTGTTTTATTTTTTAATCCTTTAATGAATTTGATGATTTTACTTACTTAGGGTACAAAAAAAAATATTTTTACATCCCAAGGAGGGTGTTTTTTATTTTGTAATATTATGGATAATAATAAGTTACTATTTGTTTAGAGTGGTTTGTACACGAAGCATCTTTGTGCAGTTTCTATCTAATTTCACCTCCAAGGGTTTCATTAAAGTCCAACCATTGCAGCCCTACAGGAACAATGACACAGGGTGAAAGAAAAGAAAAAAAGGCAACTGTACAGCCACTCACCGCCTATCACACAAACTATCCAATTAAGACGAACAAGACACTTTGTTAATTTTTAAATGAATACATCCTCCGAATATTAAAATTTTTAAAAAATATTTCTATACTCTCTCACACATCATATATATATATATATATATATATATATATATATATATATATATATATATATATGGGAGTATTCATATTTTGTCACAGCTTGTTCCCAAGCAAATAGCATCAGTTGTCAGACTGCCCAAGTGAGGACCAAAGCGAGCTGTTGCATGTATCCGGGTAAAAGACCGCTCAGCCTCAACAATCTTGTTCTCACGCGCAGTTTAATAGATTTCAATTCAAATTTTCCGTCTCTTAGATTGGTTGTGTAACCAAGGTTAAAGAGTCCAGAATATCTTATTTACCCATACCTGGGTGGGGGAGATAATTGAATTTATACCTTTCCTAAGATTAGGAGATGTAAACCGCCTTGTTCAACTGGTGGCCCCATTCGGAAAAGGGGCTATGGTTGTAGGACCCTCATTTTTCTAAGGGTTAAGTAACGTCAATGAATTGAAACATTATTTAGTGCTACGATGATTTTCTCGTTCAAAATGAACATTAAGCGAACTTAAATGTCAATTAAATAGTTCAGAAAAACAAGAAAGAAAAAAGGGGTGAGATATTTATCGACACCCATCACAGAGCAATGAAAAACGGTTACACCTAAGAGTATAGGTTCCCTCTTTATGTCTTTCACGGCGATTTTGTATCAATTTGGACAGACACGAACCCTTAAATTGCAGACGGATATCAGCCTTCTTACAATAAAATGTCTGACGCCTATTATGATGACATTTGACAAGACAGTAGCTTAGAATAAAACTATGGAATATTACGCTTTTGTAATAGTTCCTAGTACCTTGCATAATAGCAATGAAATCATGGAGGCGTAAAAGGTTTACTCAGCTCTTTGCTCAGTCAATAAATACAGCGTGGTTCAAAAGTCATGTCACGGTTGTATACGGTGTAGCGTTTGTTTGTATTCGCCTGGTGGAGTTGTCTGCCCCTTTTAGTTTGATGATGCCCGCTAGGGCACCAGTATTTAAGCGCCGGTTTCAAATCCTTTCGGCCTCTTTGCCGGTTTCACCAACTACGAGCCACATGGGGTAGATTCTATCTAAACCCTCTCGTGGGGCTCCGCCCCCCTTACATTACTGTAAGTTCTTTACAGCATGGACTATCGCTAGTCTCATGTCTGTACCCTTTTATTGTATATCTGTATCATTCATGAATGTGTCTATCTTTATTTGTGTACCTCTTTTTGTATGTACTCTTTATTATGAACGTTGTATTCTACTGTGATCCATGTGCTGTGTTATTGAATGTTTGTCTATTAACCTTCGCCGGAGTTATTTGTATCCAAAGTATGTTGAACTTTAAACCATCCTTACAACGGTTTTAACTTTCATTATTTTTCCATTTTCATAGAATACATAAGTTATACATTTACTTTACCTCTTCAAAAGAAATCTTTAAAAATTCAATAATTTTCTAGAATTTCGGGATGTATAGTGCCATAGGTTTTTTTTTCGGGAAAAGAAACTATATTGAAGAAAAAATATATAAGCATTTGTTAATACTCGTGTTCCTTAATTATATGAACGTTATCATCCTGCAAGACCCTCTGGTGTAAAAAGAGTCCAGATCGTCCATTAAATGCAAAAATTTGAATCCTGATTATCTGGTGTTGCTTATCCGCCGAATTATGAGTATTGTCATCTCGGTTAAATAAGGGACAATTCCGTTTTATTATAATGAAAGGGAAGAAAAAGACATCCTACAAAGAAATAGATTTAAGAAAGAAAGAGTAGGGGGAAACAAAGGGGGTTATGGCACGGAAGCAATCACCCTAATCGGTTTCGATCTAATAGATTGCGAATTTGATTCAAATTCTGGACGGCTGGTTGGATCTTACGGCAGTCCTTGTTGGGTTATTTTATGCCAAAGACGTTTTGTTTTATTTATTCTTGGTGGTGTTCAGATTTTTTCTAACTCAATTTTTTTAACACTAACTCTTTTTAAAATCTATTTACCCCATAGATGGGATACTAACAGGTATTAACACTTCAGGTTCACTTTGACGTGGGTAATGGGGATTAAGAGGTACTATACACCCTAAAGCTCCTGGTTTGAAATCTCACCATTAGATACACTTTGACGTCATACTCAGGACACCAAAATCCTCTAGCGCCTTCTAGCACATACTATAAAAAGGGTAGGAATCTGCCATAAGGGTAATAAGTTCTGGGGACTGACATAGGTTCTAGGGCCTGACGTGACCAGCCGATTGATCGGAGGAAGCCTCTCTACCTTTGGTCTAGCATAAGGGTCAAATTGGAGTGTTCCATGTCATGGACTGCTCAGTCATCATGACTACATCCTTAAGAATCATGGGTCACTTGATTTATCAATCTAATAGATTGCGAATTTGATTCAGATTCTAGACGGTTGGTTGGATCTTACGGCAGTCTTTGTTGGGTTATTTTATGCCAAAGACGTTTTGTTTTATTTATTCTTGATGGTATTCAGTTTTTTTTCTAACTCATTTTTTTAACATTATCTCTCCTTTTAAATCTATTTACCCCATAGATGGGATCGTAACAGGTTAAACACTGCATGTCCACTTTGATCTGGAGTAATGGCGATTAAGAGGTACTCTACACCCTAAAGCTCCTTATTCGAAATCTCAACATTAGATACAATTTGGCGTCATACGCAGGGCACCAAAATCCTCAATTAGTGCCTTCTAGCACATACGCTAAAAAGGGTAGTAATCTGCCATAAGGGTAATAAGGTCTGGAGACTCACATAGGTGCTAGGGCCTGACGTGACCAGCCGATTAATCGGGGGGGGGAGCCTTTGGTTTAGCCTAAGGGCCAAATTGGAGTGTTCCATGTCATGGACTGCTCAGACAGCATGACTCCATCCTTAAGAATCATGGGTCACTATCCAAGGCCAATAGATGACCCCATTGGGCATATTTTTCCTCTCTGCAGAGGTGCAGTCGGTATATTCTACTGCCCCAGCCAATAGGGAGCACCTTATCAAGTAACAAAAGTTATTTAAAAAGATTTTAAACAACCTTCCAGATGAAAACAAAAAGGTTAAATATTTTAATATAATGTGTTTTGCAAGAGGTCATGAAATTGAGAGAAAAAAAACCTTCCTGGATTTTTTTGATTTCCTGTTCTTATCCTCTAAAGATTTATACTTTTTAAATGGGACATTTGTCACCAGTTTATGACAGGAGGTTGTAGCAAAATGGCTAATATCTTAGATGACATTTTCTTCCGTAGCTTTGACAAAATGACTACTTTGAGTTAATAAATGGCCATAATATTAATTCATTCTAATTGACAAATATTAGATTGGAAATATTTGACAGCTTCTTAATTCTAACTAGATTTATTTACACGATTTTAATGCAGACACCAGAGTACATTTCTCCATGTGTTAATATCATAATCTAAATCAGTTATGCTCAACCGGGGGTCATATGACCCCGCGGTGGCCGTATAATATATTTTGGGGTCCACGAAAGCAAAACATTTAATTATAAGAATACAACAGAATTTTTTTAAAACATTGAATGGCTATGGAGGATCCACTAGAGAAAAATAGGAATCAAATAAGTCTATAGGTAAAAAAAAAAGCAGTTGATAACCACCGTTTAAGAGAATATGTAACAAGAGTAAAGTGTTAATGTTTGCATTGATTTCATTTAAAATCCGGATAGTTTCCGTAAAAGAATTATTAACTTATTTAGGTATGGAGCGTTACACCTATGTTCAGAGTGAAACGTCTACCCTGGAAATTCCCAGATATAACATTTTCAATGTACCCTGGAAATGCCCTGATATAACATTTTCAATGTACCCTGGAAATGCCCGGATATATATAACATTTTCAATGTACCTGGAAATGACATGATATAACATTTTCAATGTACCCTGGAAATGCCGGATATAACATTTTCAATGTACCCTGGAAATGACATGATATAACATTTTCAATGTACCCTGGAAATGACATGATATAACATTTTCAATGTACCCTGGAAATGACATGATATAACATTTTCAATGTACCCTGGAAATGACATGATATAACATTTTCAAACAAGTTCAAATATATACATATGTAAGGATGCCACAAAACCAACTATAAGTACGAATGACCAACCATACATAGACCAACAGATACCAGATTTATTGATTTTAACGAATTGTCAATCCACCTAGGGTTATTTTATTCCTAGAGGTAAGGGAATCAAGTTCTTATTTACATTATTGTGTCGTTGATTCTTAAAGTTTCTCTCTAATTCCAATGATTTAAACATATCTATTTGAGCCCTAGATAAGACCCTAACAGGTACTACCACTCCTGTTGAATAGTCACTCCTTAGCTTCTATCTTCTTCTGTATCTACTTTGCTATCCGGTTCTCTGTTTTGCTTTCTTGTGATTGGGTCTTCATTTATGTTCTTTCTTGTAATTAGTAACGAACAGAAAAGTATGGGTATTTTTCAGACGTCTTTCTTTTTCCTCCAGAAACTAAGTTAGAATTCCCTAAATTCTAAATCCACCTACTGCTCCTACGAAACAAACTGACCAACCAGAGAACAGTATAAAGGTCAGCCAAATTCGCTGGTATTGTGAAAATTGTACAATTCCGACACTATGTTAAAGCCGATAAATTGTTTGGAAAAAAATGCAAAGAATATATGGAAAAAAATTAATTGGAATTAAATAAACTGATGAGAAAATAAAGAATGTTTATTATGAATTAAAAGATTTTTAAAAAGAAACAGGAGAAAATAAATAATGACATGAATGTCAAAATAAAGAGCGCAACGAACAACAAAAATAACACGATGATGGATTGCTAGAGAGATAGAAGATGTTGATTCTTAATATTCAGGAAAGTGAAAAAAACCAACAACAGCCAATGAAAGAGTAAAAGATTAAACATATTTGAAGATATATGCAAAAGTATCAAATTAGATAAAACACAAATAAAAAAAAATGTAATGGACTTGGTTCATAAAACAAGGCGACCCATGAAAATTGTTTTTGAAAATTCAGAACTAGTAACGACGTTTTTATAAAAGCTAAAAAACAAAAAAAAATTAAATTGAAATATACAAAAGATAAAAAAAAAAATATCCCTAAGAAAAGATCTGGCTCATTTGGAGGGAGAAGAGATTGGGAAGTTTTTTGCTGTTAAGATTCCAGAGCACCCTGTCGGTGGGGGGTTAGAATGTACCGACTGCACCTCTGCAGAAGGGTAAGACTCCCCCAAATGGAGCCACCTGTTGGCCATGGGTGGCCACCCGTGATGCTTAAAGACGGACTCTTGATGGATGAGCAGTCCATGACATGCAACATTCCACTTATACCCTTACTTACGCTAGACGGGCGGTCCCCTCCGATCAATCGGCTGGTCACGTCAAGCCCTAGCACCTATATGATTGCCCCAACCCTATTGTCTTTAAGGCAAGTCCCAGCCCTTTTTATCATATGGGTGCTAGAAGGCGGTGACTGAGGGTCTACATGTCCTGGGAATGACGTTAAACTATCTGATGGTGAGGTTCCAGTTTTGGAGATTTGGGAAAGTGGAGCACCGCTTCATCATTGCTCCCTGATCCACTGACCTGTTAGGGTCCCATCTATGGTTTACATAGAAAAATGTACTCATTTTTAAAAATTGAGTATCCATTAAGAATGATTTCAAAACTTTATCGGCATTAAATGACCCACTGAGGTTGATATGCCGTAAAATAAAAACTAAGATTCCAGAAGCAAAAGAAATTGGATTTAAATGAAGAAATTGCAAAAATGGATTGTGAGAAAGGGAAACAAATGTAATGAGAAATAAGAATGAAAGAAACAACAGGAGACATTTTCAAAACAAACTAAAATGTATCTACAGCGTTGTAGATAGATTACTTTAAAGAGACGAGTTAGAAATATTAAGAAAAGATCAATCAGATATTATATTCCAAAAAATAACATCCATTTTTGTGAAATTTAGTTTTGTTAATATGACTATTTCTCTGAATGTTTGGAGATGAGGCTTGATGATTAGTATTATCTGCGTTATTCGGACTATTGTCCTCATCTTCATTGTTATCTGTACTATTTCTCTGAATGTTTGAGATGAGGCTTGATGATTAGTATTATCTGCGTTATTCGAACTATTGTCCCCATCTTCATTGTTATTTGTACAACGTTTCGGCCGATATGCGCTCCGGCCTTCTTCAGGTATTTCTTGTCGGACTCGGGAACCATCTTTTCGGACTCGGAACTTTCACGGAATCACGGAACTTTGAACCTAACCCTTTATTTAGTCCACGGGGGTATCCTGTTCTCATTCCGCTAACCATAGCTGAGATAGTAATATAGAAAAATAATTAACACAGCTCCTACCTCAGCTATGGTTAGCGGAATGAGTAAAGGGTTAAGTTCGAAGTTCCGTGATGGCTCCCGATTACGACAAGAAAGTTCCCGATTACGACAAGAAAGTTAGTGTCCGACAAGAAGGTTCCCGAGTCCGACAAGAAATACCTGAAGAAGGCCGGAGGGCATATCGGCCGAAACGTTGTACAAATAACAATGAAGATGGGGACAATAGTCCGAATAACGCAGATAATACTAATGAATATGACTTTTTCAAATTTAAAAGATGTAACTATGAAAACAGGAATAATAATACTAATTAAAAATATATCTCGCAAAACAGATTCAAACACCTGACTTTGTTGAAACTCTTTGGTGCGAGGTATTATTGGACATAATGAAAAGATGAAAAAGAAAAAGCGAGAGAATTAAATTAAGATCACTCTACTTTTTACATATTGAACTATTTTCAATAACTCTTAAGTAAACATATAAAATGTTGTAATAATTGAATTATATTGCAGTATATCCACAAATAGAGGTTTTCTTTTTAACTGGCTAATAGACAGGTGTTGTTTGGCAAACTATGATATTAGGACAATCGATATTAATCCACTCAGCTGAATTTGCAAGATACTTTTTTTCCTTTCTCAATTGAAGAACCCTAATGACGTCCAAGAGATTGGATAGTCATCTGTAGAATGTGCATCAGACAAAACGGTTCTGGCCGGTTGCTCAACAGGATTAATGGTGCGTTGAGAAAGAGTGAGAAAGAAAAAAAAGAATCATGAAAGCCAGAAGAAATGGTTGAAAAGCATTGGAACGGAAGTAAGTCTTTAGAACTTCAGATGTGTTCAATTCATCTAGAAAGAAAGCAAAAGGAATGGAGAGAGAGAGACAGAGACAGAGACAGAGAGAGAGAGACAGAGAGAGACAGAGAGAAGAAGTATTTGAATGGAAATGATATTTCAAGTGTTGGAAGGTAAAATAAGCTTTTTCAGTGCGTAAATTTCACTAGTATTTTTTTCTCTGTCCGATTCACCTGATTTACTTTTGTTCGCAAACATAACTCCATCTTGTATATATGAGGCTGGATCAATAAGCCCGTAGGTTACTTAGTTTTTCATATGAAAATTACTGTAATATTCACTGTTTAACGGTGAGTATTTAGAAAAAAATTCTGTTGAAAGTTTTTTTTATGTAAACAAGTGTTTTTTTTTCAATACTAGACCGAGTGCTTATTGATGTATCAAAAAGTACAGATTTTAAAGCTGTATTCACCAAGATAGAAATTAAGAATGAATGGAATGTTAATTTTTCAGAATACACGGTGTGTCAAAAAGTACCGAAAATCCAGATACTTTTTTTTACACACCCTGTGTGTGTGTGTGTGTGTGTGTAGTGGCGCTTTTTTTGCGTTCTAGGAAAAGGACACGGTGGCAAGAGTTCCTAGACGAGGCTGTATTTTACATTGTGATAAATACTAAGTATTGCCAAATATGACGTCACATGCGTATTTTACAGAATAGATTCAACCCCCATCAAATGGAGAAAAAAATACAAAGAAATCTGGAAATTATTCGATTTTAATGAAATTGTCAGTGTTGATTTATCAATGAATGAATTTTATAACGCATTAGATATTTAATTGCAAAACTGTTTTTTTTTTTTTCAGGTCACTTAGTTTTGACCCCCTAATTTTTTGGGGCGCGAAATACCGGATTACATACAAGTGAAACTAATTACAGTACAAATAAAAAGGCAGAGGGTTGAAGGTGTGAATAGTAGAAAAAAAAATAAGGGGAAAGATTCAGAAAGAAAATAAGTACCGAAAATCGGAAAATTAAATGTAAAAATAAAGATTCTTAATTTTTTTAAAGAGATTTTTCTTTTACTCTGTTTTTGTTTCTTGAATATCAGTGAAAAAAAAGTTCGAACTCGCTGAATACGCCAGATGACTCCCATATAATATAAAAATGGTTTGGGTCTGCCATAAGGGCAATAGGGTTGGGACAATCATATTAGGTGCTAGAGATTAATCTGACAAGCCGATTGATCGGCAGTGGGGCTCTCCGACCCGGATTCAAGCTTGTTAAACTCCGCTTGAGAAATATATATATATATATATATATATATATATATATATATATATTTGTATATGTATAAGTATATGTATAAGTATTAACTTACCGGTGGGTATAAGAACGATCGTTGGAAGCGCACAATATCCAGAGGTTAAGGTTGAGAAAAAACAAATACAAAGTGCTCAATACAATGTAGAGCATAGATTTATTTTAAGAATGGAAAGGAGTAACCTACTCGAGTTTCATCGATTGATTCTTCAGGGTTACTTTAAATTAATCAAGTTTACGATTAATCTTAGGTGTTATAAACATGCCCGTTGGAATGGGACTTAAATTTAGGTTACTCCTTTCCATTCTTAATATATATATATATATATATATCTCGTTCACGACAGGAGAGTCCACCATATATAATAAAATAACTGCTCTATTAATACTAAAAAGAGCCATGAAACGAGGAAAACTATTTGGTCGCTTTTAGATTTCACCAGGGTGTTAAACTCACGTTTCAAAAGCAATCACCCGGAGAAATCATGTCATGACTTGAAACAGGACATTCATACCCCAACCTTGTGTGCGACACACGTCCAGTCTACATTCACCTAGGCATCTCTTCGATGTATGACTGTAATACAAACTAAAGATTTAACCAATAATAAAAAGCAATTTAAACGCTGCAAACCATACCTTCCATCCTGTAACTAGAAAAAAAAATTATTCAGTATGCTAGCAACCAAAGAAAAGAAAAAAAAAAAAAACAGTGCCCCCCCCCTACCAAATCCTAACACCATTTCATCACCCATTTCAAAATATAGGTTAATCAAAACAACATAAATAACTTTACTATTGAATGTGGATTTATTTTTAGCACGCAACGCGAATCTCCAACTGAGGAAACACAAATTATTGTTGAAAGCTGCAACACGCAGCCATTTTTAGAGGGACAATAGAAAATTGTCGCTTCAGATTCCCAACTCAGATAGAGACACGCATTGACTAACTAGGGCTTCATTTTATTCCGGGTCTGTTATTGGTTTATAAATAACTCGTTTAATTATGATTTGCTAAATAATGTAATCGTGATGTCAATGTGCGTGGTGATTTCGCGTCAAATCTGTTTTTATCGAAATTAGCATCTAAAGCCGGAAATAACTTTCAATTTAACAAAATTAGCCGTTGTCTTTTTTGTATCGCCTGATTTAATTTTTTCTTTCTCTGAAGCAATAATGTCAGTTTGTCTTTCTGAAAGACCTGATGTGCATCCAATTCAATTTAGCTTACTACTAAAATAAAAAAAAAATAAATTTAAAAATAATTAAAAAAGTGAGAAACTGAAGTTAAGGAAAATATGTTCCGCTTAAGATTTACTATTTTAAAACTCTTACCCACCGATCCCAACCGCCCTGTCAGTGGGGCGTTAGAATCCACCGACTGCAGAGGGGTAAGACTCCCCCAATGGGGCCACCTATTTGCCGTGGGTGGCAACCCGTGATGCTTAAGGATAGAATCCAGGTGGTTGAGCAGTCCATGACTTGCAATATTCCATGTTGGCCCTTTCTTGGGCTAGACGGGCGGTCGGAGAGGCCCCCTCCAATCAATTGGTTGGTCACGTCAAGCCCTAGCACCTATATGATTGTCCCAAGCCTATTGCCCTTATGGCAAACCCCAACCCTTTTTATTATATGGGTGCTAGAAGAGGGTGACTGAGTGTCTACATGTCCTGGGAATGACGTTAAACTATCTGATGGTGAGGTTTCAGTTTTGGAGGTTTGGGGAATGTGGAGCACCCCTTCATCACCATTGGTTCAGGGTCCACTCTGACTCGGAGTGGTGGTACCTGTTAGGGTCCCATCTATGGGTTAAATAGAAAAACATGAGTTTATAAATAAAATTTGATTATCCATTAAGAATTGATTTATTTCAAACTTTATCGGCATTAATGAACCACTGGGTTGATATGCCGTTAACCAAAAACAAACAAACCACCGATTCCATCTTATCGTAACGGTTACAGTCGTAGGAAATGGAATCTGTGAGCAGAGTTCAAATACTATAGTAAGGACATTTACCGTGCATCCCACGTATGCAGATGTGACCCAAGGTCTTTTTAATGAACCCACCCACAAGCCGAGTCTCATGAGATGGTAGTTGCAAAAAATGCGTTGATTCATTTGGCATTCTCCTTCAAGGGGAGACACCTCAGGCACTGGGCAATAAACCTAGCCCTGCCCCTTTAAATCAAAGGGGCAGGTTTTGCCTGGGGGTTAGCCCCCTGTGATCAACGCTATTAACATTATTTAACCGCTCCGGAATAATAAAGTAACTAAATTTGGCGGGGTGGCCTATGGGCGGTATCAGCCGGACAACAATGGAATCTATCCTCTTTTCGCTAGTGCTGGACCTGGAAGATTGGTTTTGCTGTGGTGGTTCCTCACACCTACAGTCAGCTCCCCACTTTACAACACAGGTCGGATAACCCAATCTGCTACTCATGCGCCGAATTGGCGGTGACCGGTATCGAACCAGGAACCTTGCGATTCCAAACCGGCTGCTCTACCGACTGAGTGCGCTAGTGCTCTTAGAAAATGCATTAATTAATCTGTTTTCCCAGTAACTATTAGTAAATAGTAGGACAGAGTTCGATTTCGGTTGGTTGTTTTACAGCATATCAACCCTTTTCAGGCGATTTAATGCCGAATAAAATCATTTTGATATTCAGTTTCTTACAGTACCTACTGTTGCTTAAATGTTTACCCATCTTATTAAATAGTTGCACCGCTGCTTAAATTCGCTGAACTAGTAGGAATCGGTGCTTTCGATGAGTAACTTGACCGTAAGCTAGACAGTTTGTTGGCCTTGGTTAAGTAACTAGTTTTGAGAAGGAAAATTGAATTCAAAGCAGCAGTGCTCTTGAATATTGTCCTTGTGTCATATTGTTTGTAATGGAGTTTTTGTTTTTGTAAGTATATATCTACCGATTCTATGTAGAAAATATATAAATTGCTCCGCTCTTTAATAAAAGGACAGAATAAATTATCCCAAAAGCAAAGAAACATTAACTAAAAGATTATTTATTAATCTATTCTGAATATTTCCACTGCCAACTTATGTCAGAGGAAATCGTATTTGTTTTTTTTAAATATATTCAATATTTTAATATTCCATCACACATAACTTCCATATAGTCCTTATCTACCTGTATAAATAAGGCTTGCGATCGACTAATTTTAACGGCGTGTCAACCCAACTAGGGTTACTTTATATTGTAAATTAATTACATCCTTTGTGGAGTTGTTTTCTTTTAATGTGTTCAAACATCACTTTGGCCTAAATATGGGATCCTAATAGGTACTACGATTCCAGAGTTGGAGCCTCACCATCATATCCAGTCTAGTGTCACACACAGAACATCGCTTTATTAAAAAAGTGGGTCTTACCGCTCTACAGCCAGAATGAGAACTTTAAAATATCAGGATATCTCCAATGTCCATTCTTACTGTCAATGCTTTTTAATATAGAATCACACAAAAGCCATATAGATGAAGTTAGATGAAGCCATATAAGGAAGTTAGAAATACAGTGGTACCTTTACTTACGAGTTTTTTACCCAACATCCTCGTATATCTAAGCAATTTTCCCCTCTTAAAGAAACTGGGGTTGCCTTAATGGAGGAAAAAAAAAAAAAAAAAAAAAAAAAAAAAAAAAATCACCATACATTTTTTATTACGTTATATGAAAAATAGCACCGTATGGTATAAAAACAAAATATAATTCAATGAATTAAGTGCTATAGTTTGTTTTAACGTTAATTTTTTTTATGAATAATATTTTTCTTAGACGTAATAAATTTGGAAGCTTAAATGTTTTTTGTTGACTTATAAACATAAGCGTATCTGAAGCTCGCTCGTACTTTAGATTTTAGCTCATAATAAAGAGCAAACAAAAAAATCGACAGCTCGTCACTCAGAAAACTCTTAAGATGAGGCGCTCGTAATTCAAGGTACCACTGTATTCTGTAATACAACCACTGTGTATATCCGACACTCCCTGAGAGTTCCTTGTGGTATTTGTTGATAGATACATCTTGAGCTTCTATACGACTGCTGTAAACTATCCTATTACCTACCGTCAACCGCTCTCACTCCTATCGGCTCGTGGTGGTAATTATTTTCCCGCGCGTTTTCGCTTTGTCTACAGAACATTCTTCGCGCGCTGCAGACCAACGACCGTGTAAAGCCAACTATCACTTAACAACGACTCAATCCCACCCATCCTGCATTCTCTCTATTCCTGCCTTCTCCAACGAATACAGCTTTGCTCACAAATCATTAAGCCGATCGTGTTCGTCTACCCAACCCGCACAACTCAAATCTCATTGGAGAAAGAAAAAGCTATTTATCAAAGCCCTGTTCGTTGCCTCGCTGAATCTGAACCACACTGTAGAATGTTGATTACTTCCTTAGGGGGAATCTGTTGCCGCGCGTCTCGTGTTATAGAGTCCACGTGGAAACTACTCATCGCTGTTCGTGACCTTTGCGTCCTCTGCGGTCTTCCTCCCGACTGGAGCCCTTAATTCGAAATTGCGTTTTTGGATTGAATCCCGAAATATCGAGCTCTTCCGGCGAGGTAGCGGCCGATATTGATGGAATTAGTATAAGGGGTCGGTGTATAGGAATGCAAGAACCGACCAAGGTTTTTAGGACAGTCGTGACCCAAGGGGTTAAATGAAGCAGGTTGGTGTGGCTAATGCATTCTAAGCAGTCAGTTTAGCACAGGTTAGAGTGTATCACTCATCCATACTCTCATTATTTGGTCTTTATGGAACTGTATATATTAATATGCCTGTTCCTTAATCTTCCGATCTTTATCATTTTGTAACACCCTCTGGTTAAAAATGAGACCGTCCAAAAGGAAATGCAAAAATGTAAATCCTGATTATCCAGTGTCAATTACCCGCCAAATTCTTGTTATGAGTGACATCCCCTCAGCTAAATAATGGAACATTCCGTTATCATCATACAGAAAGAAAGGACGTGCTACACAGAAAAAATATAACTGGGTAGGGGAAAGATAGAGGGGATGAGCGCGCGGAAGCGATAACGCTAATCTGTTTTAATCAAACATAATAAAACGATGACAAGTGAAGAAAAAATTAGAGTTTAATCCAGACACACATCAACTACTCTTTATATATGTATAGATAGATGAGAGCGTTAGTGACTAATCATGTTGTTCATACTAATTCCACCATATTCATTTGTTGGCCATAAAGAGATGAAAAAAACTCTAGAACTCTTATTCTGGACTTCCCAGCTCGATGACCCGAAGTTATTCAATTAAATCAGTGATCATGAAATGAGGGTTCCATTTCAAAAAGAGACCAATTTGGGCAAAGATTAAGTTTAACATTTTTGACAATAGGGAAAATAAAAAAAAGGACAGAAAATCTAATTTACGGAATGAAAAAAATCTCGAAAGGGCCAATTCAGAAGAGGAAGCTAAAAAAAAAAAAAAAAATGAATGAAAATCAATTTTTGTTTGCAGTTAAATGGCAATAAGAGAAAAGATTGAAAAAAGGAAAATGTAAGAGTGAAGAAAAATAAAGTAACAAAATTAATTCACAGAAAATAGTACATAAATAAAAGTTAGAGAATGTGTAACTGGAAATAAGGAAAGAAAATAAAGGAAACATGGGGATAGAAAGACTGAAATAGATTTTATTTACTAAGTAGGTATATTAAAAATTTAACTTTTTTTTTAATCCAGACTCCATCCTTTTACCACGAAGTCACACGTACTAAAAATCTTTTAAACTATAGTCTCTAAAACACACCGGTCACTCAATGATATTTTAAACCAGTGTTTCAACCTTTTTAGACCGTGACCCCCTTCAACCCAATGCGAGTGCTTTGTGACCCCACCATCCACCAAATAGATATCATGGCCCCCGTCGAGAAACTGATTTAAAGAATAAATTAGCAGTTTTAAATTCAAAAAATGAATAATAAAAATAGCTACTTTGCATAAATCTGATTTTAAAAATACAATAAATATCTATGTTAATCAAATGGATTAGATTTATTTAACACTTCAATTAAATAAGATTAGTATTTCATAAGAAATTAATATATATAAAATAATCCATATATGTATCGGGGTCCCATGTTTTCCGTGGACCCTCTTGGCTCCTTCTGGCCACTTATTTTTCAAATGGGCCATACGACCGCCTAGAAACCCTGTCATAAACTATAACCATATGTTCAGATATCATTAAAGAAGGAATGAATAAAGTTTTATTTACAAAAACGCCAATAATGCGGAAAAAAGCTAAAAAGACAGGACTAATTAACCGGTCAAAATATTGATGTGACAAGTGAAAATACTTCAGAGAATTTTGTTCTGTCATCTAAGTTATGACCGGTTCCTGTCTGATTACCAAAGTTAAGCAAGGATAATAGTTCAGTATCGAGGTGGGTGACTACTTAATATCAGATGGATACTATAAGTAATTTGGGTCCTGTTTGCTACACGAAATCAAGCTTAGTACATGGTAAGGGAAGAGTGGTTTATGCTTATTCTCTTGGTTTACACACTTCACATTTATTATGACAGAATTAAAACGAAAAAAAGCAATGGGTGGGGGTGGGGAAATAAAATAGAGGTAGTGCACTTGCATACCCTTGTCAAGTTAAATTGTATGTAAATTCATGTTTAGACAAAACTTAGATATTAAACCGAAAGTTTTGTGGTTGATTTTGAATTCTAACTTCAAGTTAATTTTTAGTGAGTAGGATGTCTAAGAAATGTAGGGAGTTATTGGATTCTATTTCGTGCGTAAATTGTATAATGGGTTCAATTTTATTCGGCCTGTCAGTGATTTCCGTAATATATGTTTCAACATTAATATACTAAACGGAGTTTACAAAAAAAAAAAAAAAAAAAAAAAAAAAAAAAGGGAAAGAAAAATATGTCAACTAAAAAGTAAATACAAAAGTAAAGAAAAGAAAATTGTAAGAAAATAAATTCAAAGCACCCCACCAAAAAAAAAAAAAAATACAATTAAAAAAAATACAAACAAAAGAAAATGCATTAAGTCAAAGAGTATTTTAAAAATATTTTAGAAATCAATAAAATGATTAATCCGTTTCCCTATTGAAAGGCCTGCGCATCCCTTCAGAATGTATTTTATGATATTTTGACTGGGGTGGGAACAAATCAACGTAATACACCGCCGGTGTACGATGACACTAAAAAGATTATCTAGCGCCCAGTCTTTATTAGCTTTGTACAGAAGATTTTCATCTTTAATTTTTTTCTTTGAATTTTAAAGATAAGGCCTGATAATTAGTATCATTCAGACTATTGTTCTCATTATTATTAAAAGTACAAGGTTTCGGCCGATACCCCGAATAATCCAAATAATACTATTTTTTTAGATTTTGTTTTGTTTGCATCCACCAAGCAAAACGCGGCTTTTAGAAAACAAAAATACGTTTATACAAATTTATTACACAGTCACGAAAAATTTACAATAGAAGACAGTAAAATTAGAGACAAGATTTATTATTAAAATACAAATATATTTTGTCCTGTTAAATAAAAGCATATAAAAATGTAATAACGATTATTGATATTGATATACGTAAAAGTGTTAGTATTTGAATTGCTCGTCTATATTTTTGAGATGGAGCTTGATAATTGGTATTGTTTTAAAAAGACTGGAGGACACATCGATTGAAACGTTGTGTATATAATAATATAGAGGACAACAGTCCGAAAAAATCCAAACAAGCTCTTATATTGGTCAAGTTTTTTTATGCAATAGTTGAACTTTTCAGAAATGGTTTACCCAACCCTTTCGCCGCGGGAAAGTAACAAAGGGTCGCAATTATATAAGTATCTAATGAGGATCGAACTCGCGGAGGCATTTCCCCAATCTTTATCAAAATATATCAAGTTATTGACAAAAATAAACTTTGATAGTTACCTGAAAATGTTCGGGCTAATGAACTTCTTCATATTTTTCTTTGACGTCATGTGTATATTCCGGGTGAATACGTGGAAATCACTCTCCCATTATTATTCACTGAGGTTAGTCTTGCAAATAGGTTTCAAGCTATTTCCAATGTTACTTCTTGAAAATCTTCTGCCAGTCATTTGATTTTATAGTCATCTACCCCTATTCCCACAATGCATCTCACTTCCGGTCTAAGTAAAGAGACACACTCTCGGGTGCCATTTTTTCTCTAGCCACGAGCTAAGTGAAATTTCCATCTTTAAAAAAAAAATTGTGTTGTTCTTATTTCAACTACAATACTCAATAGTCATTGCCACTTAACTTTGGTAGTCTGGAAAGAACCTGTTGTTTCTGCCTGATTAAAACGCAAGTTAACTTCTCATTGGTTGAAAAGAAAAATGTCCTCAAAACGTTTATTAATAATTAACAAACAGACCAATTCCGGACGCAACAAGTACTGGGCTATTCCAAATTATACACTTTTGTGGGGGAGGGGAAGAGTTTCTTCAACTTATTTCAAGTCCTATTTATTAACAATAATTCCTCCCCTCGATTAGAGTTTTGCAAAAAAACTAGCGTCATATATACATTTCAATGTTCTTTGGGAGATTGTATCTTCAAAAACAAAAGCATATACATAAAAGCAACAACTTTGTCGAGGCGTGTTACCATGCATATTTTTGATACCAGATCAATAAATAACCCAATCAATTTTAACATTCCGTTGTAAAAAAAAAAGACTAGAATTTCCAACACATTCTAACCTGGTGATTTACTTTTACATATATATATATATACTAGCAAATATATGCACCCTTTGGGTGCAAGTGTTTAACCTTTAATGTAATAA
Organism: Doryteuthis pealeii; assembly: GCA_023376005.1. Lineage (NCBI taxonomy): Eukaryota > Metazoa > Mollusca > Cephalopoda > Myopsida > Loliginidae > Doryteuthis > Doryteuthis pealeii. Next base: position 120,221,780 of record CM042143.1, on the reverse strand, counting down.
AATATCATATTAAATTAAAGCTAATGAAACTAAATAAGAATACAGATAAAAAGATTTGAAACAGTGGGAAAAATATTTCATTGCTAAATTTTCCTAATTTAACTATTTACTTAGAATACGAAGTAAATAATAAAATTAAACTTATTTCTTTGTGTTTATGGATTTCTGTTAAGATTTATCTCCGGGGTTTTTACTCATATTCATTAAGATAGAAGCAAACAATTAGAAATCAATAGTACCTAGCACATATTTATTAAAATCAAAGTTTTAAATCAATATGCAAATTAACCCTCCCGTTCACACTGTAAACTGCTATTTTGTTGTATATATATAAATACAATTGCATGTTATTAATATGTAGGAAATCCAATGATATTAATGATGTAAAACAATTTTATAAAATAATTGAGGTTAAATAAAAAAATAAACTAATGGAGAATGTGACGTAAATAACTAAGGGAATTTTGATTTGAGTAGTAATATACTTTCGGCTACAGACAGACAAATATACAATCTCTGAATCTCGGCTTTCATAGCTAATTTTTCCTAATTTAACAAAATCCCACAAAGCCTAAAATTACAGTTATCTATTTTTGTTAATGGATTTCCTTTAAGATTTGTCAACCTAATTTTTGCTCGTAGTTATGAAAATTAAACCAAGAAAATATTAAACAAAATCATTAAATAAATCACTCAAATATTGGCTCTAACCACCCCAAAAAGTATTTGAAAATATACATAATGGAATCCTGGTGAGACTATCAGCTAACTCGTCTAATAACATATTGAACAAAAATAAAACAGACTACGAAAAATCTCTTAAGGAGGGTGACTATAAAACCTAACTAGTATATAAAACCACAAATTAAACACCCAATATAATTAATAAGAGGAAAAATAGACGAAAAAGAATCCTCTGGTGTACACCAACATGGCCATAGATAATAAATTAAGCAAGGATGTTTTAAACATTCAATCTCTGAATTGAAAAGTAATAAGTAGAATGACGAGACAGATAAACCGTTTAGATAGGTTTTAATATCAAAACAATTATACCAGTTATAACAGTTCAACCTGAAAACAAAATGCCCATATATATATATATTATATATATATATATAATATATATATATATATGAATGAGAAGAAAAATATTTTAAAAATATAACAAACACAGGATGTTATGATCAGGAAACAATTTTATGTGTCAATACTTAAGCATTTCGGTATATTGTACCATCTTCAGGACACTGTTTATGTAATGTTTATGTGAGGGACAAAATGAAAGATTAAGTGTATAGTGAATGTGTGAATATTCACACATTCACTATACACTTAACATCTTTCATTTTGTCCCTCGCATAAACATTACTTAACAGTGTCCTGAAGATGGTACAATATACAGAAATGCTTAAGTATTGACACACAAAATTTTTTCCCCTGATCATAACATCCTGTGTTTTGTTATATTTTTTAAATATTTCTTCATATTGTCGGATTAATTTCCTCACTGTATTTATATTATATATATAATATATATATATATATATATACATACAAGTAAGAAAATAACAAAAGACTTACAGATTTAGCTTTATAGTCTATTTCAGGGAGCTTAAACAAAGTGTCAACCAAGATGCGCATCTGATGAATCGGGAGAGTTAGACAATTTGTCTAAGCTTCCTGAAATAGACTATAATGCTCAATCTCTAAGTCTTTTGTTATTTCTTTACTTATATATTTGCCCTGTGACTAACATTAAGAGCACACATTGAGCTCTCAAACTGCGACAGGTTTTTAAAAATAAAACTCTTGTGTCGTAAGGAAGATTCTTCTCTGGACTTTTGGATTATATATATATATATATATATATATATATATTATATATATATATATATATATATATATACAGTATTCCCTAGCAGGCACAGGCGAAAATTAGGAGTTAAGGTTATGAACAAAATAACAATTTAATTTAAAACAATCTCCATTATAGTGTCTATATATATATATATATATATATATATATATACACGCGAAGTTTTCTCCGAACTTAAGGGTAATTTGAACAAATAGATCAGTCAATCTATCAAGTTTCTTGTTTTTTCGGTGGACATTTCGAATCTCTTGCAACCATTAAACCAAGAAATAAAAAAATAAAAAAAACTTAATTTCTATCAATTTATTTAATTTAGAAAAAAATCGCTTGTTAGTCTCAATGTACACGATTATTCGTATATGTACGCTCACACATACATTGTATTAGATCCAGACACGGCGACTGCACACCTCTGTCTGCTTCAAACTCTGAAGTCGAAATCTATGCCCCTATAATTATGGCCAGGTCCTGATAGAGTGAGCGATTTATGAGTCAATCTCTGGGGGCAGATCTAATTTCACCCGCCAGTTCGTTCTATGACGTCACACACCGGAAATGTTGATGGAGAATCGTGTAAAATGGTGGGAAAATGAAAATGAAGGGTAAAGGAAACACAGGAGAATTTAGAGAGATATGATCACAAAAATACAGAAATGTACAAAAGAGGTCTAAATAGGTAGGTAGATAGATAAATAGGTAGGTAGAAGGATAAATAGGTAGGTAGATATATGGGTAGATGTATGGATTGAGAGATGAATCGGGAAAAGACCCAGATTGATAGAAATTTAAACATTAAGAAGCGTGGATAGGTAGGTAATTATTAAGGTTTGGTTTGTTTTGTTTTACGGCATATCAACCTCAGTGGGTCATTTAATGCCGATAATTTTGAAATAAAGTAATGCTTAATGGATACTCAATTTTTTTAAAAACACATTTTCTATTTAACCCATAGATGGGACCCTAACAAGATACTACCACTCCTGGTCAGAGTGGACCAGGGAGCAATGGTGATGAAGGGGTGCTCCACATTACCGAACCTCCAGAACTGGAACCTCACATCAGATAGAGTTTAACTTCATTCCCAGGACATGTAGACCCGCAGCCACTGCCTTCTAGCACCCGTGTGATAAAAAGGGTTGGGGCAATCATATAGGTGCTAGGGCTTGACGTGACCAGCCGATTGATCGGAGGGGGCCTCTCCGACCGACCATCAAGTTCAATCAAGAGCCGAAGTGGAGTATTGAAGTCATGAACTGCTTATCTACCCGGATTCCCCCCTTAACCATCACGGGTCGCCACCCACGGCCAACAGGTGGCCCCATTGGGGGAGTCTTATCCTTCTGCAGAGGTGCAGTCGGTGTATTCTAACGACCCGGGCGACAGGGCGGGTAATTAATATGAATAGGTATCTACTGAAACAATTGAATAATAGATAGATAGATAGATAGATAGAAAGGGAAAAGACCTAGATTTACATCTACTGAAACAGTTGATAGATTGATTTAATGATTGATTGATAGATTGATTGAATGATAGATCGATCCACAGATAGATAGGAAAAATGCCCAGATTAATCGAAAATTAAAAACATTAAACAATGAAGATAGCTAGGATATAAATATGGATTAATATCTTAATAAAACATTTGAAGAATAGATATATAGATAGATAGGGAAAAAAGATTGCTTAATATTATAATTTTCTATCAACGAAGATGGCTAGGTTATTAATATGTATTGATATCAATTAAAATAGTTGATAATTGATTACGAAAACTGTTAATTAATTGTCATCAAATGTAATGATTGATTTATAAACATTGTTTTCCACAAATTCTATTTAACATTATAATAAATAACTTTTTAATTTGTTTATTTTTTTCCGACGATTTCTTTCTCTTTCCGTTCTAGAAAAACAAGTTCAAAACTAATTTTTAAAATAGGATGTCCAAGTCCCTGTTAATGTTTTGGAAATAATCACCCAATATAGATATACTAGAAGCGGCTAACTGGCATCGCCTGGGTAGAAGCGGGGGGTGTAAAAAACCTGGGGTATTGATTTGTTTACTTTTAAGATTTACAAATGCTGGACATTTGTAAGTAGAATTTCAATGCTATTTGTATGTATTTTTTTTTTAAATATCTTCCAATATAAATCAAATCTTTCTAATACTTGCATGAAAAGCAAGAACCAGTGATATTTAATGGGTATATATATTTACTTTTTCGTTCATTGTTTTATTTTTGTAGTTTTATTTATACATACAAGGTGTGTCAAAAAAGTATCGAGATTTTTTGTACTTTTTGACACAGCTTGTATTCTGAAAAAAAAAATAACATTCCATTCATTATTCATTTCTATATTGGTAGATACAGCTGTAAACTTGGTACTTTTTTGACACCTTGTATTCTGAAAAAAATTAATGAATGGAACGTAATTTATTTTCAGAATATAAGGTGTGTCAAACAGTACAAAAAACCTCGATACTTTTTTGTCATACCTTGTATATACATACATAGATCCATACTCATTATATATGCATAGATGGTTTTATATTATCTTCACCATTGTCAGGTGGTCAGGGATCGTTTATTGAAACCTGCCTACTTTTATTATGAGGTTCCTACGTATAACAGAATATCGTTTTTTATTCATTATACAATACAGTTCCTTTTTGTTTACGGCATATCAACCTCGCTGAGTCATTTAATGCCAAAAAAAGTGTTGAAATAAATTCATTATAATGGATACTCGGTTTTTTTTTTATAAATACATTTTTCTATTTAACCCATAGATGGGACCCTAACAGGTACTACCACTCCGGGTAAGAGTGGATCTGTGAGTAATGGCGATGAAGACATTCCCCATATCTCCAGAACTAGAACCTCAACATCGGATAGATTTTAACGTCATTCCCAGGACACGTAGACCACCGCCTTCGAGCACCCATATGAAAAAAAGGGATGGGGGTTTGCCATGAAGGCGATAGGGTTGCGACAATCATATAGGTGCTAGGGATTGATATGCTCAACTGATTGATGCTTCTTTTTGGTATATAGATCTTATTTCAAGCGATTTTATTGATCAAAGATTTTTATTTTTTACTGATGTGTTATTTTTTATTCATTTTGTGGCAAATAATCAACACTTGAGTTTACTAGATATGCTTTTTCCCTTATTCTATTTAGATGCTAATAATAGATTTCGCGTTCAAAATCGGTTGATGACTTACCTCTTTGATTATTACTCTTGATTCAAGAACGATACAGAAGTCTTTTACAATGGTACTCAGTGGCCGGGAGAATCATTGATGAGTCCAATGCTTTAAAATTTGTTTAAAATTAACTAAAATGGAATTATATTTGATTTTTCAGACTATTGTCTCAAAATTTAACCGTGATATACACAACACACACATAAAATTATATATATATATATATATTATATATATATATATATATATATAATGTGTGTGTGTGTCAAGGCGCCACAGTAAACCGAGACACTCACACTCACTTATATGTGTACATATATGGATATAACACACAATCCTTAAAATCTTATATAATATAATCAAAAAAATATATCGACAATAGAATATTATAACTTTTTGTTTTATTATTCTCAACTAAGTTTAGCACATTAGTCATCGCAGGGAGAAAACTGCTGTTCGTGAGAAATTTGTTTAGAGAGATTCTTAAAAAGATTATTATTTTGGTTATTAACATTAAAAAGATTTAGGTTTACAGGGTCGCCGCATAATCCGAGAAAAGAGAGGTGTGTTAAAAGTAAGCGAGTCCATCTGCTTCCGTTTGAAAAAGCAAAACTTCATTTGAGTTGAATCTTTTGAATGTTCTTATTTATAATAGGNAGATAGGCGGATAAACCAGAAGAGGCTGTTGTATGGCGGGCGCGACGGCGAAACAGAGGCTGTGCAACAGAGAGAGAGGGGGGAAGGAAGAAAGAGGAGGAGAGAGTGAGAATGCGGAGCTGAAACTCTGAGGAGAGAGAAGGGAGGTAAGAGAGTGAGCGACAACAGTGAGAGAGAGAGATAGAGTGACGAGAGGTGCCGAAAACAGCAGCTGTTTTGGCGAAAGTATGCGAAACAGAGAGGTTGTGAGCTAGGTTGTGCGAAGCAGAGATGAGAGATTGAAGGAGAGCCGAGGTGAAACAGAGGCTGTGGGTATGGCGCGAAATGAGAGAGTTGAGAATAGAAAGAGAGGAGACGAGAAGGAAGAAAAATAGATAGAAAGAGAACGAGCAGAGAGATGCGCGAACGATGAGCGTTGTGCAGAACCAGACACTAGACGGAGGAGAGGAGAGACGAGGAAGAGAGAGAGAGAGAGAGAGCAGCAGAAGAGCGAAAGTGGTGGCGAAAGAGAGGCTGTGGCGAAACACCGAAACAGAGAAAGAGAGAGCGAGAGAAAGAGAGAAGCTTTGGTGAAAGAGGCTAAACAGAGAGGCTTTGGCGAGAGAGAGGCTTTGTGAGAGAGAGAGAAAATAGAGGCGAAACAGAGAGTTTTGGTGTGAGATATATAGAGAGGAGAGAGAGAGAGGCGAACAGAGAGGATGTGCTAACACCACAGAGAGAGAGAGAGGAGAGAGAGAGAGAGAGAGAGAGAGAGAGAGAGAGAGAGAGAGAGAGAGAGGCATTGTGGCGAAAAAATTCCCTTAGCATGGGCAGCGGCATGATATTAATCTACGACACGAACCATATCACGTGATCAGTTCAAAATTCATAAAAATATATCGATGACAAACTCTCAAAGAATACCGGGAGGGAGCGGGTACAACAGCCAAAATAGTCAGATTTTTTGGATTTTTCAGCATGTCAACCCTGCGGTTATTTCATTCCGAAGACTATTGTTTCATTCATTCTAGCTGTGTATGAATTTTTGTTTCAAACTCAATTTTTAAAAACACATTCTTTAACACTCAGATTTTAAAAATCTATTTAACCCATATATGGGACCCCTAACAGGTAATACCACTCCAGCTCAGGGTGACCTGGAAGTAACAACGATGAAGGGGGGTACTCCACATTCCACACAGCTTCAGAATTGGAACTTCGCTATTAGATGCAGTTTAACGCGATACCCAGGACACCAAGACCCTCAGTCACAGCTGTCTAGCACATATGATTAAAGGGTTTGGGTTTGACATAAGGGTCGGACAATTATATAGTGCTAGGGCTTGACGTGGCGAGCCAATTTTATCGGGGGGGGGGGTCTCTCCGACCACCTTTCCTGCCTAAGTTAGCCAAAGTGGAGTGTTGCAAGTCATGAACCGCTTAGGCACAAGGAATCCGTTCTTAAGCATCACGGATCACACGGCCAACAGATGGCCCCATTAGATGTTATCTCTCTACAGAGGGGTATTCGGACTATTCTTCCAGGTAATGTGGATTTCATATAGCGTTAATACACTTGGGAAAAGTACGACTACGTATTCTTCCTCCGGCTATGGTTAAATTGTCGGACAGACTGGTCTCTTTAGTCTTGGTATGTCAACCAATCCAAGAGAAGGAAAAATGAATCCAGTTTATGTATAAGTTAGGCTAGCGTAGGTAGCCTGGTAATTGTCAGTTTCTCGCTTATATAACCAGGACGAATATTTGCTTTTACCTGTAATTTGATGATCACATAGGTGAAAAACTGACCGTTGATTATATACGCTACCCTAACATGGAAATACATATATACTCTATTTCCGATATTGAGTATTTTTTTAAATAAATATAGCAAAATACATTATCAATACATGCAAAAAAGAAAAAAAAAACACCACCTGGGCGGTGTATAGATACATTTTTGAAAGATATTGACTGAGGGGGGGGGGGTAAATTAGATAGATAAAATATAACGTTTAATATTTTTTGAAAATTAATTATTTAAAAAACATATTCCCTCCACGACAGTAGGGACCACCAAAACATTTCTAAGAAATTCTGGTTTAATTATTCAGACTTATCTTCTGAGAAAAATTAAAAAACGTTCGAGTAAAATATATTTTTTCGGATTTCATAAAATTAAATAAGGGGTAGTACAAAAATATTTCCCGTAATATGTTTCCTGAAAAAACTATTTCAAACAAATTCATCTAAAAAGGTGAATAAGTATCGAAATTTTCGTGAAAATTTGACAATGAATTGATTTTTCATAGAATTTAAGTATTTTTATGTAGTAATTATACGAACTATGAATTAAATACTCATTGATAAACTTAATTCCACAAATGACTGTGACGTAAGAACTTATGTCATTTCGGTTACAGATAAATAGAGATAGAATCTATTATTATTATTGATATACATAAGTAAGCGTAGACACAGTTTTAGTCTGATAATCAGAGAAACTGACAGCCACCAAGTGCCGTTGACCGTGTTTACGCTATATTAACTTAGATACATGCCTTATCACATATTTACAGTTATTTTAACGGGATGTCAACCAGGCTAGGCTTATTGTATGCCTCGAGGTTTAGGAATCGCGGTCCTATTTACATTGTTTCTGTAGTTTTTTTTTGTTTTTTTGTTGTTGTTAGGATGTACATTTTGCACCGATACTACCAATGCGGGTCAAAGTGAACCTTAAAGAAATAGTAATGAAGGTATACTCTATACTTGCCAGAACTGAAGCTTCACTATTAGATGTAGTTCAGTGTCATATACAGGGTATTTATTCAGAGAATGGTGTGTCAGCGTATTTTTAGCACTACCGACAGGGCACACTGATATTTAGCGCTTCTTATAAATATAGAAAAACTAATATATATATAATATATATTATATATATATATATAATATATATATATATAATATGTGGGTGTGTGTGGTGTGTGTGTGTGTGTGTGTGTGTGTATTTGGGAAGTATTTTTGATTTATGCATGTTGAATTAAACCAAAGACATCTCCTGTTTAACAATTTTATTTGTAATTTTTTAAGTTTTTTGACCAACTTTTTAATATTTGGGTGGAATTCGTGGATTAGTCCAAAGTTCATGTCCCAAGTACTTTCGGCACTTGGAAGTGCCATCATCAGGGGTGGTGTGTTCAAGTTTTTCAAATTATATTAATGGATGTGGAGGCTGGAAGGAACAGAATTGATAGGAAAAGTGTTATAGGCATTTTAAAATGCGAGTACTGCATTGGAAATTAATTTTGTTTAAGGATTGTTTATAATCCACGAATTCCACCCAAACATTAAAAAGTTGGCCAGAAAACTTGAAAAAATGACAAATAAAATTGTTAAACGGGAGATGTGTCTTTTGTTTAATTCAACATGCATACATATATGTGGGTGCTATATTCATAAGCAAACAGTTGCTCAAAATCATTGATTGAGCATTACATCTAAGTTAAGGCGGCGTGGACATGGAGTCAGAAACGCCTGGATACTGACAATTTATCGCCTATGCGATCTTTAGACCACTTGGTCTGAAAATCGTATTGGCGATCGCATATTAAGCACCGTTTACTTATAAGTATAGCACCCATTATATAAGTTCGTCATAAACCAAATATATTCCTGGTTTTTAAAACCAGGAATATATTCCCTTTTTATTCTTACGTTTTGTTTTTTTTTGTTTGTTTGTTTGTTTTTTTGTTATTTTTTCAATTTTAAAAATCTCAATATTTCTCCGGGACGAGTCCAATTTAAATTTGACATGTCTTTATCTTGTCGATAAAAACGATCGGCCATTTTGATTCGTTTGACCTTTCTGATAATTATCCGGCGATTCCAACGCAAAAATTAAGCTCAAAATGAGTCCAATTTCGAAAATTGTGAACACCGGCACTTTTTTTTTGTTTTTATTCACTTTTATTATTTTTTTTTATTTACCAACTTCAATTCCTCTCCCTACTGCTCACTTCCAACCTATAGTGACCCCCAAAGTCTATTAACACGTGGGGGTTAGGGTTGTTCCTAATCACCTCTCAAATATCATTTGACAGTTCCTGTAAGTCGAGGCAGCCACTGCTCCTACGTTATTCACCTGAAAGCACCGCGACTCGACGCCCAAAATTAATGCATTGTGTCAAACTCTGTTCCCAATGTGGACTGGACCTGTTAATTTGTTCAGTCTCTAGGGAATCAGCAAAGAAAAAAAAAGAGTTCCTAATGTTAAAACAGTGTTTTTTTTATTATTTTTCTTAGTTTTACTTTCTGTTTTCTATTTATTCATTTTATTGTATTTACTAAATTTATTCTCTCAATTATTTTAAAACTTTTTCCAGTGTTTAAAATTCTAAAAAAAAAAAAAAAAAAAAAAAAAAAAAAAAATTTTAGGCAGTTCCCTAAGTATTTATTACTTACGTTATTTAAAAATGGACAAACCTTTTTCTTATTTATTTTTTGCGGTATCTACGCTTCTATTTTATCTCCCTTTTCAACTCACTAGATTAACTGTAAAATATCGCAGTGTTTATATTCTCAAAGTTCATAAAATCCTTATCAACAGATATCATTTTTCTTTTAGATATATAGAAAATTCATTGTACTAATGTTAACTTTGAGAAACTAAGCATTAATCAAGTTCAGCTAGGGGACAGGGTCAAAGAAAGAAATAATGGTAAAGATTGTATTGCGCCAAATAAGTATCTGCATGGGAAAAATAATCATTCTGGAATAAGAAATTGAGATTTACCTCCCCCATTTTATGATTACCTCACCTTTATAGAACTCTCCAGTGAATACTAGACTATATAAACTCAGTAAGTACCAATTATTTTTAGTAGAATTAAGCTTTCCAAAGTATATCGGTGTTATCGTCTATCATTTATACATTCTATTTTTTTGCATTAATTGTCGTATATCCGGAATTGACTTGGTTATAGTTGCATGGTGCAATGGTTATCGTAGGAAATGGACACGTTGATAAGAGATCTAATTCTGGACAAAGATTGTTGCATTTCATATAGATATAATAACCTTAGAAATGTATTAACTATTATCCCTCCAGCGATTGGTGAAGAGTTGGGCAGAATGGGCTCTTTAACCTTGCTTAGGCAACAAGTATAGAACGAAAACAGAGTTTAAACATGTAAAACGTCGCCTTAGAAATGTACCTTGTGTCACATCCTACATGTGTGTACAGATTGGTAATTACATATATCCTAAATAGAGTTGTCCGGTGAGGGACCCAAATGCAAGGCAGGGTACAATTTTGGTTATGCCGGAATTTGGTGACAAATTGTACGGAGAATCTTCCAAGCAGAATTTACCTGATAGAATTCTACGACCTATCAACCAGTCCAGGGATATTTCCTGACCGAACCCTTTAACCCTTGTTAGACAACCAGCCAAAGAGAAGGAAAATACTGAATCCAAACCTGTTAAACTCCGCTTACGAAATTAATCATGTATCCCATTCTACTTATACGGAAGAGATACCCATGATAAAAAGGTTTGGTTGTTTTGCTGTGTAGCAAACCTTTCCGGGTAATTTAATGCCAAACCAAGTCATTTTGATAAGAAAAAAGAACTCAGCCTGCTTAAAGTAGCTGCTGTTGCTTATGTGGTCACCCAATTATGGTCTAGTGGAAACATGTTAAAAAAAGGGTTGGGTGTTTGGTAAGAAATCAATTTAAAGACTATGGACAGGACAATCATGTTGGAGCTAGGGCTTGACATGACTAGCCGACTTTCCATTCATATTTTTCACATCTATTAATGGAGATTCGCTTCCTGTTTTTGTCCTGTAACAAAATTTACGTCACTGCTTACGTCACATTACCCAAATTCGTAATAACAGAATACACTCAGAATTTGAACATGCAACATTAGACAGTCTTCATTGTTTTTTTAAAACAAGTTTTAATAAATACATGACTGGTATTATATATCTATATATAGTTTGTTTTTATTTTAATACATATTTAAAGTTTACATTTCAAATTGTTTTATTTTTTAATCCTTTAATGATTTTACTTACTTAGGGTACAAAAAAAAATATTTTTACATCCCAAGGAGGGTGTTTTTTATTTTGTAATATTATGGATAATAATAAGTTACTATTTGTGTAGAGTGGTTTGTACACGAAGCATCTTTGTGCAGTTTCTATCTAATTTCACCTCCAAGGGTTTCATTAAAGTCCAACCATTGCAGCCCTACAGGAACCATGACACAGGGTGAAAGAAAAGAAAAAATGCAACTGTACAGCCACTCACCGCCTATCACACAAACTATCCAATTAAGACGAACAAGACACTTTGTTAATTTTTAAATAAATACATCCTCCGAATATTAAATTTTAAAAAAAATATTTCTATACTCTCTCACACATCCTATATATATATATATATATATATATATGGGAGTATTCATATTTTGTCACAGCTTGTTCCCAAGCAAATAGCATCGGTTGTCAGACTGCCCAAGTGAGGACCAAAGCGAGCTGTTGCATGTATCCGGGTAAAAGACCGCTCAGCCTCAACAATCTTGTTCTCACGCACAGTTTAATAGATTTCAATTCAAATTTTCCGTCTCTTAGATTGGTTGTGTAACCAAGGTTAAAGAGTCCAGAATATCTTATTTACCCATACCTGGGTGGGGGAGAGAATTGAATTTATACCTTTCCTAAGATTAGGAGATGTAAACCGCCTTGTTCAACTGGTGGCCCCATTGGGAAAAGGGGCTATGGTTGTAGGACCCTCATTTTTCTAAGGGTTAAGTAACGTCAATGAATTGAAATATTATTTAGTGCTACGATGATTTTCTCGTTCAAAATGAACATTAAGCGAACTTAAATGTCAAATAAATAGTTCAGAAAAACAAGAAAGAAAAAAGGGGTGAGATATTTATCGACACCCATCACAGAGCAATGAAAAACGGTTACACCTAAGAGTATAGGTCCCCTCTTTATGTCTTTCACGGCGATTTTGTATCAATTTGGACAGACACGAACCCTTAAATTGCAGACGGATATCAGCCTTCTTACAATAAAATGTCTGACGCCTATTATGATGACATTTGACAAGACAGTAGCTTAGAATAAAACTATGGGATATTACACTTTTGTAATAGTTCCTAGCACCTTGCATAATAGAAAAGAAATCATGGAAGCGTAAAAGGTTTACTCAGCTCTTTGCTCAGTCAATAAATACAGCGTGCTCCAAAAGTCATGTCACGGTTGTATACGGTTTTAACTTTCATTATTTTTCCATTTTCATAGAATACATAAGTTATGCATTTACTTTACCTCTTTAAAAGAAATCTTTAAAAATTCAATAATTTTCTAGAATTTCGAGATTTATAGTGCCATAGCTTTTTTTCCGGGAAAAGAAACTATATTGCAGAAAAAATATATCTATATGCATTTGTTAATACTCGTGTTCCTTAATTATATGAACGTTATCATCCTGCAAGACCCTCTGGTGTAAAAAGAGTCCAGATCGTCCATTAAATGCAAAAATGTGAATCCTGATTATCTGGTGTTGCTTATCCGCCGAATTATTTATGAGTATTGTCATCTCGGTTAAATAATGGACAATTCCATTCTTATTATAATGAAAGGGAAGAAAAAGACATCCTACAAAGAAATAGATTTAAGAAAGAAAGAGTAGGGGGAAACAAAGGGGGTCATCGCACGGAAGCAATCACCCTAATCGGTTTCAATCTAATAGATTGCGAATTTGATTCAAATTCTGGACGGTTGGTTGGATCTTACGGCAGTCCTTGTTGGGTTATTTTATGCCAAAGACGTTTTGTTTTATTTATTCTTGGTGGTGTTCAGATTTTTTCTAACTCAATTTTTTTAACACTAACTCTTTAAAATCTATTTACCCCATAGATGGGATACTAACAGGTATTAACACTTCAGGTTCACTTTGACGTGGGTAATGGGGATTAAGAGGTACTATACACCCTAAAGCTCCTGGTTTGAAATCTCACCATTAGATAAACTTTGACGTCATACTCAGGACTCTAAAATCCTCTAGCGCCTTCTAGCACATACTATAAAAAGGGTAGGTATCTGCCATAAGGGTAATAAGGTCTGGGGACTCCCATAGGTGCTAGGGCCTGACGTGCCCAGTCGATTGATCGGGGAGAGCCTCTGTACCTTTAGTCTAGCATAAGGGTCAAATTGGAGTGTTCCATGTCATGGACTGCTCAGTCACCATAAGTACATCCTTAAGAATCATGGGTCACTATCCAAGGCCAACAGATGACCGCATTGGGCGTATTTTTCCCCTCTGCAGAGGTGCAGTCAGTGTATTCTACTACCCCAGCCAATAGGGAGCACCTTATCAAGCAAAAAGATTTTAAACAGCCTTCCAGATGAAAACAAAAAGGTTAAATATTTGAATATAATGTGTTTTGTAAGAGGTCATGAAATTGAGAGAAAAAAAATAACTTTCCTGGATTTTTTGATTTCCTGTTCTTATCCTCTAAAGATTTATACTTTTTAAATGGGACATTTGTTACCAGTTTATGACAGGAGGTTGTAGCAAAATGGCTAATATCTTAGATGACATTTTCTTCCGTAGCTTTCACAAAATGACTACTTTGAGTTAATAAATGGCCATAATATTAATTCATTCTAATTGACAAATATTAGATTGGAAATATTTGACAGCTTCTTAATTCTAATTAGATTTATTTACACGAATTTAATGCAGACACCAGAGTACATTTCTCCATGTGTTAATATCATAATCTAAATCAGTCATGCTCAACCGGGGGTCATATGACCCCGCGCTGGCCGTATAATATATTATGGGGTCCACGAAAGCAAAACATTTAATTATAATACGACAGGATTTTTTTAAAACATTGAATAGTTATAGAGGGTCCACTAGAAAAAATAAGAATCAAATAAGTCTATAGGTAAAAAAAAAAACAGTTGATAACCACCGTTTAAGAGAATATGTAACAAGAGTAAAGTGTTAATGTTTGCATTGATTTCATTTAAAATCCGGATAGTTTCCGTAAAAGAATTATTAACTTATTTAGGTATGGAGCGTTACACCTATGTTCAGAGTGAAACGTCTACCCTGGAAATGACATGATATAACATTTTCAATGTACCCTGGAAATGACATGATATAACATTTTCAAACAAGTTCAAATATATACATATGTAAGGATGCCGCAAAACCAACTATAGGTACGAATGACCAACCATACATAGACCAACAGATACCAGATTTATTGATTTTAACGAATTGTCAATCCACCTAGGGTTATTTTATTCCTAGAGGTAAGGGAATCAAGTCCTTATTTACATTGTTGTACCGTTGATTCTTAAGGTTTCTCTCTAATTCAAATGATATAAACATATCTATTTGAGCCCTAGATGAGACCCTAACAGGTACTACCACTCCTGTTGAATAGTCACTCCTTAGCTTCTATCTTCTTCTGTATCTACTTTGCTATCTGGTTCTCTGTTCTGCTTTCTTGTGATTGGGTCTTCATTTATGTTCTTTCTTGTAATTAGTAACGAACAGAAAAGTATGGGTATTTTTCAGACGTCTTTCTTTTTCTTTCAGAAACTAAGTTAGAATTCCCTAAATTCTAAATCCACCTATTGCTCCTACGAAACAAACTGACCAACCAGAGAACAGTATAAAGGTCAGCCAAATTCACTGGTATTGTGAAAATTGTACAATTCCGACACTATCGGCGGTTAAAGCCGATAAATTGTTTGGAAAAAATGCAAAGAATATATGGAAAAAAATTAATTGGAATTAAATAAACTGATGAGAAAATAAAAAAAGTTTATTATGAATTAAAAGATTTTTAAAGAGAAACAGGAGAAAATAAATAATGACATGAATGTCAAAATAAAGAGCGCAACGAACAACAAAAATAACACGATGATGGATTGCTAGAGAGATAGAAGATGTTGATTCTTAATATTCAGGAAAGTGAAAAAAAACCAACAACAGCCAATGAAAGAGTAAAAGATTAAACATATTTGAAGATATATGCAAAAGTATCAAATTAGATAAAACACAAATAAAAAAAATGTAATGGACTTGGTCCATAAAACAAGGCGACCCATGAAAATTGTTTTTGAAAATTCAGAACTAGTAACGACGTTTTTATAAAAGCTAAAAAAAACTAAAAAAAATTAAATTGAAATATACAAAAGATAAAAAAAAATATATCCCTAAGAAAAGATCTGGCTCATTTGGAGGGAGAAGAGATTGGGAAGTTTTTTGCTGTTAAGATTCCAGAGCACCCTGTCGGTGGGGGGTTAGAATGCACCGACTGCACCTCTGCAGAAGGTGCAGACTCCCCCAAATGGAGCCACCTGTTGGCCATGGGTGGCCACCCGTAATGCTTAAAGACGGAGTCTTGATGGATGAGCAGTCCATGACATGCAACATTCCACTTATACCCTTACTTACGCTAGACGGTCGGTTGGAGAGGCCCCCTCCGATCAATCGGCTGGTCACGTCAAGCCCTAGCACCTATATGATTGCCCCAACCCTATTGTTTTTAAGGCAAGTCCCAGCCCTTTTTATCATATGGGTGCTAGAAGGCGGTGGCTGAAGGTCTACATGTCCTGGGAATGACGTTAAACTATCTGATGGTGAGGTTCCAGTTTTGGAGATTTGGGAAAGTGGAGCACCGCTTCATCATTGCTCCCTGATCCACTGACCCGGAGTGATAGTACCTGTTAGGGTCCCATCTATGGGTTACATAGAAAAATGTATTCATTTTTAAAAATTGAGTATCCATTAAGAATGATTCTATTTCAAAACTTTATCGGCATTAAATGACCCACTGAGGTTGATATGCCGTAAAATAAAAAGTAAGATTCCAGAAGCAAAAGAAATTGGATTTAAATGAAGAAACTGCAAAAATGGATTGTGAGAAAGGTAGGTACCACCAATTTGACCCTGTGCAATTTACCCCCCTACATTTAACACAATGAAACTTGCAGAAAAATTAATATTTTCTTGAAAAGTTTTTTCCATTCGAAAGAAAAAAACATTAAATAAACTCCTGATGATTTTTTAAATTTTTTATCAGCATACGAAAATAATGAAAATTATGATTGAAAAAACAATGTTTTCATTTTTGCACTGTTAAATCAACTGAAATTTAACGTAGCTAAAAACAAGTTACGATAAGAGGATTTTTAAAAATTCTATGAAAAATCAATTAATGGTCCGATTTTCACGAAAATTTCCATAAATGTTTACCATTGGATGTAAATACATCTGAAATAGTTTTTTTCTAAAATATATTAGGGGAAATATTTTTTACGATGTCTATCACCCCCCCCCCTATTTTATTTTATGAGATAAAAAAAAAAATGGTGTGGAAAAAAAATTGGTACTTTTTTCTATAAAGATAAGAGGCTGAATAACTATATCAATGAAATTGTATAACGTACCGAAATAGTTTTTTTAGGAAAAAATAATAAAATCGGAAATAAAAAGTGCAAAAAAAATGTCAGAATATTAATATTTGAAAACTTTTTTTTTTCTTATGTAATTGGTATGTACTATATTCTATTAAATTGTCAAAAAAAAAAAAAAATTTTTTAGAAATTAATTTTTACGAGATTTTCAATCTTTTTTGTGATTAAATATTTTTATTTTCTGCGTGAAATAAATTAATTTTTTTTTTTTTCCTGTGGGAAAAAATCAAAATTTTCACGGATATTTAAAAACATGAATTTTAGAATTCAGGTGAACTAAAAGTTGGTCCGATCCGTGCTCGATTAATATTTTTAAAAGAATTTGTAATTTTTATTGTTGAATAGTAATTTTTGGTTCTTAGAATATATGGAATATTTGTTTTTCAAAGAGACGAGACGAGACGCTTCTGAATAACAACCGAAGTTTGTTTTTCTTTGTTCAAAAAAGTTAAATAAGATAATTTTTTTCGCTATTAGAATACAAAGTAAGTATACAGGATTATTTTATCAGTTTTTCTCTTAGAAAAAATATTCAAATTTTCATTTCATTTTCGATTTTAAAAAGTAATACCAAAACCGAAGACATTTTTTTAACGTCAATTTCACGGTGACATTTTACTATTAATTTTTTCAAGTTTTTATTCATGTTAATAGTAAAAAACATTGTTTTTCGTTCATAATTTTCATTATTTTCCTAAGCTGAATTTTTTTTTAAATCATCAGGACTTTTTAAAATGTTTCTTCTTTCGAATGCACAAAAAAAATTCTAGATAATATTTCAAGATAAAAAAAAAAGAATATCTTAAAAATCGTTGAAAACAAATAAAATCGGTTATTGAATATGCACAAGACAAAAAGTTAAATTAGTGTTATCCATACTTTTACTGGTTGATCGTAAAAGGGAAATAATTTGTAACTTTTCTGTCTATATTACGGTCTGAAAATTACCCTTTCGCATGTAATACGGGCAGGTTTGTTTATTTTTTAAGATAACGATGTAATTTTTCCCAATCGGATAATTTGATCTTTGAATTAACTATTTTTCTTTGTAACAACCCTGTACGATCTTTTTTTTACGAGATTTTTGATAAACAAAGTTCGGAAATATCTATTTCCGTTTTATTCAAGATGGCATAAACGGTCTGGTGGTACCTAGAGAAAGGGAAACAAATGTAATGAGAAATAAGAATGAAAGAAACAACAGGAGACATTTTCAAAACAAACTAAAATGTATCTACAGCGTTGTAGATAGATTACTTAAAAGAGACGAGTTAGAAATATTAAGAAAAGATCAACCAGATGTTATATTCAAAAAATAATATCCATTTTTGTGAAATTCAGTTTTGGTAATATGACTATTTCTCTGAATGTTTGGAGATGAGGCTTGATGATAAGTATTATCTGCGTTATTCGGACTATTGTACACAGCTTCATTGTTATTTGTACAACGTTTCGGCCGATATGCGCTCCGGCCTTCAGGTATTTCTTGTCGGACTCGGGAACCATCTTTTCGGACTCGGGAGCCATCACGGAACTTTGAACCTAACCCTTTATTTAGTCCACGGGGGTATCCTGTTCTCATTCCGCTAACCATAGCTGAGATAGTAATATAGAAAAATAATTAACACAGCTCCTACCTCAGCTATGGTTAGCGGAATGAGTAAAGGGTTAAGTTCGAAGTTCCGTGATGGCTCCCGATTACGACAAGAAAGTTCCCGATTACGACAAGAAAGTTAGTGTCCGACAAGAAGGTTCCCGAGTCCGACAAGAAATACCTGAAGAAGGCCGGAGGGCATATCGGCCGAAACGTTGTACAAATAACAATGAAGATGGGGACAATAGTCCGAATAACGCAGATAATACTAATGAATATGACTTTTTCAAATTTAAAAGATGTAACTATGAAAACAGGAATAATAATACTAATTAAAAATATATCTCGCAAAACAGATTCAAACACCTGACTTTGTTGAAACTCTTTGGTGCGAGGTATTATTGGACATAATGAAAAGATGAAAAAGAAAAAGTGAGAGAATTAAATTAAGATCACTCTACTTTTTACATATTGAACTATTTTCAATAACTCTTAAGTAAACATATAAAATGTTGTAATAATTGAATTATATTGCAGTATATCCACAAAATAGAGAGGTTTTCTTTTTAACTGGCTAATAGACAGGTGTTGTTTGGCAAACTATGATATTAGGACAATCGATATTAATCCACTCAGCTGAATTTGCAAGATACTTTTTTCCTTTCTCAATTGAAGAACCCTAATGACGTCCAAGAGATTGGATAGTCATCTGTAGAATGTGCATCAGACAAAAACGGTTCTGGCCGGTTGCTCAACAGGATTAATGGTGCGTTGAGAAAGAGTGAGAAAGAAAAAAAAGAATCATGAAAGCCAGAAGAAATGGTTGAAAAGCATTGGAACGGAAGTAAGTCTTTAGAACTTCAGATGTGTTCAATTCATCTAGAAAGAAAGCAAAAGGAATGGAGAGACAGAGAGAGAGAGATAGAGAGAGAGAGAGAGAGAGAGAGACACACACACACACAGAGAGAGAGACAGAGAAGAAGTATTTGAATGGAAATGATATTTCAAGTGTTGGAAGGTAAAATAAGCTTTTTCAGTGCGTAAATTTCACTAGTATTTTTTTCTCTATCCGATTCACCTGATTTACTTTTGTTTGCAAACATAACTCCATCTTGTATATATGAGGCTGGATCAATAAGCCCGTAGGTTACTTAGTTTTTCATATGAAAATTACTGTAATATTCACTGTTTAACGGTGAGTATTTAGAAAAAAATTCTGTTGAAAGTTTTTTTATGTAAACAAGTGTTTTTTTTTTTCAATTCTAGACCGAGTGCTTATTGATGTATCAAAAAGTACAGATTTTAAAGCTGTATTCACCAAGATAGAAATTAAGAATCAATGGAATGTTAATTTTTCAGAATACACGGTGTGTCAAAAAGTACCGAAAATCCAGATACTTTTTTTTACACACCCTGTGTGTGTGTGTGTGTGTGTGTAGTGGCGCTTTTTTGCGTTCTAGGAAAAGGACACGGTGGCAAGAGTTCCTAGACGAGGCTGTATTTTACATTGTGATAAATACTAAGTATTGCCAAATATGACGTCACATGCGTATTTTACAGAATAGATTCAACCCCCATCAAATGGAGAAAAAAATACAAAGAAATCTGGAAATTATTCGATTTTAATGAAATTGTCAGTGTTGATTTATCAATGAATGAATTTTATAACGCATTAGATATTTAATTGCAAAACTGTTTTTTTTTTTAGGTCACTTAATTTTGACCCCCTAATTTTTGGGGCGCGAAATACCGGATTACATACAAGTGAAACTAATTACAGTACAAATAAAAAAAGGCAGAGGGTTGAAGGTGTGAATAGTAGAAGAAAAATTAGGGGAAAGATTCAGAAAGAAAATAAGTACCGAAAATCGGAAAATTAAATGTAAAAATAAAGATTCTTAATTTTTTTAAGAGATTTTTCTTTTACTCTGTTTTTGCTTCTTGAATATCAGTGAAATAAAAAGTTGGAACTCGCTGAATACGCCAGGTGACTTCCATATAATATAAAAATGGTTTGGGTCTGCCATAAGGACAATAGGGTTGGGACAATCATATTAGGTGCTAGAGATTAATCTGACAAGCCGATTGATCGGCGATGGGGCTCTCCGACCCGGATTCAAGCTTGTTAAACTCCGCTTGAGAAATATATATATATATATATATCGTTCATGATAGGAGAGTCCACCATATATAATTAAATAACTGCTCTATTAATACTAAAAAGAGCCATGAAACGAGGAAAACTATTTGGTCGCTTTTAGATTTCACCAGGGTGTTAAACTCACGTTTCAAAAGCAATCACCCGGAGAAATCATGTCATGACTTGAAACAGGACATTCATACCCCAACCTTGTGTGCGACACACGTCCAGTCTACATTCACCTAGGCATCTCTTCGATGTATGACAGTAATACAAACTAATGATTTAACCAATAACAAAAAGCAATTTAAACGCTGCAAACCATACCTTCCGTCCTGTAACTAGAAAAAAATTATTCAGTATGCTAGCAACCAAAGAAAGAAAAAAAAAGTGACCCCCCCCCACCAAATCCTAACACCATTTCATCACCCATTTCAAAATATAGGTTAATCAAAACAACATAAATAGCTTTACTATTGAATGTGGATTTATTTTTAGCACGCAACGCGAATCTCCAACTGAGGAAATACAAATTATTGTTGAAAGCTGCAACACGCATCCATTTTTAGAGGGACAATAGAAAATTATCGCTTCAGATTCCCAACTCAGATAGAGACACGCATTGACTAACTAAGGCTTCATTTTATTCCGGGTCTGTTATTGGTTTATAAATAACTCGTTTAATTATGATTTGCTAAATAATGTAATCGTGATGTCAATGTGCGTGGTGATTTCGGGTCAAATCTGTTTTTATCGAAATTAGCATCTAAAGCCGGAAATAACTTTCAATTTAACAAAATTATCCGTTGTCTTTTTTGCATCTCATGATTTAATTCTTTTTTTTTCTTTCTCTGAAGCAATAATGTCCGTTTGTCTTTCTGAAAGACGTGATGTTCATCCAATTCAATTTAGCTTACTACTAAAATTAAAATAAATTTAACAAAAAAATAAAAAAAGTGAGAATCTGAAGTTTAAGGAAAATGTGTTCCGCTTAGGATTTACTATTTTAAAACTCTTACCCACCGATCCCAACCGCCCTGTCAGCTGGGGCGTTAGAATGCACCGACTGCAGAGGGGTAAGACTCCCCCAATGGGGCCACCTGTTTGCCGTGGGTGGCGACCCGTGATGCTTAAGGATAGAATCCAGGTGGTTGAGCAGTCCATGACTTGCAATATTCCGTGTTGGCCCTTTATTGGGCTAGACGGGCGGTCGGAGAGGCCCCCTCCGATCAATTGGTTGGTCACGTCAAGCCCTAGCACCTATATGATTGTCCCAAGCCTATTGCCCTTATGGCAAACCCCAACCCTTTTTATTATATGGGTGCTAGAAGAGGGTGACTGAGTGTCTACATGTCCTGGGAATGACGTTAAACTATCTGATGGTGAGGTTTCAGTTTTGGAGGTTTGGGGAATGTGGAGCACCCCTTCATCACCATTGGTTCAGGGTCCACTCTGACTCGGAGTGGTGGTACCTGTTAGGGTCCCATCTATGGGTTAAATAGAAAAACATGAGTTTATAAATAAAATTTGATTATCCATTAAGAATTGATTTATTTCAAAACTTTATCGGCATTAAATGAACCACTGGGGTTGATATGCCGTAAACCAAAAACAAACAAACCACCGATTCCATCTTATCGTAACGGTTACGGTCGTAGGAAATGGAATCTGTGAGCAGAGTTCAAATACTATAGTAAGGACATTTACCGTGCATCCCACGTATGCAGATGTGACCCAAGGTCTTTTTAATGAACCCACCCACAAGCCGAGTCTCATGAGATGGTAGTTGCAAAAAATGCGTTGATTCATTTGGTATTCCCCTTCAAGGGGAGACGCCTCAGGCACTGGGCAATAAACCCAGCCCTGCCCCTTTAAATCAAAGGGGCAGGTTTTGCCTGGGGGTTAGCCCCCTGTGATCAACGCTATTAACATTATTTAACCGCTCCCAAATAATAAAGTAACTAAATTTGGCGGGGTGGCCTATGGGCGGTATCAGCCGGACAACAATGGAATCTATCCTCTTTTCGCTAGTGCTAGACCTGGAAGATTGTTTTTACTGTGGTGGTGCCCCACACCTACAGTCAGCTCCCCACTTTACAACACAGATCGGATAACCCAATCTGCTACTCATGCGCCGAATTGGCGGTGACAGGAACCTTGCGATTCCAAACCGAGTGCTCTACCGACTGAGTGTGCTAGTGCTCTTAGAAAATGCATTAATTAATCTGTTTTCCCAGTAACTATTAGTAAATAGTAGGACAGAGTTCGATTTCGGTTGGTTGTTTTACAGCATATCAAACCTTTTCAGGCGATTTAATGCCGAATAAAATCATTTGGATATTTTCAGTTTCTTACAGTACCTACTGTTGCTTAAATGTTTACCCATCTTATTAAATAGTTGCACCGCTGCTTAAATTCGCTGAACTAGTAGGAATCTGATTTCGGTGAGTAACTTGACCGTCAGCTAGACAGTTTGTTGGCCTTGGTTAAGTAACTAGTTTTGAGAAGGAAAATTGAATTCAAAGCAGCAGTGCTCTTGAATATTGTCCTTGTGTCATATTGTTTGTAATGGAGTTTTTTTGTTTTTGTAAGTATATATCTACCGATTCTATGTAGAAGGGGCCGGTTTAGCTCAGTCGGTAGAGTGTTCGGTTAGGAATCACTAGGTTCTTGGTTCGATACCGGTCCACGCCAACTCAGCGAATGAGTAGCACAGGGATCTGTGCGGTAAAGTGAGGAACTGATGGTAGGTGTGGCGCTCCACCTCAGATGCTAAAATAATCTCCTTGGTCTAGCGCTAGTGAAAAGGGGATAGACTCCCTCGATGTCTGGCCGATACCGACTTGAGGCCGCCCCAACGACTTACTATGTAGAAAAGATATCAATTGCTCCGCTCTTTAATAAAACGACAGAATAAATTACCCCCCCCCCAAAAAAAAGATAAAAACATTAATTAAAAGATTATTTATTAATATATTCTGAATATTTCCACTGTCAACTTGTCATGTCAGTGGAAATCGTATTTGTTTTTTGAAAATATATTCAATATTTTAATATTCCATCACACATAACTTCCATATTGTCCCTAACAACCTGTATAAATAAGGCTTGTGATCGACTAATTTTAACGGCGTGTCAACCCAACTAGGGTTACTTTATGTTATAAATTACATCCCTTGTAATTGTTTTGCTTTTAATGTGTTCAAACATATCACTTTGGTCTAAATATGGGATCTTAATAGGTACTAAGATTCCAGATTTGGAGCCTCACCATCAGATCCAGTCTAGTGTCACATATAGAACATCGCTTTATTAAAAAAAAAAGTGGGTCTTACCGCTCTACAGCCAGGTGATACAGTCAGCGTATTCTAAGGAACGCTGACAATTCAAGAATGAGAACTTTGAAATATCAGGATATCTCTAATGTCCATTCTTACTGTCAATGCTTTTTAATATAGAATCACACAACAGCCATATAGATATCTACCAGAATAGATAAGGCTTAGGACTATCGGTGTTTGAAGGAAGTTAGAAATACAGTGGTACCTTTACTTACGGGTTTGAGTCGTTCCGTTCGTAACCCAACATCCTCGTATATCTAAGCAATTTGCCCCCCACCCCCGAAAGAAACTGAAATGCCATTAATCCGTTCCAGCTCTCTCTCTCTCATATATATATATATATATATCTCCATACATTTTTATTACGTAAGAAAAATAGCATCGTATGGTATGAAAACAGAATATAATTCAATGAATTAAGTACTATAGTTTCTTTTAACGTTTATTTGGTACTCTTCGCGGAGAACCGTCCCGGCCTCCTGCCTCAAAAACCGCTAGCCGGTGGCTGCTGAAAAAAAAAAAACACCAGCAACGATTGAAGTCCGTAGCCGAAGCGGTGTCACTTGAAAAAAAAACTAGGGTTAGCGTTAGTTTAATAGTAAAATAAATAAATGATTTACAAATTTTGTAATAAAACTTAATTTTAACTAGGGGGGGGGGGTAGTGTTACGGTTGGGTTTCCGGGAAAAACGTCCTAAGTTGGTTGTTTTTTGTTTTTTTTTGCTAGTGACTCCGCTTCGACAACGAACTTCAATCGTAGCTGGGTTTTTTTTTCAGCAGCCACCGGTTAGCGGTTTTTGAGGCAGGAGGCCGAGACGGTTCTCTGCGAAGAGTACAGTTTATTCTTATAAATAATATTTTTCTTAGCCGTAATAAATTTGGAAGCTTAAATGTTTGTTGTTGACTTATAAACATAAACGTATCTGAAGCTCGCTCCTACTTAAGATTTTAGCCCATAACAAAATGCAAAAAAGTAGACCTTGTGACATCTCGTCACTCAGAAAACTCTTAAGATGAGGCGCTCGTAATTCAAGGTACCACTGTATTCTGCAATACAACCACTGTGTATATCCGACACTCCCTGAGAGTTCCTTGTGGTATTTGTTGATAGATACATCTTGAGCTTCTATACGACTGCTGTAACTATCCTATTACCTACCGTCAACCGCTCTCACTCCTATCGGCTCGTGGTGGTAATTATTTTCCCGCGCGTTTTCGCTTTGTCTACAGAACATTCTTCGCGCGCTGCAGACCAACGACCGTGTAAAGCCAACTATCACTTAACAACAACTCAATCCCACCCATCCTGCATTCTCTCTATTCCTGCCTTCTCCAACGAATACAGCTTTGCTCACAAAATCATTAAGCCGATCGTGTTCGTCTACCCAACCCGCACAACTCAAATCTCATTGGAGAAAGAAAAAGCTATTTATCAAAGCCCTGTTCGTTGCCTCGCTGAATCTGACCACACTGTAGAATGTTGATTACTTCCTTAGGGGGAATCTGTTGCCGCGCGTCTCGTGTTATAGAGTCCACGTGGAAACTACTCATCGCTGTTCGTGACCTTTGCGTCCTCTGCGGTCTTCCTCCCCGACTGGAGCCCTTAATTCGAAATTGCGTTTTTGGATTGAATCCCGAAATATCGAGCTCTTCCGGCGAGGTAGCGGCCGATATTGATGGAATTAGTATAAGGGGGTCGGTGTAGGAATGCAAGAACCGACCAAGGTTTTTAGGACAGTCGTGACCCAAGGGGTTAAATGAAGCAGGTTGGTGTGGCTAATGCATTCTAAGCAGTCAGTTTAGCACAGGTTAGAGTGTATCACTCATCCATACTCTCATTATTTGGTCTTTATGGAACTGTATATATTAATATGCCTGTTCCTTAATCTTCCGATCGTTATCATTTTTGCAACACCCTCTGGTTAAAAATGAGACCGTCCAAAAGGAAATGCAAAAATGTAAATCCTGATTATCCAGTGTCAATTACCCGCCAAATTCTTGTTATGAGTGACATCCCCTCAGCTAAATAAGGGAACATTCCGTTTTTATCATACAGAAAGAAAGGACGTGCTACACAAAAAATATAAATGGGCAGGGGAAAGATAGAGGGGATGCGCGCGCGGAAGCGATAATGCTAATCAGTTTTAATCGAACATAATAAAACGGTGACAAGTGAAGAAAAAATTATAGAGTTTAATCCAGACACACATCAACTACTCTTTATATATGTATAGATAGATAGATAGATGAGAGCATTACTGTCCAATCATGTTGCGCAGACCAATTCCACCATATTCATTTGTTGGCCATAAAGAGATGAAAAAAACTCTAGAACTCTTATTCTGGACTTCCCAGCTCGATGACCCGAAGTTATTCAATTAAATCAGTGATCATGAAATGAGGGTTCCATTTCAATAAGAGACCAATTTGGGCAAAGATTAAGTTTAACATTTTTGACAATAGGGAAAATAAAAAAAAAGGACAGAAAATCTAATTTACGGAATGAAAAAAATCTCGAAAGGGCCAATTCAGAAGAGGAAGCTAAAAAAAAAAAATGAATGAAAATCAAATTTTTGTTTGCAGTTAAATGACAATAAGAGAAAAGATTGAACAAAGGAAAATGTAAGAGTGAAGAAAAATAAAGTAACAAAATTAATTCACAGAAAATAGTAAATAAATAAAAATTAGAGAATGTGTAACTGGAAATAAGGAAAGAAAATAAAGGAAACATGGGGATAGAAAGACTAAAATAGATTTTATTTACTAAGTAGGTATATTAAAAATTTAACGTTCTTTTTTTTTATCCAGACTCAATCCTTTTACCACGAAGTCACACGTACTAAAAATATTTTAAACTATAGTCCCTAAAACACACCAGTCTCTCCATGATATTTTAAACCAGTGTTTCAACCTTTTAGGACCGTGGCCCCCTTCAACCCAATGCTTTGTGACCCCACCACCCACCAAATAAATATCATGGTCCCCTAGAGAAACTGATTTAAATAATAATCTAGCAGTTTTAAATTCAAAAAATTGAATAATAAAAATAGCTACTTTGCATAAATCTGATTTTAAAAATACAATTAGGTAAATATCCATGTTAATCAAATGGCTTAGATTTATTTAACACTTCAACTAAATAAGATTAGTATTTCATTATAAGAAATTAATAATTACAAATAATCCATATATATGTATCGGGACCTATGTTTTCCGAGGACACCATTAGGTCCTATTAAAAGAAAAGGACTAATTAACCGGTCAAAATATTGATGTGACAAGTGAAAATACTTCGGAGAATTTTGTTATGTCATCTAAGTTATGACCGGCTCTTGCCTGATTTCCAAGGTTAAGCAAGGATAATAGTTCAGTATCGAGGTGGGTGACTACTTAATATCAGATGGATACTGTAAGTAACTTGGGTCATGCTTGCTAGACGAAATCAAGCTTAGTACATGGTAAGGGAAGAGAGGTTTATGCTTATTCTTGGTTTACACACTTCACTTAATATTTATTATGACAGAATTAAAACGAAGAAAGCAATGGGGGATGGTGTAAATAAAATAGAGGTAGTACACTTGCATACCCTTGCCAAGTTAAATTGTAGGTAAATTCATGTTTAGATAAAACTTAGATATTAAACCGAAATGGTTTTGTGGTTGATTTTGAATTCTAACTTAAAGTTATTTTTTAGTGAGTAGGATGTCTAAGAAATGTAGGGAGTTATTGGATTCTATTTCGTGCGTAAATTGTAGAGTGGGTTCAATTTTAATCGGTCTGTCAGTGATTTCCGTAATATATGTTTCAACATTAATATACTAAACGGAGTTTACAAAAAAAAAAAAAAAAGTCAACTAAAAGTAAATACGAAAGTAAAGAAAATAAAATTCTAAGAAAATAAATTCAAATCACCCCCCCCCCACACACACACACAAAAATAAATAAAAATACAATAAAAAATAAAATACATTAAGTAAAAGAATCTCTTTAAAAATATTTTCGAATCAATGAGAGACGTTTAATCCGTTTCAGCTATTGAAGGGCCTGCGCATCCCTTCAGAATGTATTTTATGATATTTTGGCTGGGGCGGGAACAAATCAACGTAATACACCGCCAGTGTACGATGACACTTAAAAGATTATCTAGTGCTCAGTCTTTATGAGCTTTGTACAGAAGATTTTCATCATTAATTTTTTTCTTTTAATTTTAAAAGATAAGGCCTGATAATTAATATCATTCGGACTATTGTTCTCATCGTTATTGTTAAAAGTACAAGGTTTCGGCCGATACCCCGATTAATCCAAATACTATTTTTAAAAATGTTATTTTGTTTGCTTCCACCAAGCAAAACGTGGCTTTTAGAAAAGAAAAATACGTTTACACAAATTTATTACACAGTCACGAAAAATTTACAATACAGTAAAATTAGAGACAAGATTTATTATTAAAATACAAATATATTTTGTCTTGTTAAATAAAAGCATATAAAAATGTAATAAAGATTATTGATATACGTAAAAGTGTTAATATTTGAATTGCTCTTGTCTATATTTTTTGAAATGGAGCTTGATAATTGGTATTGTTTTAAAAAGACTGGAGTACACATCGATTGAAACGTTGTGTATATAATAATATAGAGGACAACAGTCCGAAAAAATCCAAACAAGCTCTTATATTGGTCAAGTTTTTTTTTATGCAATAGTTGAACTTTTCAGAAATGGTTTACCCAACCCTTTCGCCGCGGGAAAGTAACAAAGGGTCGCAATTATATAAGTATCTAATGAGGATCGAACTCGCGGAGGTATTTCCCCAATCTTTATCAAAATATATCAAGTTATTGACAAAAATAAACTTTGATAGTTACCTGAAAATGTTCGGGCTAATGAACTTCTTCATATTTTTCTTTGACGTCATGTGTATATTCCGGGTGAATACGTGGAAATCACTCTCCCATTATTATTCACTGAGGTTAGTCTTGCAAATAGGTTTCAAGCTATTTCCAATGTTACTTCTTGAAAATCTTCTGCCAGTCATTTGATTTTATAGTCATCTACCCCCATTCCCACAATGCCTCTCACTTCCGGTCTAAGTAAAGAGACACACTCTCGGGTGCCATTTTTTCTCTAGCCACGAGCTAAGTGAAATTTACATCTTTTTTTTTAAATTTGTGTTGTTCTTATTTTAACTACAATACTATAATAGTCATTGCCACTTAACTTTGGTAGTCTGGAAAGAACCTGTTGTTTCTGCCTGATTAAAACGCAAGTTAACTTCTCATTGGTTGAAAAGAAAAATGTCCTGAAAACGTTTATTAATAATTAACAACCAGACCAATTCCGGACGCACCAATTTCAACAAGTACTGGGCTATTCCAAATTATACCCCTTTGTGGGGGAGGGGAAGAGTTTCTTCAATTTATTTCAAGTCCTATTTATTAACAATAATTCCTCCCCTCGATTAGAGTTTTGCAAAAAAACTAGCGCCATATATACATTTCAATGTTCTTTGGGAGATTGTATCTCCAAAAACAAAAGCATATACATAAAAGCAACAACTTTGTCGAGGCGCGTTACCATACATCTTTTTGATACTAGATCAATAAATAACCCAATCAATTTTAACATTCCGTTGTAAAAAAAAAAAAAAAGACTTACTTAGAATTTCCAACACATTCTAATCTGGTTATTTACTTTTACATATATATAAAGTAAGAGTCGATGGGGCGGCCTAAAGTCAGTATCAGCCAATCAGCGAGGGAGCCTATCCCCTTTTCAATAGCGCTAGATCAAGGAGATTGTTTTTAGCATCAGAGGTGGAGCGCCACACCTACCATCAGCTCCTTACTTTACCACACAGATCCCTGTGCTACTCATACGCTGAGTTGGCGAGGACCGGTATCGAACTAGGAACCTTGTGGTTTCTAGCCGAACGTTCTACCGACTGAGCTATCCCGGCCCTTTTAACCTTTAATGTAATAAAATATATTAAATAAAAGCTCATGAAACTAAATAAGAATACAGATAAAAAGATTTGAAACAGTGGGGGATATAATCGAAAAATATTTCATTGCTAAATTTTCCTAATTTAACTATTTACTTAGAATACGAAGTAAGTAATAAAATTAAACTTATTTATTTTTGTTAATGGATTTCTGTTAAAATTTATCTCCGGGGTTTTTACTCTTATTCATTAAGATAGAACCAAACAATTAGAAATAAATAGTACCTAGCACATATTTATTAAAATCAAAGTTTTATATCAATATGCAAATTAACCCTCCCGTTCACACAGTAAACTGCTATTTTGTTGTATATATAAATACAATTGCATGTTATTGGTATGTAGGAAATCCAATGATATTAATGATGTATAACAATTTTATAAAATAATTGAGGTTAAATAAAAAATAAACTAATGGAGAATGTGACGTAAATAACTAAGGGAATTTTGACTTGAGTAGTAATATAGTTTCGGCTACAGACAGACAAATATACAATCTCTGAATCTCGGTTTTAATTGCTAATTTTTCCTAATTTAACAAAATCCCACAAAGCCTAAAATTACAGTTATCTGTTTTTGTTAATGGATTTCCTTTAAGATTTGTCGACCTAATTTTTGCTCGTACTTATGATAATTAAATCTAACAATAAGAAAAAAATGATATCAAGCAAATATTAAACAAAATCATTAAATAAATCACTCAAATATTGGCTATAACCACCCCAAAAAGTATTTGAAAATATACATAATGGAATCCTGGTGAGACTATCAACTAACTCATCTAATAACATATTGAACAAAAATAAAACAGACTACGAAAAATCACTTAAGGAGAGTGACTATAAAACCCAAGTAGTATATAACACCCAAATGGAACACCCAATATAATTAATAAGAGGAAATATAGACGAAAAAGAATCCTCTGGTTTACACCACCATTCAAAATGGCCATAAATAATAAATTAAGCAAGGATATTTTAAACATAAAATCTCTGAATTGAAAAGTAATAAGTAGAATGACGAGACAGATAAACCGTTTAGATAGGTTTTAATATCAAAACAATTATACCAGTTATAACAGTTCCACCTGAAAACAAAATGCCTATATATATATATATATATATATATATATATATATATATATATATATATATATATATATATGTGAGAAGAAAATATTTTAAAAATATAACAAACACAGGATGTTATGATCAGGAAACAATTTTATGTGTCAATACTTAAGCATTTCAGTATATTGTACCATCTTCAGGACACTGTTTATGTAATGTTTATGTGAGGGACAAAATGAAAGATTAAGTGTATAGTGAATGTGTAAATATTCACACATTCACTATACACTTAACATCTTTCATTTTGTCCCTCGCATAAACATTACTTAACAGTGTCCTGAAGATGGTACAATATACAGAAATGCTTAAGTATTGACACACAAAATTGTTTCCCCTGATCATAACATCCTGTGTTTTGTTATATTTTTTAAATATTTTCTTCATATTGTCGGATTAATTTCCTCACTGTATTTATATTATATATATATTATATATATATATATATATATACATACATACATACAAGTAAAGAAATAACAAAAGACTTACAGATTTAGCATTATAGTCTATTTCAGGGAGCTTAGACAAAGTGTCAACCAAGATGCGCATCTGATGAATCGGGAGAGTTAGACAATTTGTCTAAGCTCCCTGAAATAGACTATAACGCTAAATCTCTAAGTCTTTTGTTATTTCATTACTTATATATTTGCTCTGTGACTCTAACATTAAGAGCACACATTGAGCTCTCAAACTGCGACAGGTTTTTTAAATAAAACTCTTGTGTCGTAAGGAAGATTTCTTCTCTGGACTTTTGGATTATATATATATATATATATATATATATATATACAGTATTCCCTAGCAGGCACAGGCGAAAATTAGGAGTTAAGGTTATGAACAAAATAACAATTTAATTTAAAACAATCTCCATTATAGTGTCTATATATATATATATATATATATATATATATATATATATATATATAAATACGCGAAGTTTTCTCCGAACTTAAGGGTAATTTGAACAAATAGATCAGTCAATCTATCAAGTTTCTTGTTTTTCGGTGGACATTTCGAATCTCTTGCAACCATTAAACCAAGAAATTAAAAAAAAAAAACTTAATTTCTATCAATTTATTTCATTTAGAAAAAATCGCTTGTTAGTCTCAATGTACACGAATATCTGTATATGTACGCTCACACATACATTGTATTAGATCCAGACACGGCGACTGCACACCTCTGTCTGCTTCAAACTCTAAAGTCGAAATCTATGCCCCTATAATTATGGCCAGGTCCTGATAGAGTGAGCGATTTATGAGTCAATCTCTGGGGGCAGATCTAATTTCACCAGCCAGGTCGTGCTATGACGTCACACCGGAAATGTTGATGTAGGAGAATCGTGTAAAATGGTGGGAAAATGAAAATGAAGGGTAAAGGAAACACAGGAGAATGTAGAGAGATATGATCACAAAAATACAGAAATGTACAAAAGAGGTCTAAATAGGTAGGTAGATAGATAGATAAATAGGTAGGTAGGTAGGTAGAAGGATAAATAGGTAGGTAGATATATGGGTAGATATATGGATTGAGAGATAAATCGGGAAAAGACCCAGATTGATAGTAATTTAAACATATTAAGAAGCATGGATAGGTAGGTAATTATTAAGGTTTGGTTTGTTTTGTTTTGTTTTACGGCATATCAACCTCTGTGGGTCATTTAATGCCGATAATTTTGAAATAAAGTAATGCTTAATGGATACTCAATGTTTTTTATAAACACATTTTCTATTTAACCCATAGATGGGACCCTAACAGCTACTACCACTCCTGGTCAGAGTGGACCAGGGAGCAATGGTGATGAAGGGGTGCTCCACATTACCGAAACCTCCAGAACTGGAACCTCACCATCAGATAGAGTTTAACTTCATTCCCAGGACATGTAGATCCCCAGTCACTGCCTTCTAGCACCCATGTGATAAAAAGGGTTGCGGCAATCATATAGGTGCTAGGGCTTGAAGTGACCAGCCGATTGATCGGAGGGGGCCTCTCCGACCGACCATCAAGTTCAATAAAGAGCCGAAGTGGAGTATTGAAGTCATGAACTGCTTATCTACCCGGATTCCACCCTTAACCATCACGGGTCGCCACCCACGGCCAACAGGTGGCCCCATTGGGGGAATCTTATCCTTCTGCAGAGGTGCAGTCGGTGTATTCTAACGACCCGGGCGACAGGGCGGGTAATTAATACGAATAGGTATCTACTGAAACAATTGAATAGATAGATAGATAGATAGATAGATAGATAGAAAGGGAAAAGACCTAGATTTATATTTACTGAAACAGTTGATAGATTGATTTAATGATAGTTCGATCCATAGATAGACAGATAGAAAGGGAAAAGACATAGATTTACATCTACTGAAACAGTTGATAGATTGATTTAATGATTGATTGACAGATAGATTGATTGAATGATAGATCGATCCATAGATAGGAAAAATGCCCAGATTAATCGAAAATTAAAAACATTAAGCAATGAAGATAGCTAGGATATAAATATGGATTGATATCTTAATAAAACATTTGAAGAATAAATATATAGATAGATAGGAACAAAGATTGATAGAAAATTATAATATTAAGCAACGAGGATGGCTAGGTTATTAATATGTATTGATATCAACTAAAATAGTTGATAATTCATTAAGAAAACTTTTGATTAATTGTCATCAAATATTGTGTAATGATTGATTTATAAACATTGTTTTCCACAAATTCTATTTAACATTATAATAAATAACTTTTTAATTTGTTTTTTGTTTTTCAGACGATTTCTTTCTCTTTCCGTTCTAGAAAAACCAGTTCAAAACTACTTTTTAAAATAGGATGTCCAAGTCCCTGTTTATGTTTTGGAAATAATCACCCAATATAGATATACTAGAAGCGGCTAATTGGCATCGCCTGGGTAGAAGCAGGGGATGTAAAATCCTGGGGTATTGATTTGTTTACTTTTAAGATTTACTAATGCTGGACATTTGTAAGTAGAATTTCAATGCTATTTCTATGTATATTTTATTATTTTTAAATATCTTCGAATATAAATCAAATCTTCATAATACTTGCATGAAAAGCAAGAACCAGTGATATTTAATGGGTATATATATTTACTTTGTCATTCATTGTTTTATTTTTGTAGTTTTATTTATACATACAAGGTGTGTCAAAAAAGTATCGAGATTTTTTGTACTTTTTGAAACAGCTTGTATTCTGAAAAAAAAAATAACGTTCCATACATTATTCATTTCTATCTTGGTAGATACAACTTTAAGCTTGGTACTTTTTTGACACCTTGTATTCTGAAAAAAATTAATGAATGGAACGTAATTTATTTTCAGAATATAAGGTGTGTCAAACAGTACAAAAAACCTCGATACTTTTTTGTCATACCTTGTATATACATACATAGATCCATACTCATTATATATGCATAGATGGTTTTATATTATCTTCACCATTGTCAGGTGGTCAGGGATCGTTTATTGAAACCTGCCTACTTTTATTAATGAGGTCCTACGCTATAACAGAATATCGTTTTTTATTCATTATACAATACAGCTCCTTTTTGTTTTACGGCATATCAACCTCGGTGCGTCATTTAATGCCAAAAAATGTGTTGAAATAAATTCATTATTAATGGATACTCGTTTTTTTTATAAATACATTTTTCTATTTAACCCATAGATGGGACCCTAACAGGTACTACCACTCCGGGTAAGAGTGGATCTGGGAGTAATGGCGATGAAGACATTCCCCATATCTCCAGAACTAGAACCTCAACATCAGATAGATTTTAATGTCATTCCCAGGACATGTAGACCCTCAGCCACCGCCTTCTAGCACATATATGATAAAAAGGGTTGGGGGTTTGCCATAAAGGCGATAGGGTTGCGACAATCATATAGGTGCTAGGGCTTGATATGCTCAACTGATTGATGCTTCTTTTTGGTATATAGATCTTATTTCAAGCGATTTTATTGATCAAAGATTTTAATTTTTTACTGATGTGTTATTTTTATTCATTTTGTGTGCAATAATCAACACTTGAGTTTACTAGATATGCTTTTTCCCCTTATTCTATTTAGATGCTAATAATAGATTCGCGTTCAAAATCGGTTGATGACTTACCTCTTTGATTATTACTCTTGATTCAAGAACGATACAGAAGTCTTTTACAATGGTACTCTAGTGGCCAGGAGAATCATTGAATGAGTCAATGCTTTAAAATTTGTTTAAAATTAACTAAAATGGAATATATATTATTTTGATTTTTCAGACTATTGTCCTCAAATTTACCGTGATATACACACACACACACACACACACACACATTTATATATACTAGCAAATATATGCACCCTCCGGGTGCAAGTATTTAAGTTTTAATGTAATAAAATATTGTATTAAATTAGAAAGGCTAATGAAACTAAATAAGAATACAGATAAAAAGATTTGAAACAGAGGGAGTATAATAAAAAATGGAACAACTGAAACTTACTCTTCCATCACTCTCGTCTTTCATTGTTATTTTTTCTAATTTAAGTATTTAGTTATAAGAGGAAGTAAAGAATAAAATGATAGTTATTTTATCTTGTTAATGGATTTCATTTAAGATTCATTGAAGAGATTTTTGCTTATATTCATTAAAATAAAACCAAACAATTAGAAATCAATAATACTAAGCACACATTTAATAAAATCACATTTTTAATATCAATATGCAAATTAGCCTTCCCGTTCACACTGCAAACCACTATTTTTTGTATATATAAATACAATAGCATGTTATTAGTATGTAGATATGGACAACACTAATAAAAAGGTGAAGCAATTTTATTAATAATTGAGGTTTAAATATAAATAAAATCATGAAGAATGTGATGTAAATAACTATGTTAATCGTGACTCGATTAGTAATTGAGTTTCGGTTACAGACAGAAAAACACACAATCTCCATTATAATAATATATATATATATATATATATATATATATTATATATATATATATAATGTGTGTGTGTGTCAGGCGCACAGTACCGAGACACTCACACTCACTTATATGTGTACATATATGGATATACACACATCCTCTAAAAAATCTCCCTCACATATATATAAGAACATTAAAAAAGAATTCAACTCAAATAAGTCTTTTCACGGAACAGATGGACTCGCTACTTTTAACACACTTCTCTTCCCGGATTATAGCGACCTGTCAAACCCTAAAAAAATCTTTTAATTTAAAAAAAATAATCTTTTAAGAATCTCTCTAAAAACAATTTCTTCACACAAGAAAGTTTCTCCTGACGATGACCTAAGGTCAAACTTAGTTGAGAATAATAAACACAAAAGAAATATTCCTATTTGTCATATCACTTTTTGATTATATATATATATATATATATATATATATATATATATGCAGATTTTGTTGGACTCGACGGACATTTCTTGTCTGATGAAATTCCTTTCTATCCTTTCCAATTGTCTGACTATCTTTTTTATATCAGGATGTTATTGCTGAATGAATAAGCCGAAGGTACTTACACAAGTAATTTCTGCACTATTTTACATCAATCCTAATATATAATTATTATATGATATTTCAATATATAAGTAATATAATATTTAATCTATTTAAAGTTTAAAAGAAAAAGAGAGAAAAGTACTCATAAAAGATATTTTCTTAACATTTTTCTATCAATACTAATACATAATTTAAGATAATCTTTTATTTACTTACTTACTTATTTATTTACTAAAAAAAAAAAATTAAATTAGAGAACAAAGGAAAAAAAAAAGAAAACGAGGGAGAAAGGAAAAAGAAAAGAAAAGAGAAAGCGAAACAAAAGGTAAGTATATAAATTTTTCTATTGACGGTTTTTTATTTTTTTATTTTTATTTTTGACATGGCAACATACTTGGAACATTTGACCAGATGACAGACAATATTAGGAACATTTATTCTCAACGAACAAAAAAGAAGAGAGAAATAAGAAATTACAGTTATTCGCCCATTTCAATCATAAAGGAGGAGGAGAAGAAGAAAGAGAAAAAAAGGAGAGGAAAAGGAAATAAGAAGAGAAATTATAACCACACAAATAAAAAACATAAGCACGTTCATTTCTGAAAATAAACTCTGATGATGAAGTTCATGCTTCGAAATCGATGAGACAAAAATAACATCTTTTTGTTTTTATTTTTCATACGCATTGTATTGGCCTTCAAAATATTAATATATTATAACATACTTAACAATGCTTCAAGCAAATTACCAATTGCTTATATATATATATATATATTATATTATATATATTTATAAAAAGTTTTCAAAGAAAGTTCTCTCAGGGATTTATAAAAAATCGTTGTATGATATATATGTATGAATATATATATATATATATATATATATATATATATTAAATAACGTATATACATATACATAAATTTAGTGGAGAGAGAAAAGGCTGGTCATCACTATCCTAGCTTTTAACATATATATACACACACACACACATATATACACACAAATACATGTATACACACACGCATATACGCACACACGCATATATACACACATACATGTATACACACACGCATATACGCACACACATACATGTATACACACACGCATATACGCACACACATACATGTATACACACACGCATATACGCACACACATACACGCACATATGTATGTATACACAAACGCATATATACACGCATACGCATATATATACACACACACACATACGTATATATATATATATATATATATATATATATATATATATATATATATATATAAGAGGGATATTATTGTAAAAGTTTCCATCTCCATTGTTTGCATAATGTTACGGAAATATTTGAATATTCTTTGAAGTACATTTAATGTTTAAAGCGGTTTTACTCGCTGATGATTTTTCACCGGAAATATACGATAGGTTTTCTTTTTCTTTCATTGACAATCAAGATTGAATATAAACTGCACATTCAACTCGGTTTCCTCTTAATGTTCAGTGTGTGAAAAATGCAGCGGAAGTCGGGCAATGAAACGCTGAAACTCGTGCTAATGATGCAGTAAATGCAAGCACGTCTCTTGATTGGTTGTGCACAGATTTTTCTTTTTTAAGGTATTTTGAGCTTAAAACCTGAGAAAACAAAAAGCTCTCAGAGTTGTGAACCTGAAAACTTATGGATTGGAATGACTTCTGAAGAAATATTATACACAAAGAGTAAATGCATCTGTGAAAAATTACAAAGGAACGACGAATATGTTCGATGGACTGGAACGTGAAATATATATTTTTGTAACATACATAAATACACATCTACAGATCCATTAACAGTATGCCGGATGCTCCATACTTGGGACCTTGTGCTGCATCGTACCCGTAGCGGAGGGGTTAGGTAAATACCTACATAAATATCTCCCCATTCACACCTACCAACAGTCGTACTTGATTCTTGTCTCTTTGATATAATCATAGTTCTAAAAAGTATGCTACTGTAGCGTTAGTTTCGTATTTGCCTGGGAGAGTTGTCTGCCCGGTTTAGTTTGCTGGTGCCCGCTAGGGGAAATTAGTATTTAAGCGACTGGTTCAAAAGTCTTCTCTCTCTTTTCCTGTTCCAGTAACCACGAGACACATGGGCTAGACACGGTCTATCCCTTCTCGTTGGGGCTTTTGGCCCCACTTACATTACTGTAAGTTCTTCACAGCATGGACTATCCCTAGTCTCATGTCTGTGGCTTTTTGCATATCTTGTACCATTCATGAATGTGTATTTATCATTCTATATGTAACTTTGTTTTACCCATGTACTTTGTATCTCGTCATATCCATGTGCTGTACTATATTAAATATTTTGTCTGTTAACCTTCGTCGGAGTCATGTATATCAAGTATATAACTTTGGAACCTTTCGTATACTACCAATGGTTTTATGCTATCCAAACGTAATTGTTTTAGCCGAGCAATCGCCGGGCAGCGAAAGTATTTTTTTCCAAATATATATATATCATTAAAATTTCTGTTCTTACTGCTGATGGCCGAAGGATTAGGGACTGACTGATGAAAAATCAGTCGGGTTTCGCCCCGGATGGAGGTAGTCTTCTAAGTCAAGCCAACACTTAAGAGACGTGATACGTCGAAACGTGGTGTCTATAATATATGCTACAAAACCCGGTAGGGCTATTTTGGAAGTGAATATAGCCGACGGTCACCGCATTAGCTTAAGCAAGGCTGTTTTCATTACCGGATATGATCACTCTAGTGACCATGACATATATACTTATGTATGTATTTATCAGTTAAAATTCTAGAGAAACTATTTGTCCTACTATTTACCCATTGTGGTGGAAGAAAGGATGTATACATTCTTTTCCCAAAGAGGCGTGTGTTGGATAACGGTTATTGTCCGGTAAAATGGCATTGGCGACTCGATTTCAAATACTGGACGAGGCTGTTTCCATTTCACTTCGCACTAATGCCCTCATGAAATTATATCTTTCTCAAGGATATGTGAGAAAGTGAACGTAATAATGCGACTGAAGTTCTAACCGCTTACTACGATATCACAATCCAGTTGGCTAGTCGCTACGCAAAAGGAATTCCTCTATATATTTAAGAGCCAATGAACAAATACAGTTCAATGTCATTAAAACATTATCTCAGAAAGATCTTGGGATTCTTACAGGCATATAACTCCTTGTCATAGTTGAACTGGGAGTAATCTCAATGGATTTCGAATCCAATGGGTTATTCCCTCACAGGTTCGAATCCTGTTCGCCATGTTGGATTTTGTCAAGTATTCAGCTCTGTTACAAGTTGAACTCTAAACAACCTCTAGAGTGTTGGCAGGTGGTTTATATGCAGCTTGGGTTATTCCATTATGAACTCTGGCAAGTTCACTTCCTGGGTTTTGATTGGCTGATGGTATTCAGGGTGAGTAATATGGATAAGTACCCACTCTTCTCAGCCTAAGTCAGAAAGATGTATTTGACATATTTATGGGTTAGCTCAGTCGGTAGAGCGTTCGTCTAGAAACCACAAGGTTCCTAGTTCGATACCGGTCCCCGCTAACTCAGCGTATGAGTAGCACAGGGATCTGTGCAGTAAAGTAAGGAACTGATGGTAGGTGTGGAGCTCCACCACTGGTGCTAAAACAATCTCCTTGTCTAGCGCTATTGAAAAGGGGATAGACTCCCTCGCTGACTGGCTGATACCGACTTTAGGCCGCCCCGTCGACTTACTTTACCAGGCACTATAACTCCTTGTCAAAGTTGACCTGGGAGTAATTTCAATGAAGGTGAACTCCACATATCCCAGAGATCCAGATGTGGTTTAATCAATAAACACTGACAACAAAGAGCTAGAAGTCGCAGACCACTTCCGAGTTTTAGTCATCTTGCCTCGGCTTGTCACTGATACTAGTCTTTGAGGAAGGGAGCATGCGGTGCGTGTCGAACAAGCGCACAACATGTCAACATGTGCAGATATTTCTACAAGTACCTTGGTGATGCGTGCAGGTTTGATGGCCTGGAAGCACACAACTGTGAACATACATGTGGCGATGCTCGTGACCCAATTGACAGCACTGCATTGTCGATTAAACAGCAACGTACCTCGGTGATGTAGTGATTGACTGAGTAGCCCCTTGATTAGCACAGTTCTCCCAGACATCTGGGAAGTGTATAGAAAAGTAAACCTAAACAAATACCTGTTCATCTATCAAGCTGACCAGCAACATGCGGTTTGAGGGCTGTTCCTATTAACAGGGCGAAAACTATTGCTAATAACTGAAATAGAGTATTCGACAAGCTCATTGCCACAGCTGCTGGCATGAGGGTCACATTAAGCAAGTGTGTATGGGACAACTGGCTGACCTTGAATGCCAAAGCACAAGGTGTACAAGGTATGTGTCCTTAGTACCCTGCTATATGGCAGTGAATCGTGGACGGATAATGCCCCTCCCAGCAATGCACTTCAAAGACGTCTGCAGCCGCGACCTGAAACTCATGATCATTGACCCAGACAGTTGGAAACGGATTGCAGACGACCGCACCGACTGACGCCATACTGTTCAAGAAAGGAAGTCAAGGCGGGCAAAGAAATAAAAAGCGCAACAAACAGATGAAGGGCAGCCAAAACAACGCACAAAAGCAAATAACAGTCGACTCAGACATTCGTCTCACACTTCAGCTTTGTCTGCAAGACCTGCAGAAAAGAATTCGGTATGCAAGGGTAGAACTGTATTGATATTGAGCTTTATATATTATCAGAATTTTGCAGGCAATCTGATTGATACAAGGGAAATGTATTGTTCCTATATTATTTCAAACTAGTACACAATAAAAAAACACCATCCGGGCGATGTAAAAATAGATTTTTGAAACATATTGCCTGAGGGGTGGAAAAAAATTCAATGTCAGCGAGTTTGTACCCTAAGTAAGTAAAATCATCAAATTTATTAAAGGAGTTAAAAAAAAAAAAGAAAACAATTTGAAATGGAAACCGATAACTTTAAATACATATTAAATAAAACAATCTATATATAAATATATAACGCCGGGCATCTATTTATTGAAACTTGTTTTAAAAACACAATGAGGATTGTCTAATTGCATGTTCAAATTTTGAGTGTATTTATTCTATGTTATGACGATTATGGGTAAGGTGACGTAAGCAGTGACGCAGTTTTTTTGTTACAGACAAAAAGAGGGCGAATCTCCATTATTAATAGATATATCCAACCACCAACATAAACATACTCTTTCCTGTTGCACTCTGACAGTTATTTTGTTCCACGTAGACCTTATTCAATGGCTGAACGGAAACATTTAAAACGGATACCCATTACTCGTTCTTGCCAACCGTCCCCATCTGTTATTGCTCCTAGCAGGTCTTCACACAGCATCAATAATCTGCACAAAGCTGATTGATGAAGGTTTTTTGCTTGTAGGCCTGCATTGGTGTGTTCTTCCACAGGTTTTCTTGTTCAACAGGTTTGAGAGAGACCGGTTGCCTAACCAATGCAGAGTCTGCCCTGATAGCTGGAGGGAGAGTAGGCAAGGGTATTAGCGCTTGAAATGCAATTGTCCTTGTGACGAGCCATGACTTTAACCATTACACATTCGAATTCTGTGTTCATGAATAAATATCCATAGGAGAACGTCACATATGAGCTTGTTCTTGCTTCTCCAGTATGCCTTGTTTGTCATCCATTAGCACCGTCTTTTCTTGGACAACATTGGTTTTGTCAAGAATAGGTTTCTTCAGATTTTTTTTACACATAGTTTTTTATACAAATATTTTTCAAGCATATGTATTTGAACCATAGTTGGCTACTACCTTATCAGCTACTACCACTCCGGGTCAGAGTCGACCCGGGAATGATGGCACTGAAAAGATACTCCACACTCAATAGTCCAGAATCCCTTTTTGTCGGTCTTTATCAACGGACGTTCAACAAACAGTAAATTCCTTTGGATTACTTAAAGCTCGTTAATCCAACAGTCAAGTCAAGACAAGTGTATTTACAATAATTACAGGAACGGCTATTAACGGTAACAGTACAACCTTTTCATCACTTTTTATAGTGAGAACCGGTGTATATTCTCCACTGTAGGAACGGCCGGTACAACACTTAATTAAATCCTTTTCAGCCATCTTTTTTTTCTGAATTCTTTCAGAATCCTTAAGATTTATAATCTACAAGAAACCACTGTTTATTTAACTCCCTATGGCTGTCTATTAAAATTAGAGTAAGCTTTTTAGGGGGAGACAAAAACACCCACCCTGACCAAAGATACACTAGAGGCACCCCCACAACAAAGAGGCTCTCGGCGGACAAAACCCAACCCTATGTATATTTTCCCCGCCTTTATTTTCATTTAGTAAGTTTTACATTCACACACTGCGAAAATAACTTTGTACAAAACTAGCAGGACCTATGGATATGTTACACTATGATAATTTAATTATTACAATTATTAATGTTTATTTAAAATCTAATAGCTCAATATGTAAAAAGTATAATAATCTTGATTTAACTCTCTCTCTCTCTCCTTTATTTCATTCTTTTCATCCTTTCATTATGCCCTATTGAAACAGATTAACGTTATCGCTTCCGCGTGTTCACCCTTTCTCTCTATCTTTCTCTCTACAGTCTTTATTTCTTTCTTATTATACTTTTTCTGTATAGCATGTCATTTTCCCTTTCTTTCTTTATAATGAAAACGGAATGCTCCATTATTTAGCTGAGGTGATGATATAAGAATTCAGCTAATAAGCAACACCAGATAATCAGGATTTGCATTTTTGAATTTCATCTTGGACGATTTGGATGGTCTCATTTTTACCCAGGGGCTGCTGCAAGATGATAACCGTCGAACAATTAAGGGACGCAGTGTAACGCCCAAAGCACACACATTCTATTTATCAAATTTGGTTTATTTTGTATT
The DNA here is from genome assembly GCA_023376005.1 of Doryteuthis pealeii. Classification (NCBI taxonomy): domain Eukaryota; kingdom Metazoa; phylum Mollusca; class Cephalopoda; order Myopsida; family Loliginidae; genus Doryteuthis; species Doryteuthis pealeii. The sequence continues at coordinate 120,177,858 of CM042143.1, read as the reverse complement.
ATATGAATGTTTCAGAATGTTGTATCTTGTTCATTGATATAAACACAAAATTTCGATCGATGCTTCTCCGGCCAGCTTCGGGTGTTTTTTTATACAACACGAGTATCTTCTTGGCGAAATCGGGAGACTTCACCTAACTTCGAACCGAACCCTTTATTTAATCCATTGGGATAGATTGTTCTCATTCCATTAACCATGACCGGATACAAGGGATGAGGTCTTGTTTATCCGAGTTTCAATCCAAAATCGTTTAAAATTTTAGACAAATTCATAAAATAACCATCATACAAGAATCGAACTCATTATCCGGCCTTAACAATTTCAGAAACCGACTTGATTGACGTGACAACAAGGCACACAATACATATAGCATCAACTCTTGCATAGCTTCCTTGCCATTAGTCAAAAGTCCAATCTGACCCGAAGAGGTAGTACAACTTAAGGTCCCATCTATGAGTTAAATAAAAAAATGAGTTTGAAAAAAAATGTGAGATTTGAATTCGTATCCCATATCAGAAATACACTGACATGGACGTTACCTTTATTAGTTCGGCTGAATAAACTTAAAATCTTTATATATATATATATATATATATATATAGATAGATAGATAGATAGATAGATAGATAGATAAAAGAATATGAAACACACAATGCTGTTAAAATGAAAATATTTAATATCAAATTCATAGCTTATATTGAACAATATTTCGATTTATAAAAATCATCATCAGAGCTTGTTTTTAATCCGGACTCATCGAGAGAGAAGCAGAAAATAATTTAAATTCAAAACGAAAAACATTGATGTTCCAAAAAGCGTGCAAGTCATGCGATCGTTTCGTCATTAGTATATAAATCGAAATAATGTTCAATATTAACTATGAATATGATATAAAATATTTTCATTTTAACAGCATTGTGTGTTTTCATATTTTAACTATACTTATTCCGTCGGATTCATTTCCTTACTCTTAACACACACACACACACACACACACACACACATATATTATATATATATATATATATATATATATTAATATATATATGTGTGTGTGTGTGTGAAGGATCTGGGACTATATTTATAAGTAAACAGTGCTCAATATCATTGATAAAGTACTCCGCAACCCTTTTTATCATAAATGTGCTAAAAGGCGGTGACTAAGGGTATTAGATTCCTGAGTATGATGTTAAACTGCATCTAATGATGAATTACAAATTCTGGACTCCTGGGAAGTGTGGAGTACATAGTCATCGTCATTACTGCCAGGTTAACTCTGACCCGGAGTGGTAGTGCCTGTTAGGTAATCTATGGGTTAAATAGATAAAAACTGAGTTTTTTAAAAGTTTTTAAAATAAGTTTGAAATAGGTTGAATACCCAATAAGAATCAATGAAACAAAACTTTTTTGGCATAAAATAACCCAAAGATTGATTCGCCGTAAAATCCAACCTACCAACCATCAAAGTATATTTTATACATATATAATGATTACCTCAAACCCCCTTTTTGCTTTTTGACTTTAACAATTCTTTCCAACTGGTAGTCGTTTTATTCATTCTCAACTAAAAAAAAAAATTATGCCCCCCCCCCGTGTCTCTCTCTCACTTCCATATAAACAACCTCTCGCTAAATCTCACGCTAGCGTGCACATATCGGCATGAGTTTTACACAGCGAAGTCCAGGAAGGGACGGGCATGCAGGCTGTCTTTCTCTGCGCGGGGGGGGGGCAGTCATATTGTATGAATCAACAGCGAACGCTTTCGTTTTTTGCTTTGATGACCAAACGTTTATTTATTTGCCGTTTTGCTACTTATTTTTCTTTTTATGAATTTTTATTTTCCTCTTTTCTTTAATCCGCGGCCCCATGTGTAGAAAGGAAACTGATTGGTCAGTGGTACTTTGAAAAGTAGAATGAATTGAAAAGAAAAACGTAGGATACTCACAGAGAGAGAGAGAGAGAGAGAGAGAGAGAGAGAGAGAGAGAGAGAGAGAGAGAGAGAGAGAGAGAGAGAGAGAGAGGGGGGGGGAGAACATAGTCTAGTGAACTCGACCGTAGTAAAAGCTGATCCATTGAACATATTTTTTTCAATCTTTTGTTCTCGTTTGTATATATATATATGTTTGTGTTTACATATATATATGTGTGTGCGCGTGTGTGTACTTATATATATATATGTTGTGCGTGTTTGAGTGCTTATATGTGTGTGTGTATATATATACATATATATATATATATTTGTGTGTGTGTGTGTGTGTGTGTGTTTTTAGTTTATATTTATTTGCATTGGAACAATTTTGCAACCATTGGTTTTCTTGCTGTATATATATTTATGTATATTTATATATATGTATATATATATATATATGTTATATATGTATTTATACATGTATGTTTTATATATATATATATATATATATATATACATGTATGTTTATATATGATATATATATATATACACATGTATGTTTTTATATATATATATATATATATATATATATATATATACATGTATGTTTATATATGTATTTATACATGTATGTTTTTATATATATATATATATATATATATACATGTATGTTTATATATGTATTTATACATGTATGTTTTTTTATATATATATATATATATATATATATATATACACACACACACATTCATGTATGTTTATATATATGTATATATATATTAATGTATTCTTATATATATGCATATATATATTAATGTATTCTTATATATATGCATATATATATATATTCATGTATGTTTATATATATGTATATATATATTCATGTACATTTTTATATATATATACATATATGTAAATGGCTATATATATATCTTTACATTTATGTACTTTTACATATGTATTTATATATTCTAGATAATATAATATATTCACTAAATTTAGTTTGAAGTACAGTGGTACCTTGACTTACGAATGCCATAACTTACGAGTTTCTTGAGTAACAAGTCTTATGTACACCTTTTCGTTTGGATATTGTGTATGTGACGTTTTGCTGTAGATATTTATATAACAATCCTTAGGCTTACTAACAATAAATACGCCAACCCCCAATGGTTGGTCATTGAGGAGTATCAAAAAATCGTTTTATTGATTTTGGTTTTCTCTCTTTTTCATTATTCCTATCTAATTTTCTTGTTTATATATATATATATATATATATATATATATATAATATATAAATATATTTAAAGCTGAGTGAATCAACATTTGTCTCCTAAATGCCTTTTTTCTTTTTGTTTAATGACATGGAAATTATACAAAATTATTCCTTACTTTCAGGATTGAATTATGTTTGAAAAAATCCGTTTTAATTGGTTCTAATTAGTCGTAATTTGCTATTAATCATGAGCCGCCCAATCTCTTACCTTACTTTCTGCCTATCACTTTTTCCCCTCAATGTATCTCTTCATTATCTCCTCGTTATATAATCTTAGTTTGTCTGAGAGAGACGGGAGAATTCGAAATGTGTTTTTATGTTAAACTTCACAAGCAGTAACCCGTAGCTTAATTTAGATCAAACATTCCCTTTCTTAAAAAGCATACAAAATGATTTTAATGTTTTGTCCAGGCCTATTTATTTTGCAAACTCATTTTTCCATATCAATTATCTACCCAGAGCTGAATCGGTGAGCCAGCGGATCACGTTTTATCTAGTACACACACACACACACACACACACCCATATACAACGCTCTCCTATAAAAGGGATGGAGCACTCTATGACGGCATCTACATACATACAGAGGTGTGTATTAAAACAGTTAAAATCCCCTTCGAATTCTGTGGGTGACAATAGCCAAGTGGTTAAACTGTCCGACTGCTGCTGAAACGATCGGATTTCTATCCCGACTGTAGGTAGCTCACAAAATGTCTAGTGACACTGAAGAGACTTGATAAGTCGAAACACGTGTCTGTGGATGACTAGTGTATATATATATATATATATATATATATCTTTTTATTTTTGTTTGAACACTTAATACTTTTAAAAACTTAACCACGATCGTCGTCATCATCATCATCATATTTCTCTGTCTCGCTCTAAGACACACACACACCACACACACATATATATGTGTGTGTGCGTGTGTGTGTGTGAGTGTGTGTTTGTGTGTGAGTGTGTGTGTAAAAAATTTGTAAACACAAAATATTACAAAAAATGAATTCATTGATGATCATGAAGTCGATGTTAAAACATTTCGGTTTTAGAAAACCTTCATCAGGACGTGAGATGAAAAATGCTTAAGTGTGGGGGGGGGACTTCTAAAGACAGGTGAATACGGTCCTTCTTCACCCACAACTACTATTCTCCCCTATTTCAAACGTCATCCACCCCCACTTAAATAAAATTACAGATATCATATATTCATATGAACGTAATTTAAAACAAGAATATTTAGATATATAGAAAACTATTGTTTGTTGCATAGCCATTACATTTATTTTCTAATTTGTATTTGTTGTGATCGAATGAAAACAATTATAATGACATTAATTTTGCCATTTGTGTCAAATTAAAATCAATTCATCCAAACAACAAAAAATAAATTTTCAAAACTGAATCATTGTCTGTTTTGATTGGAACCTCTCAACCTGTTGTTATTACCGTTTTAATTGAGGATAGTTGCAAGATTCTCCTTGTTGACAGTGGTCAAAGATTTGATATGCTGATATTTCTAGCCATTTAGACCCACCCACAAGAGAGATTCATCCAGCACCTTCTTATCCCATTTTGCTCATACATTAACCATTTTGGATTTGTGCCACATTCAGTTAATCTTAGTAAGTATCTCTAATTCTCCAACTCTCTAGTTGAAGATTTAAATAAACAGTGTAAAAAAAATTCTAAAGAAAAACAACTTAAATTTGTGATTTGTCAGAACAGATTTCCGTTCTGTCTGTTGGGGCCGTATAATAGACCAAGTGCACCTCTGCAGATGGGATAAATTCCCAAAATGGTGACACCTGTTGGCTGTGGGTGGTGGCTTGTGATATTTTAGGACGAAATCCTAGTGACCTAGCATTCCATGATATGCAATACTCCACTTTGGCTCTTACGTAGTCTAGACAGGTGGCTGGAGAATCCCCCTTCGATCAATCAGCTGGTCACTTCAAACATTAATACCTAAATGATTGTCTCAACCCTTTTTACCATTACGACATGTCCCAATACTTTTTTTTATCATATAAGTGCTAGAAAGTGGTGACTGAGGGTCTTATTATTCTGTGTATGACGTTAAACTGTTTCTAATACTGAAGTTTTAATTCTGGTTGGTTGGTTTATTGATTTTAACGACATAAAAACCTGTCTGGAGTTATGTCATGCCTAACGGTTAGGAAGTAGTATAGTTGTGTATTTATATTTATACTTTTTAGTAATTGGTTTTAACAATGTGTTAGCACCACTGGGGATCATGTATGGTATTGATTTAGTTTATGTCTATATTCTATGGTATGATTTTATTTCCTTCAAAAAAGAGAGAATATCCTCCATGTTGACATTTTCAAATAGATCTTTCATATTATTTGCATTAAAATAATGGTTTCTGATGTGAGCAAAAAATCTGCATTCCATGAATAAGTGTTTAACAGTCAAAGGTATTTCACATGTTTCACATTGTGGTTGTTGTTCTTGTTTGGGTATATAGGAGTGCATTAGTCTTGTGTGACCAATGCGTAATCGGGACACAAGGACTTGATCCTTTCTAGACTTTCTAAAATTTGGTCTCCAATTTCCTAAAGTGGGTTTGATTAGGAAGTGTTTATTATGGATATTATTATTCCAGCGTTGTTAACATTTTGTATGAAGGAATTTGTTAATTATGAAACTCACAGGAGTGTGGAGAACACTTTTATCTCTATACCTGCTAGGTGTACTCTGATATGGAGCACTAGTACCTGTTAGGGTCCCCTCAATGCGTTAAATAGAAAAATGTGTTTAAACAAATTGAGATTGAAAAAAATTGGATGCTATCAAGAATGATTCTCGCTAGATCACCATGGTTAAGCAGGGATGAACTTGTTCAATACTTAATTGGGTGACCACGTAAGCAATAACAGGTAAGGTAAGTAACCTGAGTCTTTTGTTTATCAAAATGACTTGATTCGGCATTAACTGGCCTGAAAAGGGTTGATATGCCGTAAAAATAGACCAACCAACTATCAAGAACTATTAAAACTAAACGTCTTCGGCATAGAATAAACCAACAACGGTTGACATGCCGTAAAATCCAACAAGCCAACCAACCAACAAATCAAAACAGATTCATACAATATTCCTTTTTTATCAACGTTCATCTTTCTATTGGAAGT
>CM042143.1:120124018-120166518 GCA_023376005.1 Doryteuthis pealeii | reverse complement strand
GCCAAAAGAAAAAACAATTTATATGTATATATATGTATATAAGATATATATATATTCATATAACCGCTAGGAGAAGCTAATATGTAAAAAGTGCTCGATACCTAAGTAGAGCCAAGTAATAAAGATAATCTAATGAGTCAGACTAACCTACTATTAGTTTCGCATAAAGCTCTTCAGGGCTAAAGTCAGGACTTTAGCCCTGAAGAGCTTTATGCGAAACTAATAGTAGGTTCGTCTGACTCATTAGATTATCTTTTTATATATATATATATATATATATATATAATTCTTTCTATAATGTATTTGTTTTTCTGTTATTGTTATTATTATCATCATATATAAGTTTGATATGGGTGAGTTTTAATGGGAGATTTTATTTTTTATTAAAAAAAAAAAACAAGAAAAAAAAGAAAGAAAAGAAAAAAAAATTTCTCAATTCTATTTTGCTTTCTTGGGGATTATGTAGTTGGCTGTCTGATGGAACTGAACTCATTTATTGTGTACCGGTCGAAATAAACTTATAATAGCTATATATATATATATATATATATATATATATATATATATATATATGAATAGAAAAATGGAAGTGGATCCGACAGTATGTAATATAGTGAAAAATTTGAAAAAACACAGGTTCATAAAATGAGTGACGTTTATTTCGCCAACGCAGCAGTGTTTCAATCTATTTTAGTAGATTTTCATCAGGGCTTTTGTTTATTTGAGGAAAAATAAATTTATCACAGAGAATAAGGAGAATGTGAGAGTCTGTTGTAGGTCAATCTATTTAAAAATGTTGAATGAAAAACTAGCGTACAACCGTTTGTCTTAGCGTTCATAATTTTCAAATATCCAAGGAACGCTAGTTTTTCATTCAACATTCTAAATAGATTGACCAACAACAGACTCTCAGATTCTCCTTATTATCTGTGATAAAATTTATTTTTCCTCAAATAAACAAAAGCCCTGACGAAGATCTACTAAAATAGATTGAAACACTGCTGCCTTGGCGAAATAAACATCACTCATTTTATGAACCTATGTTGTTTTTTTTAAATTTTGACACACACACACTATATATATATATATATATATATATATATATATATATGTGTGTGTGTGTGTGTGTGTGTGTGTGTGTGTGTGTGTTGGTGTTTGTTTCTGTGTGTAATAATAATAGATATAGAAAAGTAAACCTGGTTTATCGAAGCATAGAATAAAAATGACATATTGTAAAATAGTTCAAAATATGTTGTTAAGAAAGATATTTAATTAGCCCAACCGTTTTCATCATAATTGGAAAATGAAATTAAGAGATTTCAAAGTATAGCTATTGTATATTCCAAGTTTTGGTTTGCATATCCCCCACCCATAAAAAAACTTTCCCCATGGAGTCAAAAAGAGGAGTTTTCAAATTACAATAGAGGATACCCTAAGCATTCAAAAAAATACCAAATTTAGCTTGGTAACAATTTTTTCACGGTTGACCTTCCTATTTTCCGTTGAGAATATTCTATGTATATACTTGAGTGAATATATGTGTGTACATGCCTTTATGTATATATATATATATATTTATTTAAGAATTCTTAAATAAATTTATGCTCTACATTGTATTGAGCACTTTGTATTTGTTTTTTCTCAACCTTAACCTCTGGATATCCAACGATCGTTCTTATACCCACCGGTAAGTTATACTTATACATATACAAATATATATATATATATATATATATATACACATTATATATATGAGAATACGATTAGGAAATTAATTTGACAATATGTGAAGAAAATGTTTTCAAAAATATAACAGACACAGGATAAATTTTGTAAGGGAGAAAAATGAAAGATGTTAAGTGTATGGTGAATGTATGAATATAATATATTCACACATTCACCATACACTTAACATTTTTTTTATTTTTCTCCCTTACAAAATTTATTTTGCATTGTCCTGATGATGGTTTATCATAAACCGAAATACTTAAATATAGACATATCAAATTTTTCCTTTGATCATAACAACCTGTGTCTTTTATATTTTTGAAAACATTTTCTTCACACACACACACACACACACACACACACACCACAACACACACACACATATTTTTATTTGCATTATTCAATCGAAAATAATTTTTAAATAAATATGCTGTACATGTAAACAAAAGAGATCGAAACACCAGTGTTGATTAATTAAAACAACAAATTTCATTCTGAGCATCGTATATTTATTTTTCACTTTTAAATATTTTTTCAACATGCTTGTCCTATTCATTCCAATTTTATCCCCATAAAATATGTGCGTATGTGGATTTATGTGTGTGGGTGTGTGTGTAAAAACCTTAGAATGAAATCTGACATTTTGAGAAAAAGGAAATATATAATGGTAAATCAGATTAAAGTGCTGATATATACTCTGATAAATCTATTCAGATAGTGAATCATGACAGGTGAGTCAGTATCGACAGTAGATAGATCTATGGATACTAGCTCACCTGGGGAACAGTAATGTGAAATTAGTGCAATTTTAACCTGTTTCTATGCCATTTTGTAGTTGAAGTATTGTATGTATATATATATATCGTACAAAATAAGTGTCAGCGTTTTTTAGTGTCAGCTTAGCGACAAAAATAAAACAATTATTTAGACAATAATAGCAATTAATAACATACACAGACTTTTAAACAAGAAAGGTTAGTTATCCCTTCTACTTTTTCATTTCCCTATTCTTTGAAGAAACACAAAACCCTGTATATTAACACATACATGTATATTAGGATATATGCATATAGTTTTCATAGATTCAACATATGTATATTTATATAAACAAAAAATGCATGTGATTTCGTCTAAACAAACGCACTTGTAGAATAATATTAATGACAACCTACGCTAATTAAGACAATTTTCTCTTTCCTATTCATATCATTTCAATTGATACTTACTTGTACAATAAAATAAAATTAAAATAACATAATACGATAGTTGGTTTCGAGCTGTGATAGTCGGGGACGAAAACAGTCAAAATTCATTTATCTATTGAATATATATTGGGCAAAAGATTAAGATGGAAAGAAATTACTAGTATACACAATGTATATATACATATTGTATGAATAAAATGACAACCAGAAATATCTTTTTATGTTTATTTTTTTATTTGTTTTCAAATAGTTTCGACAATAGGCCATCGTGGGGAGAGAAGAATGACAAGTCACAAAAATTTATTTTCAGAAAAATATTTTTTTTTGCTTCTCTCGTGATGAGTCCGGAATAAAAACATTTACATCTAAAAACGGACCTAATTATCATTATGCTCTGATGATGATTCTTTTATAAATCGAAATATTGTCAATATCAGCAATGAAAAAGATATAAAAACATATATATATATAAAATATATATAAAAATACTCATTTTAGCTACAAAGTTTGTTTTTCATACCCTTTTATCTATACAGAAAAAATATATAAAATAAACTGAGTACTATATAGAACAAATAAATGGAGTCAGTGAAAGACATGAAATATTTAAGTGAAATACTACATGTAAATGTTCACACAAAAAACAATTCAGCCACATGTTTGTTTGTTCACCTACTTATAAGCATAGATTATGCAATGGTGAGTGTTTCCATGCATATATATATATATATATATATATATGTGTGTGTGTGTGTGTGTGTTTTTATTTATTTATTTATTTGTATATACATATATTTGTTATATTCTTTACACTTCCTTCAAACTTTAAACGATTTAATTATCTACATACATATATGTGCATTTACGTTTATATATAACCCATATTATCTAAATTGTGTATATATATATATATATATATATATATATATATATATATGCATACGTTAATACACATATGATTATATACATGTATATAAATATATGAATATATATATATATATATATATATATATATATATATATATAAATGTATACATAAGTTAATACACATACGCTTATATACATGTACATAAATACATGAATTTTTATATATATAAATATATACATACAAGTTGATACACATACGCTTATATACATGTACATAAATACATGAACTTTTATATTATATATATATATATAATATATATATATATATAATGAGGGAATCGCAAGAGTTGGCTGATGTACGAACATCAAAGGAACGTAAACGTAAATACAGATGTAGCATTAAGAATTAATTAGTTGGGTAAATGTAGACATCTGTTTAAATTTGGGATTCTCTAAAGTAAAAATATTCGCACATGTTTTTTTCCATCCTATAAAACTTAACTACTTATATATATAAACATATATGTAAACACTGTTCTATGTTCCTAAATAGTTCTGCCTACAAGTAATATGTGTTTCTACTTCGGCCTACAGTGAGATCCCGGCGTTATTCAGACATATATATATATATATTTTATTATGTATCTTATGTATGAATAACCCTTGGTGTATGAAATGTTCACAAGCTGAAGTGTTTATATGATGACGTCATATTATCGGTTGATAATTTTTTTGACAAATGGAATGCAAATACTGCAACACCGATGGATGAAGTGTGTGTACCGCAGGGGATCTATGTTGAAAAATAAACATCACTTATTCACAATCTTGGTCAGCCTAAGAACTTATCCATCGACAACCGTACCCATCTATCTATCTACTTACACTCACACACACACACACATATATATATATATATATTAAAGAAATGGATACAATAGAAACCTACTCAAGTTTCATCATAAGGATTTTCAGGGTTAAATCCACTGAATTAATCGAGTACCGATTAATTGCAGCCGATTATACATGTGTTTATTGAATAAGATGTTACGATAACGTAACATCTTATTCAATGAACAGACATGTAATCGGCTGCAATCAATCGGTACCGCAATTAATTCAGTGGATTTAACCCTGAAAATCCTTATGGTGAAACTTGAGTAGGTTTCTATTGTATCCATTTCTTCAATAAATTTGCTCTACTTTGTATTTGTTTTATCGCTGACTTAACTCCTGGATTTTGTGCACCTCTAACGATCGTGCCCATATTCACCGGTAAGCCACCTTTATATATATATATATATATATATATATATATATATATATATTATCTTCAGTCTACAGTGAGACCCTGGCGTTGTTCATAAATAAGCTATCTCTCAGAAATCTCCTGGTGAAGAGATCTTTATCCCGAAATATTTAGAAATCAAATTAAACGAAAATCATCAAAGTTACCTAATTTATCGTTACACTTGCACTGTGATAAACTTCAAGACCAATCATCAAACTTTTAAAACTCTTTTTATATATATATATATATATTTTGGGGGGAGAATATGTGCTTAATTGAAGTCGTACTAATTAATTAGATAGGCGGGCATACATTAATTAGTGCATTAATTAACTTTCAAAATTAGGTAGGACTTCAGTTAACCACATATTCTCCCAAAAATTGTCGGCTAAAAAAAGCCATATCATAAACACATCTCTGTGTATTTACTTCTCACACTGTCGTGCAGAAGTCACTATAAGAGGAATGGAAGCCTACTTCTAAACATAACGAAAAATCTAAGAAAGTCCGGTTGGTGTAGGGTTAAGATGCTCGCCTGTCAGCTTGACAGTCGGGTTTCGAATCACGCACAAGGCGGTCTTCCTATCTATAGCTCTGCTGATGAGGCCTAATAGGCCGAAATGTACATACAGAGATTGCTTTTTCTTGATTTGTTTAGCCTTACATTTAAATAGGTATGCCCGCCTAATCAATTAATTATTAATTAATTAACTTTCAAAATTAGGTACGACTTCAATAAGCACATATTCTCCCAAAAATTGTCGGCTAAAAAAAGCCATATCATAAAACATATCGCTGTGTATTTACTTCTCATATATATATATATATATATATATATATATATATATATATATATATATATATATATATATATCTTATGCATGAATAACGCAAAAGTTATTCATGCATATAGCTTGACTCTAAGAATATTTTACTTTTATTCTCAACCTTGTCCTAACACGTCGGCCGTGATGTGCACCGCATATGGTGCACGAAAACTGTCCAAAACTGCCATGTGCACCATGTATGATACACACCAATAAAAATATATATTCTTAAAATTACCATAAATTAGTTTTAATTATCAACTTCTAGAATACCAGACATTAATACTGCTAAGTCGTGTTCAAAGTAAACAAAGATATAACAGAAAATCTTTATTTGTAACTGCAAATGACAAAATAATTAAAAATATCACATCCATAAATTCCAATGAATCCTAGTTAGATGTTTACAAATTAATCACAAAAATCATCAAAGTATTCTGTGCAGCTTTGCAGAGGTAAATCCGAAAGGACTTACTTTTGTAAAACTGCACACATCCTTTAAACTCAGATATATGGCTTAATACTTAAATCATACGTTTGGAACATGGCCCGGTGAGAATAAGTATTGCATTAGCAATTATTATTGGTAGTGAATTAGATCACTAATTTGGACTGATTTTGTTTTGTTTTACGGCATATCAACCTCAGTGGGTCATTTAATGTCGATAAAGTTTTGAACTAAAGTCATTCTTAATGGATACTCAATTTTTGTATAAATACATTTTTCTATTTAACCCATAGATGGGACCCTAACAGGTACTACCACTTCGGGTCAGAGTGGACCAGGAGCAAATATATTCGAAAGCAATTGTGAAATCCAGTCGCGCTATTGCGTTCACTTTCGGACTAATACCATTGGAAAAGGTATGAAACCCCTCATCCTCCTGCTATTAGATTAATAGTAACTTTACTTTTCTTCTACAAGGATGGTGCTAAATAACCCACAAAGGTTTATATGCCATTAAACAAAAAAGGAAGCAAAACCAAAACGATTTTAAACAGTGAAAGTAATACTCATATAAAAACTTGTAAATAAAATAACATTCAGTCTGTGAATCTGCGTAATAAATGGATTTAATAACAAAAAGTGTTAAACACCTTTTAACAAATTTCATTAGCCAAGACGTTTGCTACATCATGAAAACACGATTAATCTAAATTCTAAAACTCTATCGTAAAATAAATGATATAAAAAAAGAATATAAAAAAACAACACAACATCTTCAAGCTCTTTAAAAGCTAAACAGACAGAAAGTCAGATATGAAAAACAAAAGTTTCTTCAGATGTTAAATAAAACAATTTGATTCTATCTTTGAAAATAAAAAAATGATGATAGAAAGAAGAACATTCAGACAATTATGTATAATTGAATCAAATTTAAAAACCAAACACACATATATATATATATATATATATATATATATATATATATATATATATATAGCAAACCTCATTTTTCTCTAAAACACTTCATATGTTATTATAATCATTTTTTTTTCTTAGTATTTTATTCAAATCGCTTCTTTCAAAAATATATTATAACCATTTTCAAATATATAAAAAGCCTACTTTGAAAATAGCATTTAATATTCCTGGAAAAAACCCCACCTGCCTTGAAAAATTTGATAAATCGTGGGGAGGATGAACCTCAACTTATTATTATTATCTCATCACTCATTGCAAGTTTTTCGCATCAGTTTTAACTGTTGGTCTTTCGCTGAAGTCGAAAGTGAGAGCAAATCTCCAGGACTCACCTAAGTATTCAATGCTTGCTTCATTTCTTCGGATTTCTAATGCCCCCACTCTCTTTCCTAATCCATTGGGACCTCTTCCGTGTGCACCAACTACAAATGCTAGCACAGTCACCTTCGTTCCACCCGCCACGTAGGCTGGGGTTTAGAATACACCGACTGCATCTTTGCAGAGGGGTAAGATCCCGCCAAATAATGCCACCTGTTGGTCGTGGTGGCGACCCGTGATACTTAAGGACGGAATTCTGGTGGATGAGAAGTACGTGATATGCACCACTATTACTTAAGCTAGACGGGCGATCGGAAAGGCCCCCTCCGATCAATCGACTGGTCACGTCCAGCCCTATCCTCTATGATTTCCCCGACCATATTTCCCTTATAGCAAGCCCCAACCCTTTTTATCATATATGGGTTAGAAGGCGGTGGCTGAGGGTCTTCATCTCCAAGGAATGGCGTTAAAATCTAACTGATGGTGAGGTTCCAGTTCTGGAGGTAGGGCAAATGTGGAGCACCCCTTCATCACCATTGCTCCTAGGTCAACTCTGACTCGGAGTAGTTGTATCTGTTAGGGTCCCATTTATGGGTTAAATAGAAAATGAGATCATTAAAAAAGTTTAAAGTTGAGAATTATTTTTTTCAAAACTTAGTCGTTATTAAATGACCCACTAAGGTTGATATGCCGTAAAACAAAAACGCACCAAACACCCTGAAACTTCACCTTTTATAGCCATTTCAGTTTTCTGGCAAATTCCTAGAATTCGCCTATCTATCCCCCCCCCCCCCATTTTCACTGTGGTTCGCCGGAACGGCATAATCTACTAAATTGCAATTCCACTTTTCTTGTTAAATAACATTACGCCTGATTTTCTGGTGGAGATTTGATTACACTTTTGTATCTCAAAATCCTAGAAAATCTTATAAATTTCATTCTCTCGGACAGATTCTGGTTTGTGCATATCACATTTGTTAGTATGGTCAAATTTTAATCCCATTCCCAATTTCTTGCAAATCACCTTTCCAACACAGTCAAGCCTAGTTTTGTATTTCTTTTTGTGTTATTTAGCTCGCATCCCACTTATGCTGGTATGGGACAAGGTCGTTTAATGCGGGATGGTAGGTGCAAAAATGCGAGTCAAGTGACTCAGGCATTGGCCATTAAACCCAGCTCTGCATCTTGAAATCAAGGGAGCAGGTGTGGTCTGGAAATATGACCCTTTGCGATCATGCCATTAATTACTTTACCGGTCCAGAAGACGAAGCAACTGGACACTGGCCCGAGGGCCGGGTACTACTTCTGTGTTAGTTTGCTGGATTCGCTTAATATGGGATTAAACGTTTAGTCTCTGTCTCCACATAACATAATTAAGGCATGTTAATATTATTTATGATAATATACCAAATTTAGACGCAAGGCTTGACTTAGATTCTTTGTTTAATGGCATATCAATCTGCTGAGTTGTGTCTGTTGTAGGCCTGGCATTTTCTGTTCTTCGGGTCAGGAACCACTTGCATCTTGGGATGTCTTGTGTCTTGTGTAGTTGCTTAGTTTTTGCTTAACGCACACAAGACTTGTTTTTTCAGAGCTCTTTATATTCCAGTCCCATGTTACCCATTGAGAAATGGCCTCGGAGGACAGACCGTATCTTGCGTCTGTCAAATAATCTTCAAATCCCTATGCTCGTCTCCTTCCAACACTTAGGCAAAACTCTAAAATTTCTCACTATTTCTTTTACGCTCACTCTCGTCCTCGTCTTGTTCTGTCCAATTGAAAACAAAGTTCAGTTATTTCCACATGTAATTATTTTGTTTATATTCCATTATTTCATTGTTTCCACATTCGTGCCACGTCAACCCACCACTGACGTCTCACACCGACTTTCACACACATTATTATTTTACAGAAATATTTGAAGATTAAACAACATATTTTCTAATCTAATTTTTTTTTTATATCTAAAATTAGTTATAGTATTTTTCGGCCCTGAGCCTGTTTTTGATTAAAAAACGAAACGATTGAAGCTGTTATGCAATGAAAGTTCATCTTGCTAACCAAGTGAGACTTTTTTTTATCTCAATTTTTATATAACATGTGTTGTCAATAAGATCTTAAACTCATACGCCACTGTTTATATCAATTTTAATGATTTGCTACTGGATACAGCGGAAGTACTAGAATAGATTTTTTTTTAACTAAACTTCATATAGTTTAGCACAAGGCTTAAAGTAGGAACATTCAGCAAGACTCGAACCCAGTTACAAGTGAGCTGGTATTCTAGATTGGTAACTATCAGACCGCGAGAGGCATCCAGATTAAAGAGTAGATATTTACCCAACCTGTTTGCAACGGGAATTCTTGTACCATGAAGTCACAATTATGGCGTTTCCAGCGAGGATCGAACTCGCTAATCAGTAGTATTGAATCTGTGAGTCCAGCTTGCAAAACCGTTACTACGCGATGGAACTCCTTCGACAGATAACGGAGAAGTCAATAATTTAATATTTCAAATTACTTATATGGTGGATTTTACGGCATGTCAACTCTTGTTGGGTTATTTTATGCCGAAGACATGTTTCTATTTATGCTCGATGGGTATTTACATGGTTTTAAAACTCAATTTTGGAAACGTATTTTGATATTCATTTTTTCTATTTAAACTATAGATGGGACACTAAAAAGTACTACCACTCCTGGTCAGAGTAGACCTGGGAGTAATGGTGATGAAGGGATTATCCACATTCCCCAGAGCTCCAGAATTGAAACTTCAACATTTGATTGACTTTAACGTCATACCCATGACCGTTGGCACCCGCTTTCTAGCACATATATAAAAAGGGTTGATGTGGCATGAGGGCAATAGGGTTGGGACAATCATATATGTGCTAGGACTTGACGTAATCAAATGATTGGTCGGAGAGGGGAGTTCTCCCCGCCCGTCTAGCCTAAGTAAGGGTTAAACTGGGGTTTTGCATCTCATACACTGCTTAGCCCTCAGAATTCGATTCTTAAGCTTCATAGGTCACCACCAACGGCCAATACCTTCTATACAAAGAATCAACATTGTATAAATATATAGGCCATATTATTTTCATCAAATAGTGGCCCTGTTGGGGGATTTTACCTCATTGCAGAGGCGAAATCGGTGTTTTTTTTTACTCCAGCTGACAGTGCGGTCTGAGAATGGGATAGGTATTAATCTATAGATAAATAACTGGACAGTCCAGGCTCCCCCTTCTTGACAGGGCAACCTATTTAGGAGAAGGAAAACTATGAATTGAAAACCAGTCACCTCATCGCAGTAATGTAATATTTACAGTCTATTAAAAAATTTGGCGCGTAATCAGATATAGAGAATATATTAATAAAACAAGTTTAATCAATATGTACTTAAAAGTAAACTCCAATCTAAAAATGTCCTGGTTATGATGGTGTGGTTCCAGTTCTGGAGATCTGGGAAATGTAGAGCACCCCTTCATCACCATTTCCCCCAGGACCACCCTGGCCCGGAGTGGTAGTACCTGTTAGGATTCCATCTATAGGTTAAATAGAACAAAAAGGTTCTACAAATGAGTACTTATCAAGAATGAATTAACGAAAATGTCTTCAGCATAAAATGGCCAAATGGGTTGACATGCCGTAAAACCCACATAACCTAACATCCAATCAAGAAATCACTTAGTTTTTTGTTAAACCAATTTGCTACGGGGTGGGTGGTACACAACGTCGCAAGTACGAGGATCGAACACAGTATTCAGTGTTAATGGATTTGCGAGACTTAGCTTGTTAACCATTACACCACGCTGCAACGCCCAGGTACATGGGATCGGTATTTAACCAACTAGTGCATCACGGGTAGGATGCGACACCAGGTCGCAAGGCTTGGACATCTTGCGAATGTCGGACTTGCTATTCAGTATTAATGGATTTGCAAGACTTAACATGCTAACCATTACCTCACCCTGTGACGTCCGGGTATATAGGGTATATTTTAAACTAGCTCAGTCAAAGATTCATACAGGTCACACTGTTAACGTTAGTCTTAATACATAAATGTTTAAGTCATTCACACAGCTATGAATAAATGAAAATTACTGTACACCAGGTCCTCAATTAAAGACCGGGTCGTTAGGTGTATTGGACGCTAAATAAAGACCTTCTACAATTGGACCATCAATCATCCCAACATAAATATTGTATCTTTATCTATCTTTAGATATTGATTGAGCTGTCAACGGTGCATCATTTATCATATTCTTAACCCATTTCTATTGTACACTTCATTCGACATTTAATTGGTTTCTATCATTAATAAACTGCATTTCCAACCTTTGGTTTGTTGGATTTTATGGCATGTCAATCCTTGTTGGGTTATTTTATGCCAAATACGTTTTGTTCTATTCATTCTTGATGGGTATTAGAATATATTTAAACTAGTTTTTTTTTTTAAGAATTTAAAACTCAATTTTACAATTTAACACATGGATGGGACTTTACAGATAGTACCACTCCGAAGCGGGAGTAATGGCAATTAAGGGGTACTCCACACTCCCCAGAGCTCCAGAATTGGAACCACACCATTAGACGCAGTTTAACGTCCAAGACACAATACTATTAGTAAAAGTAAAGTCGGTGGCGTGGATTTTTAAAACTTATTTTCCCTGTTTAATCCATAAATCTGACCCTAAAAGATACTACTCCAGGTCAGGGTATTTGCCTGCTCATCCCACTTATGAGGGCTGGACACAAGGTCTCGTTTTTACGTGGGCACATAAAAATTGCGTCGATCCAGGGGGTGGCCCCCCTGGAACGATGCCATTAATTGTACTTTACCGGTCCAGAGGCCGAAGCACACTGGACCCCCAGCCGAGGCCGGGTATAGAAGGTAAGTGTCAAAGCATAGAATCTGGAACAGATACTACACTTTGATCCTCCCTACTCCAGGTCAGAGTGAACCACGGAGTAACGGCGATAAAAGTACTCCACACACTCCAGAGCTCTAGAATTGGAACTTCACCACTAGATGCAGTTTAACGTCATACCCAGGACCCAGTCCCTCAGCCACTAACTTTTAGCACATGTATGATAAAAAAGGTTTGTCGTGAGGACAATAGAGTTGGGACAATCATATAGGTTCTACGGCCTGACGAAACTAGCTGATTGAGGGGTGTTACCCCTCTGCAGAGGCGCAATCGGTGTATTCTAAAGTCCCAATCAACAGGGCGGCATATGGCAATTGTTTACTATTTAACCAGGTCACCGCCGTTAATGAGATATGATATAGAGAAAAAGATTTATTTGTGCCAATGGCCGTAATTTTGTACATAACAGCGTGGTGGCGCCCCCTCCCCTTCTCTCTCATTGACAGGCGTGCAATACCTATTGGAACTGCAAATTAATTACATGAAATGCCAGAAAACAGTATCTGACCCATAATCACCTAAAATATGGGGGGTGCTTTGTGTAATGGTTAAAGTCGTAGGAAATGGACTCGTCTGCCCGAGTTCAAGTTCTTTTACGTAATAGAGTCGAGACATATCGGAACTAAGGTTGGACCTGACCAGCTGATTGATCGGAGGAGGCCCTCTCCGACCATCCACCTAGCCTAAGTAAGGGCCAAAGTGCAGTTTTGTATGTCATGGGCTGCTCACCGAGCAGTTCTCAGCCACTAGGAGTCTCACAGTTCGCCACCCACGATCGAAACAGTAGGACCCATTGGGGGGATTTTACTCATCTGCAGAGGTGCAGTCAGTGTATTCTACATACCCAGCAAAACATGGCGACTATATTCAGATCGGGAGGATTGAATCAAAGTGATGTTTATGATCCCAAACTATCTAATGAGCACCAAACACGTCTTTTTATGGTACAATATTTGATATGATTACTTAAGAGCTATTACGAATTTTTTTAATATGTAAAAAGTATAATAATCTTTATTTAACTCTCTCCCAGTATTTTTACTTTCTTTCCTTCTTTTTCTCTTTTCATTATGTTTGACTGAAACAGATTTGCGTTACCGCTTCCGCGCACTCAACGCTCTTCATATATTTCCCCTACTATTTCTTTCTTTTTTTCTTTCTTATTATATTTACTGTGTAGCATGTTCTTTTCCTCTCCTTTCTTTGTGTTTGATAAAATAGATTGTTCCAATATTTAGCTGAGGTGACAACACTCATAAGAAATAAAAATTTGGTTGATAAGCAACACCAGATAATCAGGAGTTACATTTTTCATTTCATCAAGAACGATTTGGACGGTCTCACTTTTAACCAGATGGTGATGGAAGATAATAACGGTCGTACAATAAAGGAACACGAGTATTAATAATTAGATTGCAGATTGATTGAGGATAGACCAGTTCTGGTATAATTATGCAATTATCTGGCTTAGAAAATATTCAATTTGTGTTTTACATAGCAGTAAATAAACTTATAAGAGATAGGACGCAAAATATGTTTTATTTAATAGCTGAACATTCTAGCTTCGTAAAATATACATTAAACAAACTGGATTAAATCATTTGAATTATCGGTGTAATTTTTTCCAGACTTTTTAGAGGAAAACATCTTTATTATTAGTTAAATATGCCCATCCGTTTGTTGAGGTCAGCTGACATTCGTTTTAGGAATGTGAAGTACAAAATTTCATATTTTTCCTCAACTCTGGCCCACCCTGTCGGCTGGGGCGTTAGAATGCACCGACTGCACCTCTGCAGAGGGGTAAGACTCCCCCAATGGGGCCGCCTGTTGGCCGTGGGTGGCGCCCCGTGATGCTTAAGGATGGAGCCCAGGTGGATGAGCAGTTCATGACATGCAATACTCCACTTTGGCCCTATCTTGGGCTAGACGGGCGGTCGGAGAGGCCCCCTCCGATCAATCGGCTGGTCACGTCAAGCCCTAGCACCTATATGATTTTCCCAACCCTATTGCCCTTGTGGCAAGCCCCGATCCCTTTTTATCATATGGGTGCTAGAAGGCGGTGGCTGCGAGTCTACATGTCCTGGGAATGACGTTAAACTCTATCTGATGATGAAGTTCCAGTTTTGGAGGTTTGGGGAATGTGGAGCACCCCTTCATCACCATTGCTCCCTGGTCCACTCTGACCCGGAGTGGTAGTACTTGTTAGGGTCCCATCTATGGGTTAAATAGAAAAATGTATTTTTAAAAAATTGTATTATCCATTAAGAATTGATTTATTTCAAAACTTTATTGGCATTAAATGACCCACTGAGGTTGATATGCCGTAAAACAAAACAACCAAAAAAAAAAATCAACTCTAGCTTATTTATACTAGAAACGGCTACACAGTGTCAATTGGGTATGGGGGAGGGTTAAAATTTAGTCTCATAGAGCCATTATTATTGAATCACCAGTTAGATCCTCGCACGATGTCCCATTAAAATTCCTACGCAAAAAGGACCTTGCGTTGATTCAACCACCCCGAAAAGAAAAAAATTAATGTCTAGTATTTAAAATATTTAAATGCAAAATCAAAAAAAACATAAACAAATCCATGCTGTTATCAATTATATATATTATATATATATTATATTTAATTATCTGCATTAATATAAATGAAATCATTATTTTTACTCAAAATGCAAGCTCTGGTGATAGTGAGTGTGTATATATATTTACTTTGTCATTAATTGTTTTATTTTTGTAGGTTCCACAGGACATACATAATACAGACATACACATCAACGTCATTTATATATGTATAGATTTTCTTTGCATGACTTGAAAAAGAAATACTTTCATTGATTTAGATAATTCAATCTAATATATTTGAGGAATATATTATGAAGCCAGTATGTTTGGCTATTGAAAAATGCGTCTTATTTGTTATTAGTTTATTTACTGCTAAATAAGAATAAATGAAGTGAACAGTCTAAGTGTACTAATTTCATAAGTGTTGCGAGTTCCATTTGAAGAAAATCTTGATTGGGCCCATCAGCGTAAGTTGGAAAAATATGAAGACCTACGTGAACAATACGTCAGAAACGGATGGATAACAAATGTATTTCCCATCGAAGTCAGATGCCGGGGGTTTATTACCAACTCAACCTTGGCATTTTTGTCTAAACTTGGACTAAACTCCACCAGACAAGAGGAAATACATAAAAAAGATCCAGGGGAAAGCTCTAACCGCATCAGCGTGGATATGGCAGTCCTATATAGTGACATCAAACAGACAAAGTCTGGTGGTATTGTGAGATACTACTGGGGCGCTCTGGGTTAATGGTAATGATGCTTCGGCCCCGAAACCATGCCTGAACCCAGAGTCATCATCTGATGAAGGCTTTGTTGGTTGCTATGCTACTATGTAAATAATAGTCATTGTATGAAGATTATTAGCTGAAACGTTATGTGCTGATCTAGAATTACGGTCAACTGATCGTGGAAATACAACGGTAGACAGTATCAGGATCTTCCAGGAGGGAAGGATGCTATAAAATATCAACATTGCCAGTCTTCATATTCGTACTTTGTGTCTATGCATATCCTAGATCATCATCATCATGTAGTGCCGGCAGCACGGATATCCATGACAATCTCTCACCAACCATCCCTATCGGTCATCGCCCTAGGCGGGTCCTCTGTGCAGCATCAAGAATCCGCAAAGAGCTGATTGATATATGGCCTTGCTGGCCGGCCCAGGCTGGCGAGCCACGTGCAGGTCTCTACAGGAGAACGTCACTTGCTTCTACTATTCGTCCTTGCTTCTCCAGCAGTGACCAGCATGTCTTGTTCATCTTCCTCGGATGTTTTGTATGATAAGGGGCAAGTGGTCGTACAGCCGCTTTCTTGTAGGGTGTCGTTTCCACGATTTGTTTAAGACCTCACCCTGCATTATTGTGCAACTCCCATTTAGATTATTCCATAGGCGTTTCGATCTCACTGATTAGTTAGGGTGACAATTTTTTTGTCGAAGTTGTATCAGTGCTACTATACGACTGCACAACTTTGATCCTAGAATATGCACCAGTTTTTATGTTATTTTGGGGCCTTATATGTTTAGCTCAGTCGGTAGTGCGTTCGGCTAGGAATCACAAGGTTCCTGGTTCGATACCGGCCCTCGCCAACTCAGCGTATGAGTAGAACTGGGATCTGTGCGGTAAAGTGAGGAGCTAATGGTAGGTGTGGCGCTCCGTCTCAGCCGCTAAAATAATCCCCTCGGTCTAGCGCTAGGGAAAAGGGGATAGACTCCCTCACTGTTTGGCTGATACCGATATTAGGCCACCCCGCTGACGACGACTCTATCGTGAAATTTATATGCACCGATCGAAATTCCGCAATTTTCAGCAACTGAAATAACCATGTATCTTTTATAACTAAATATCTTGCAGTAGAAAGTCTGTATTATCTTTATGCTACTTGTTTGTATATACTACGCTTTTCTACTTATGATGAGAATGTAGTATCTGCACGATCTGGGTTGCAGTCTGTTAGGATTTCTTTTATCCTGATGTAGATTAAAAGGTTACCCATCTCAAGAATTGAACATCCTCATCGCTGCTTAACTTCGGTGATCTGGTGGGAACCAGTGCTTTCAACGTGACTTGGCCGTAAGCCGGATATAAAGAGTTTTGGTACAAAATATATGAAGAGATATTTGGAAAAGTGACAATATATTAAATTTATTTATGGAAGGATAGGAATAAAGATAAACTAGATTTACTGTATACAAATTGTATTCATATTTATATAACATCTTATTATAATGGAGATTGTGGGTTTGTCTGTCTGTAACCGAAACTATATTACTATACAAGTCACAATTCCTTTTGTTATTTACATCATATTCTCCATGATTTTATTTTTATTTAAACCTCAATTATTAATAAAATTGTTTTACATTACTTACACACTAATAACATGCAATTGTATTTATATATACAACAAAATAGAGGTTTACAGTATGAATGGGAAGGCTAATTTGCATATTGATCTTAACAAATTGATTTTAATAAATATATGCTTAGTATTATTGATTTCTAATTGTTTGGTTTTATCTTATTGAATATGAGCAAAAATCTCCTCAATAAATCTTAAAAGAAATCCCTTAACAAGAAGAAATAACTGTAATATTATTCTTTACTTCCTATTTTAACTAAATAGTTAAATTAGGAAAATTTACCAATGAAAGAGGGGAGTAAGGGAAAATGATGGAAGAGTTAGTTTCAAAGTTGTTCTATTTTTTAATCATACCCCCTCTGTTCCAAATATTTTTATCTGAATTATAATTCAGTTTCATTAGCCTTTCTAATTTAACATGATATTTTATTATATTAAAACTTAAATACTTGCACCCGGAGGGTGCATATATTTGCTAGTTTAGATAAAAACACATGGATGGGTTAGAGATATTGGAAGAGTTAAAGAAGCGAATGAGAAAATATAGATTAAGGATTCAAGAAGAACAAAGACGTCAGATATATTATTATTTTGGTTACCAACAATGCCAGGAAGTTAAAAAGATTAAAAGCCTATTCCTATGTCGTTGTTTTGGAATTGATATTATTATTTCTACAGAATTGAAACTCTGGCCAAAAGTAAAGCGATGAGCCTACTCAATACTTAATTCAATTATCACTTAAGCAACAGTAGGTACTGTGATAAACATGAAGCCTTTGATTATCAAAATTACTTGATTCGGCATTAAATAGCCCCAAAAGAGTTGATAAGCCGTAAAACAAAACAACTAACAAAACAAACAAAAGTAAAATTGCAACACTTCTGTTACAAAATAAAATCTTATTATAATGGAGATTGTGTGTTTTTCTGTATGTAACCGAAACTATATTCCTACTCAAGTCACAATTCCCTTCGTTATTTACATAACATTCTCCATGATTTTATTTATATTTAAACCTCAATTATTAATAAAATTGCTTCACCTTTTTATTAGTGTTGTCCATATCTACATACAAATAACATGCAATTGTATTTATATATACAAAAAATAGCGGTTTACAGTGTGAATGGGAAGGCTAATTTGCATATTGATATTAAAAAATCGAATTTAATAAATATGTGCTCAGTGTTATTGATTTCTAAATGTTTGGTTTTATTTTAATGAATATAAGCAACAATCACTTCAATGAATCTTAAATGAAATCCATTAACAAGAAAAAATAACTGTCATTTTATTCTTTATTTTCTAATTTAACTAAATAGTTAAATAAGTAAAATTCAGCAATGAAAGACGGGAGTGATGGAAGAGTAAGTTTCATTTCTATTTTTCTATTATACCCCCACTCTGTTACATATCTTTTTATCTGCCTTCTTATTAGACTTTCTAATTTAATACGATATTTTATTACATTAAAACTTAAATACTTGCACCCGGAGGGTGCATATATTTGCTAGTTTAATTAATATTTATAAGTGTGATTTTGGGGGAACTCCGATATATTTGGATTTTTGGTTACAGTAGAATTTGTTAAATAATATCCATTACACTACAATTGGATGTCTATATTTAACGTGTTCACCACGAGTGGGATGTGGCACCATGTCGCAAGTATGGAGAATCTACTGAGGATCGAACTCACTTTTCAATAGTAATGGATATACTAACTTGTTAACCATTACACAACGACGGGATGCCTTTGAGGAAAATAGAAAGTATGAAACGTAGGTAAAAACAAAAAGGAAAACGTAGGAAAGAAAAAATAGATATATATTCAGATTTAGAGGGATGGTATAAGTATATATATATATATATATATATATATATATATGTGAAGTGTAATTATTTTTAGACTTCAATATATTCATACTTTTGGTTATATTATTTCAATACTGTGGAATTTGTTAAATACTATCAAATAATCATTGTTTTGTTTTTTTCTTCGAAATAAAAAAAGCCTGGTGTCTTTGGGTGGCTCGATTTTAAGGCATGTCAACCCTTGTTGGGTTATTTGATGCCGAAGACGTTTTCTTTATTATTCTTAATATGTATTCATTTTTTTAAACGCAATCTTTTAAAAACACATTTTTAATACTCATGTTTTTCTATTTAACCCATAGATGGGACCCTAACAGGTACTACCATTTTGGGTCAGAGTGGACCTGGGAATAATGGCAATGAATAGGTACTCCACACTACTCAGAGTTCCAGAAATGAAACTTCCCTATTAGATGCAGTTTAACGTTATACCCACGGTATCCTGGTATATTTGGTTTAGAAGAAAAGTAGCATTTTAAGATTGTTAGGGGCATAAAAAAGGAAAGTGACGGTGATACTAATCGTAATTGGAGCCGTTAGGACAATCCCAAAGAATCTGGAAAAAAGATTAGATGAATTGGAAATCAGGATTTATACAGACAACAGCATTGCTAAAATCAGATAAGGATAGATATAGGTTTTGGAGAACTAAGAAGAGTTGATTTTCCCGAAGACTACAGCTCTGCTAAGATCGGCTAGAATACTCAGAAGAGCCCTAGGGATCTAATATGAGTTGCTTAACACTCAGTACAGCACTGATGAGATCTACTAGAATACTGGGAAAAGTCCTGGAGATCTAATATGAGTTGATTTACACTTAGTACAGCACTGCTGAGATCGACTAGAATACTCAGAAGAGTCCTGGATATCTAATATGAGTTGCTTTACACTCAGTACAGCACTGCTGAGATCGACTAGAATACTCAGAAGAGTCCTGGAGATCTAAGAAGAGTTGCTTATCACAGACTACAGCACTGTTAAGATCGGCTAGAATACTCAGAAGAATCCAGGTGATCTTGGAGTGCTTGTCACTCAGACTCCCGGGAAAGACCACCAGTTAAAATTGATGTAAAAACGAAAAACTCACAAGGAGTAAAATAATAATAACAGTGATAATGTATTAGAAACGAAAAGGAAAAAGTTCAAAGGTGAAAGTAAGAAGAAAAAATCGACATACTACTTTACGATATTGTAACGTGCATCTATCATTATAAATTACACGAGCCCCGAGGGCGGCGGCGGCGTTGTCGGAACCGCAGTCTTTTATGTGAGCGTGTATCTCGTAATCTTTTGATTAATAGCAATTTAAAAGGTTTCTTGGGTTTTTTCATCTTTTGCCTAAACCCGACAAAATATCTCAGAACCCCCAACTTCATTCAGAAGTTTGCCAGGAATAGATACACTTTTCCGCATAGAAATAATCTTGGAACTCCTCTTCTCTCTATTTATTTCTCTTCCCCCTCTCTCCTCACCTCACACACACATTATATATATATATATATATATATATATTTATATATATATATATATATATATATATATATATTGTGTGTGTGCGTTTTTTTATTGGTCCAATGGGAGAAAATTTAATATTTTATTAAAAAAAAGAAAAGAAAAGCAGGCCTACAAAATGGTTTGAATTAAAAAAAACAAAAAACTTTTTTTAATAAGTTCACTTAGCTACACGTGTTTCGGATAATGCGTATCGTTGCCAGGCTGTTAAATTATATTCTCATTCCCTCAGAAAATATATTTTTTTAAATATTTGAAACTTTCACATTCGAAAGTGGAAGATTGCTATTGAGAGAAACGGGGATTATATGGAGAAGTAGGGATGTGATCCACAGAGGACCAACTTCGTTTTGATGCATGATACACGTACAATCCACAGATTATCTAACATTGCCTTAAAGGAGTTTAGAGATGAGGGCATTCATTATTGTTCCATGTATTCACTACTCTGTTACTAAAGTACAAGAGGGGATATGATTGAAGTTACAAATATACCCATGGTTTTTATTCAACGAACTTTGATCTACTAAACATTCCTCAAAATATCAATACCTGGGTCCAAAATTAAAACTCTTTAAAAGATTTTGTAAAGCAAATGCAAGACAAAATTATTTTAGTAACAGAGTGGCGAATACATAGAATAAACTCCCATCATCAATAGTGAATGTCACATCTCTAAAGTCCTTTACGGCAATCTTAGAAATCTGTGGAAAGAGTATAAATATTCTGTGGAATTAAGATGAATGTTTATAAGGAACAGCTGACAGGGTTCAGACCTAATATACGAACTGAAAAAGATATTATTATTACTAGCAACAGAAAACACCCTCCAGGCATCGTAAAAATTAATTTTTGAAAGACATTGCGGGAGTTAAAAATGCAATGTCATAGGGTTTATATCATAAGTAAGACAAATCCTCATATTTATTAAAGGAGTAAAAAAAAAAATAATAATAAAAAAAATTGAAATGAAAACAAATAAAATGTCGCATGCAAGTAATAATCAGAAAATTATTTTGAATATTTTACACAAAATCGTAGGCATTTATTTATTTGTAAACTTTTTAGTTAATTTCTTGTTACTGTAAAAAAAAAAAAGGACGAGAGTAAAAAATAGTTTTTTAAATTGCTTACTCAAATTTTGGGTGTATATAGCATAAGAATGTTGTTACGTAGAGCTATGACGTTGTTTTTGTTACAGACAGAAATACAGACAATGTCCATTATTAATAGATTATTAATAACCTTCGATTTGAACGCGCGCAAAAGAAAAATCTTCTAAGAAACAATTACACACAAAAAATGTAAATATATGTGCACAATGAACGTGATTCTAGAATTCAAATAACCCTAGACAAGGTAACATGCCGTTAAAATAAACAAATCAATCAAACATTGATGTACTGATTGATTTAAACAACATGTCAAATCGTATAGGGTTATTTCATGTTTTTTTTTTGCACACAGTCATATCAAATGCGAATGATTTTAAACAGATCTATTTGACCCACAGATGTGAACCTAACAGATATTACAACTCCGGGTGAGAATAGACGTGGGTGTAATAGCAATATAACACGTCTCAGATTTGCAGAACTGGAGCCTCTCCATCTGATACAGTTTAGATTCATACCCAGGCCCCTGTTTGTTGGGGGATGGGGCTACTTACTCCTCTGCAAGGGATACAGCATTTTAAGCCCCATCGACTGTGCGAATTGCGTTTTCAGGTAAGGCGGTATCAAGTTAAAAGTACAAGCGCGTTGACAGTAATTATGCTAAAAAGAATTATGAGAAATTGATGGAAAAGATGAAAAGGTGTCGAGGTTGGCAAGGGACGCATTAAACTCCTGTTTTTCATCGGTCGAATAGAGTCAGCTAGTCGGAGGCGTTGTTGTCTTTGACATACCTTAATAAAGGTAGAAGAAATTGACAACAATGGTTGCTAGGGAAAAGCAAGTCGACCGATTGGATGTCAGGTGGAATAAAAAGAGATACAAAATGAGAAAAAAAATAAATACATGAATGGATTTCAGTGAATATTGCCAGAAAGAAAATAAAGAAACAATTTCTTAAACGATAGAAATGACAACTAAAACGAAATGGGGTGAAAAGTAAACGAAAAACAAAGAAAATAGACTTAACCTTTAAATATTAAAAGCACTAAAATGATCCTTGGCATAGTATTTAACTCTACCGATAATGAAAAGAAAGAAAAAAGAACCGTTATCTGGCCCTTCTAATGAAAAAAAAATAAAAATAAAAAAAATAAAAATTAAAAAAATAAAAATAAAAAGATAAATGACAACAACAACAGAAAGAAAAAAAAGAAAGAGGGAGAAATTATCAAATATCTTATAAAATTCACATATATATGTATATATATGGGAGTGAATATGGAAATAAATCCGACAATATTAAGAAATTTGAAAAAACAAGTGTTCCAAAAATAAGATGAATTTATTTATCGACGCTTAAACGTTTCGGTTTCTTTAAACCTTCATCAGGATATATTATGGGGTGAAGAAATTGATGGATCTCTTATAGATGACAGGAGATTTAAAAAATCTTCATAATTTTTTTTTTGTTGTGTAATTTTATAAAGATTTTTTAACCAACCCCTCCACACGAGCAGGATGTGACACAAGGTCAATTACTTAAGCGGAGTTTAACAGGTTTGAATTCAGAGTTTTCCATCTCATATACTGCTTACCTAGCCATGGTTAAACAGTCCCGTCTACCCTGCTATTTACCCATAGCTGGAGGGAGAATTGGATTCATAACTTTCCCATTTCTTACTTTACTTTCTATATAATAAAAACGGAATGGTCCATTATTTAACTGAGGTGACGATATTCATAAGAAATAAGAATTCGGGGATTAAGCAACACCAGATAATCAGAATATACATTTTTGCATTTCATCCTAGACGCTTTGGACAGTCTCCTCTTTAACCAGAGGGTGTTGGAAGATGAAAAACTGTCGGAAGATAAAGAAAAAGCGTATTGATCTATAGAAAAAGAAGAACCCCCCCCCAAAAAAAAAACCCAAAAAAAACAGAACAATTTGAATGGTTATATTTGATTGGTTGGTTGGATTTTTACGGCATGTCAACGCTTGATGGGTTATTTTATGCCGACGACATTGTTTTATTCATCGTTGGCGGGTATTGAAAATCCATTTTTTTTTTACCAACTCAATTTATTATTAAACACATTTTTTTAAAAGACATTTTTCTATTTAACCCATAAATGGGACCCTTACAGGTACTACCATTCCAGTTCAAGGTGGACCTGGGAGTAATGGTGATGAAGGTATACGTCACATTCCCTAGAACTCCAGAACGGGAACTTCACCATTAGATGCAGTTTTACCCAGGACACTGATCCTTAGCCAATGCCTTCTTACACCACCCGTCTAGCCTAAGTAAGGGTCAAAGTTGAGTGTTGCATGTCATGGACAGCTCATCTTGGATTCCATCATTAAGCATCACTGGTCGCCACCCACGGCCAACAGGTGGTCCCATTATCGTCGCCTGGGTAGAGGCGATTTTTTAAGTTAGTCTCGCAGATCCATTATTACTGAATCGTGAGTTGAATCCTTGTGGGATGCCCCATTTAAATCCCTGTATAAAAATAGACCTTGCATTGATCCAGCTACTCTGAAAAGAAATGTCTACACACAACTGCCCTTATATATATATATATATATATATATATATATAAGTATATATATATATAACTAACACAATTCTTGTGGATATTGGGACGTAAGCAATGACGTAATTTCTGTTGCAGACAGACACCGAATCTCCATTATAATAGGATATATACGGTAAATGAAAGATACGGTATAAATCGATATATTTTTTCCCGTTTTTAGAAATAAGATATATATTCTAAGATGTTGAAAACCAGAACGACCTTAGCCTCTAAGCAAAAAGGCCAAATCTGATAAACCTCACAAGATAAAAGGTCTCTCCTAAGATAAATAGAAAATGTAAGGAAGAAATAAATTGGAAAAATTCCAGTACACCACCCAGTATTGACCAAAAATGTTACAGTCGTGCCAAGAATATCACAAGCACTGTGAACCGTGTCTAAAACAACAGAATTGAGATTAAGGGGAAAAGAAATTAAAATATGAATCAAAGTTTTCCAAGTTAGGGCTGCTGCTAAGATCTGCCATGATACTTCTTGTCACTTATTAGGGCTCGATATTAACACTGTCCCGTCGTCCCGGGGACGATAAAAATTACATCTGGGACGATCAATACGTCATCCGAAACAGTTTGCCGGGGATGGTAAAATGTTTTCCTAAAAGTTAGTACTACTTTCCAATGTTGACCATCCAGTGATCGAATGCTGACCTCATAAAACGGACTAGTTCTAAACTTAAAATTACTAATGGCAACAACACTGAAGAAATAGACACAGTCACACAGTATATATTTTTTATGATTGGAAAATGTCTGTATAAAGATGGAAAGAGAATACATTTTAGTTTATAAAATTTTTAATTCATTATTCTTGATTATAAATTAATGTTTCTGCCAACTGCTTTAGCTTTTCTTAATGTTTTATTACATGTTATTATGCTACTGATGACTGACAAGTATAAATGATGCTAATGAATTAAACGAAAATATTTTGATTTCGGGACGGTCCAAACCCCATTCGGGACGGTTGATAATTTTTGTTCGGGACGGTCATGAAAAAGGTTAGTGTCGGGGCCTGTCACTTAGTCACTAGCGATAACTTCGAAACATATCGTATGAATATCCAAATAGATAAATCCTAAATGATAATAGAAAATGAGACACATAAAAATATCTGGGATTTTGAAATGCAAACGGGTCACCTAATCCCGGACAGAAGACCATACCTAGTGTTAATTAACAAAAGATAAAACATGTTATCTATTAAATTTTGCGGTTCATGCGACCACTGCGTTAAAATCAAAGAAAACAAAAATATAGGCAAATACTTGAACGTTGACAGAGAATTGAAAAATTAAGGTTGGATAAATATGTTACCTACACTATATATATATATATATATATATATATATATATATATATATATATTATAAATTAATGTTATCCACAGGCACGTGGTTCGGCGTTTCACGCCTTTTCAGTATGGCTAGATACAACTATCTTTGGCTAGGGTCGAACTCAGACTGACCGTTTGGCAGCCTGATATCTTATCCTCTAGTCCACTGTCAGCTGTAGCGGGACGTGTTTTTAAACTATTAAGTACATAGGTTAAAAGTTTTAGCTAATGAACAAATAGGTCTGCACGTCAGCTACATCTTTACTCCTTCTGAGATGTTTTTATACAAGCTTTAACTAGTGGTCTTTCACTAGAATTTAAGTGACAGCAAGTCTCCTCTGATCTCCTGGACTCTTCTAAGTATTCTAGCTGATCTTTGATAAACACTAGTTTGTATATATCGATTCTTTCTCTGATTTCCAATTCCTGCAGTCTCTTTTCAAAGCTTTTGAAGACCGTTCCAAGTGTGTCAATTACAATAGGTATTACAGTCACCTTCATGTTTCACGGATTTTTCAGTTCTCTGTAATAGGCTATCATCGTAGGAAATGGACACAGCGATCCGAGTTCAAATCCTAGAACGATGGTGTTTGCATTTCATATAACGCTAATACCTTTCGGTAATGTATGAATCCAATTATTCTCTTTACATTTATAGGTAAATAAAAGGACAGACTGGGCTCCTTAACTTTGGTTAGGATATTAATCTTGGAGAAAAAAAAATGAATTCAAACATGTTAAACTTCGCTTAAGAAATAATAATTGGTATTACTTTGTGGAAAAATTTACACATTTTCTCAAAAATGCAACAAGATTACTTATTTTATTAAAAGCTGTTTAACATCACCATCATCATCATGTCGCGCTAGCAGCACGGATATTTATGAGAATCTCTTGCCAGCCCTCCCTATCATTCATTGCTTCTAATGGGTCCTCTGTGCAGCATCCAGTATCCGCGCAGAGTTGGTCTATGTACGTCTCAACTGGACGGCCTACTCTGACGTTTTTCTGTGGAAGCCATCACATGGGCACGCCAGAGTCTGACATTTACAAAAAGTAAACATACAGATATCGAGTTCAATCCTGTGTTTCATCTATGTATCAAATTTTGTAAAATTAATCATATGAAGCTGTTGTAAATAATTTATACTAGTACAAAATAAAAACACCCTCCGGGCGATGTAAAAGTAGATTTTTGAAACATATTGCCTGAGGGGTGGGAGTAAATAAATTCAATGTCGGCGAGTTTGTACCCTAAGTAAGTAAAATCATAAAATTCATTAAAGGATTAAAAAATAAAACAATTTGAAATGTAATCTTTAAATATGTATTAAAATAAAACAAACTATATACAGATATATAATACCAATCATGTATTTATTAAAACTTGTTATAAAAAACAATAAGGACTGTCTAATGTTGCATGTTCAAATTTTGAGTGTATTTATTGAATAAATACACTCAAAATTTGAACATGCCAAAAATCTTAGAATAAATTTTATTCTGTTATGACGATTTTGGGTAATGTGACGTAAGCAGTGACGTAATTTTTGTTACAGACAAAAACCGGAAGCGAATCACCATTATTAATTTTTTTTTAAAATTTAATTTTAAAAAAATCATTGCACTTAGTTTATTATTTAAAGAAAATTGACCCTGAAAATATAGATGTTAAGAACTTTCCTCTAAAGCACATTTATAGTTGGACCTTGACTTACGAGTGTCCCAACTTACGAGTTTTTCGAGTTACGAGCTGTCACTCTTTTGCTTTCTGCTGAGAGCTAACATCTGTGGTACGAGCGAGCTTCTGATACGCTTACATTAATAAGTTCAATAAAAAACATTTAAGTCTCTAAATTAATTACACCAAAGAAAGATAAAGAGATGCCTAGAATTATGAATGCTCCAGCTTAAGCGTTTTCTGAGTTACGAGCTGTCACTCGACCGATTTTTTGTTTTTACGTTGAAAGCTAAAATTTGAGGTACGAGCCAGCTTCAGATATGCTTACGCTGAGAAGTTTACTAAAAAAATTTAAGTTTTCAAATTTATTACGCTAAAGAAATATATCATCCATAAAAATCAAAATCAGACCGTATCACAGCACATAATTCATTAGTAGGTACCACCAAAATAGGTCACCTGATCAGTTTAGGCTATATTGAAGGAAGAAATGTAAATATTTTTTAACTTTTTTTTTTAGTCTCGCAAAAAAGAAAAAACGAACATAAAGAATTGGCACAAAGAAAAACGGTTAATTCAAAGATCAAATTATCCAATTGGGGAAAAATTACTCACCGTTATCAAGAAAAATAAGTAAAACAGTCCGTTTTTTTACAACAGGGTCAATTTCTCTATTGATATTTTTAGCAGAATTCAGTATTCATGGTTCTTTTACTAAAAGGCTCTCGCATTGAAACTTATAAAATTTCTGATATAATTATTCAGACTCTTATCTTTAGAGAAAAAAAGTAAAAATCCTTTTTTGTCGGTTCATTTTTTCATATTTCATAAAATAGAGGTGGTAGACCTCATAAAAATGTTTCCCAACATATTTTAGGAAAAAAACTGTTTCAGACATATTTATATCAAAAAGTAAGTAATTATGGAATTTTTTTGTAAAAATCAGACCATCAATTAATTTTTCCTAGTTTAAAAAAAAAAAAAAAAAAAAAAAAAAAAAAGTAGTTATAACTTATTTTTGGCTACGTTAAATTTCAATTGATTTAGCGGTGCAAAAATGTAAACATTGTTTACTGTTTATAATTTTCATTATTTCTATGCGCTGAAATTTTTTAAAAAATCATCAAGAGTTTGTTAAATGCTTTCTCTTTTGAATGAACAAAAACTTTTAAAGATAAACTTAATCTTTATGCAACTTTCCTTGTGCTAGATATAGGGGGAGTAAGTTTCACAGGAAAAATTGGTGGTAGCTATTCATTACAGTTTATTTTATTATGTTTTTATACAATATCGTGTTATTTTTCTTATTTGAAATAACGTAACAAAAAAAAATATGGTGGACTGGAACGGATTAATGACACTTCAGTTTATTTCAATGAGGAAACATGTTTTGATATACGAGGGAAAATAATCAAACTCGTAAGTCAAGGTAATACAGTACATTTATTTAAAAATAAAAAAATAAAAATGTATTATGGATATCCGTTCAAGATAAAACTTTCTATATGTTGATTATGTCATCAAGGCGTACTGACAGCACGGATTCCCTTTACTCCCACGTCATCTATCCGTATCGGTCATTGCTATTGGTAAATCCTCTAGACGGCGTCCAATGTCCGTACAGAGCTGACATAGATAAAACTTGTTTTGAGTATTAATAGTTAATATTAGAAAATAAAATAAGTTATTGATATTCCAGGTAGAAATCACTAAATTAAACAAAGGGCCGGTTTAGCTCAGACGGTAGAGCGTTCGGCTAGGAATCACAAGGTTCCTGGTTCGATACCGGTCCTCGCCAACTCGGTATGAGTAGCACAGGGATCTGTGCGGTAAAGTGAGGAGCTGATGGTAGGTGTAGCGCTCCACCTCAGACGCTAAAACAATCTCCTTTGTCTAGCGCTATTGAAAAAGGGATAGACTCCCTCGCTGTCGCCCCGACAACTTTACTAATATATATATATATATATATATATATATATGTGTGTGTGTGTGTGTGTGTGTGTGTGTGCGTGGATCATAGTTTCATTCATTTGTTTATGTACCTATTAAGGTATGTTTAAGTTTAGTATATACTGTACGTATATATAACATAAGTACATATTTACATTTCGTAAATATTATATTTGAAAACAATTAGGAAATAAAAGTTTTATTTTATAAATATACACACATTTTCAAAGAAAGAAAAACTTAAACCGTAAGTTTTTCTTTCTATGAAAGTTAAATATTGCTCTGTTTATAATTAATGTATTAGTTATTATATATTGAGTTCTCTTAGGGATTTATAAAAATCCTCGTATGGATCTATAGGTTCGCACCTACAAGAGCATACACTATGGTTGTAGATTTCAATGATCCCAAATAGAATCATCCCTTACTTACCAGTCAACTGGATCAAAGTTAAAAATGGAAATGAATCCAACGATATGTTGAAAGGATAAATAAATAATGGAAAAAAATGTTGAATAGATAAGATTGATTTAATTTCATTTACCGACATGCGTTTCACTCTCCAACGAATATTCTTTATTCTCTAACCATCACCAAATATTCCTGTTTTCTCCAGCTGTGGAGCGTTTCTTAAATAATTTAAAAAAATGTTTATTTTTTCGAACACTTCAAAATTCTGTATTTTGATCGTTTTAACTTCAAATATCAAATATTTTACCCAGGTGAAGGCGGTTTTTCTTTGTATGCTTAAATATTTCATAATTTTCTTTCATTATTATTTTATATTTGAAATAATAAATGGAATACATGTGTACAACTACGTGGCCGAAACACGTGTTGGTAACTGAAATTATATCGATTTTATCCATTCAACATTTTCTTACCTTTATTTATTGTCGTAAATTAAGAATTTACAAAAATTCCTCCAATTAAGTGACTTTACTGAAACCGTCTATATGTATTGATATATGAGTTGAATACTGAAAAGTAAATGTTTTCAACCTATTTACGGCCTTATGTCATTTATAATATCTCAGTTGGAAACTTAAACGGGTTTCCACGTTAAATATAACATTATGATGAATTTAGATTAATTCTTTTTTTATCAAAAATAAATCCGTTGCAGGTCGAGGAATTAATATCACAAATTTAAACTAATGTTTCAGAATCTTTAAAGTTTATTTGTCTAGATAGATTTCATATTCTATATAATCTGCATGGGGCAACTATATATGATATATAATGGCCCTATATTCTTTCTCCAAATAAAATAAAATATGATTTTTGGTAGACTGAATTTAGGAGCGTAATTTTTTACCATAGTCTAGCGGACAGATGTTAGTGGGATATGAAATGAAGTCCTATATATATATATATATATATATATATATATATATATATATATATATATAATTTCTGAACTGAGATTAATACTTCTAATAAAAAGAAAACTCTAAGGAAAATACAACTTAGAACCTTAATTCCTTAATTTTTTTTTTTTTTTTTTAATTAATGGACATTATTAAGTGATGATAGATTTAAAGTTGTTGCGTAGTGATTCAGCCATACATCAATTAATGGTGTCCTTTAACTGAAAAAAATAAACAACAACTTATGAATTAACCTCTTAAGTTATTTTTCCTTAGAGTTTCATTTTTATCAAATGTATTAATCTCAGTTTAGAAATTAAAAATATATACATTGGACTTCATTTCCTATTCCACTAACATCTGTCCGCTAGACTATGGTAAAAGTTTACGAATTCCCTGAATTCACAGTCTACCACAATATATAATACTGTTCCTTCTTCAATGATATTTAGATTAAAACAACACAATAATTAGAACGGGGGACTACTATTGCTGCTACACCGGTCACTGTTGACAATTTTCAATAGTGAACTCGAGAAAGAAATGGAAAGGTCCCGGATGCTGCTGTTTCAACCAATCGCTGACAAGCCCGCCGCTTCGATTAAATTCAAACTATTCCGCGGACATACGACTCTCTATGGGGAAAATATTATAAAGGTTTAATGAAGATGCCTCAGTATACCTACTACCCAAATCTACAACTGGTTTACGTCAGAGTTTGTATTCTAACCATGAATGAAAGAATCGGTAACTGTTTATTCTTTTTTTTTTTAGTATATTTTTATCCGTAAATTTCTCTGTGAATATTCGTTTAAAGCGAATATTAGATGTGTGGGGAAACATTTTGTTAATGTTTTCGTAAATAGTCACTGTTATTAACAGATTCCAAATAATAAGGATTTATTTGTGTAATGAAGACGCATGATAATTTTTAAAATATGTACGAAGGTAACTTATGCAGTCTTAAAAAGACTATTTCAAAAGGAGAAGAGTTAAGAATGTAACAGTGATATACAGAGTGAATACGATAACATTAAAATGAGAGAAAAAAAAAAAAATTTTACAGTATAAAATGACAAGATTACTACAGATAATAGCTAAGATTTCTTTTTTAAATTTAAAGGTCATTTTTGCCAGTGTTTATATTTCTTCTTGTTAAATAAGAAAAATTATTTATTTACATACTTACTACTACTACTAATAATAATAATAATATCTTTTCAGTTAAAGTATACTAGGTTCGAGACCTATCAGCTGTTCATTATATTTAAAATATTTATCTTATTTCCATTAAATATTAATTTTATTTCCACTATTCATCCAACTGTCTTAAAAGATTTCAGGGATGGGGCATTCACTACTGAATAACTTAATTTATACGATGAATCTACTACCCTGCTACGAAAATAATTTTGTCTTACATTTGTTTTGAAAATCGATAAATTGTGTAGATTGATTTATGAAACTGTCAATAATAGAATTAAGTGCAAATATGCACAATATAAAAATGAATATAAAAATACATAAATGAAATCGATCTGCCTTTTGATTTATTGTTATTGAATTGAAATAAATATAATTTAGTAGATGTATCGATACAATGAAATACAAATCTATCTGGATTATTTTATCTAACCAACTAATTATATATATTGATGACAACTATTTATTTCACAAAGTCTCGAAAAAAAAAAAAAGGAAAAATGCATGGGATATAATATATGTAGTAAAACAAGAAAAAGTATTCTAAATGATGAATGATGAAAGGATGAAATTATTAGATGGAAAATTAGTCAACGTTAAAATGTTTCGTTTAATTTTTCATAAAAAACTTTCAACATGACAATTGGATGAAAATATTTTGTTTAACTTAAATCTATTTCAAAAACGAAAAATGAGAAAGTATTATAGAGAAACGACCAATCTATTAAATTCCAACTTTTGTTTACATTTCTACTATGTATACCCAATTTGTCGAAAAGTCCGTGGTTTTTTTTTCTCAATACAATTTTGAGCCCACCCCCCCCCCCCGTTTGAAAAAAAATTTACCAAAAATCAGAAAATTATCCGATTTTAATTAAATTTTCAGTGTTGATTTATCAAAGAATGGATTTTATAATGCATTTCTTTTATTTCAAAACTTTCTGATTTTTTTCAGGTCGCTTAACATTGACGCCTTTGTTTTTTGGGCGCAACATATCGTTGTGGTATATATGTGATTGATACTTTTTTTCTGCATAAATAAAAAGACAAAAGACCGAAGGTGTGAATAAAAGAAAATAATTTTTCTAAGAATCTGCTCGGGTAGTAAATAAGTACCGAAAATCGGAAAATAAAATGAAAATAAAAACTAGAAAAATAATTTTGAGATATTTTTTTACTCATTTCGATAATTATTTAATTGGCTATTATTTTATAAAAGAACAAATATACATCAATATTTGTTCTATTCAAAAGGGGGGGGTGCTAAATTTCCAATACAGTTTTCGACAAAAAATATGGGTGATTGATACTAAAGTAAAGTAGTTATTAAAAGAAATTTAGAATCTAATAATATGACATTTTAAACAATGTTATATGTTAATTTATCATAGCAGAAATACGTAATTAAAGTTTTGAAATAAAATAACTGGTGCATTATAAAATACATTAATTGATAAATCAATACCGAACATTTCATTAAAATCGGATAATTCCCTGATTTTTGGTATTTTTTTAATTTAAAAAATTTTTTTTTTTTACAGCGTTTCAGGCCATACGCAATAGAAACTGACCGAAAAAATCGTTTTAAATGTATTAAAAATAAATTACATGTATAATATTATTTTGCCTTTTTTTTTACTGATACCCATTATTTTTTCTACATTTCGACTTAGACAAAAAATTGACCTTAAATAATCGATTTAATTAATTTTAATTTGTTTTTACAATGAATAGCAGCCGAATTTTGGGGTATACATAATTTCTACAAGCAATCAGATTCATTTCCATATTTTTCCACCCATATATATATATATATATAATATATATATATGTGTGTGTGTGCTATACTTATAAGCACAATCGCCTAGATGAGAAACTGTCAGTTACAAGCGCCGTTCACATATATGTCATCGACACAATAACTTACAAACACACACACACATATATATATATATATGTATGAGAGAGAGAGAGAGAGAGAGAGAGAGAGAGAGAGAAGACTTGCGCAATTTGTCTCAATTAAGGAGTGGTAAAATGTTTATTTTTTTATTTTCTTGCTATTTAGAAGTAAGATATTTTGGGCTATTTTCTATGATAAAAATAACTTAATGTTTCTTTTATTTTCTGTCTTTATTTTCCCTCATAGATTTCATATTCATTCAGTTTATAGTTCATAAATACGTAATATCAACATTTTTGGACATAATAGTAATTACTATAATTTAACATTATTAACATAGTTAGGTTAAACATTGGTAATGCAAACTACAGAGAAGCATAAAAAACTATTACTACTATTAACAAAAGTACAAAAAAGTGTCAGCTACAATATAAACAATAGGTTGCAAGAAGAGAAAGTGGTAGTAGCAGTAGTAGAATTATTTTTGTTTTCGATTTTACAGTGTGAGGCAATATTAAATGTTTATTAATTGTTGGTGAAAATCTATAACATTTCTTTAAGAATTGCGATGTAGACGTCGAAGTAGGCAAACATATATATGCAACCATACATTCACACAAGCACACATACAGATACCTAGCCACGTATATTATAATAAGTTTTTCACACCAGCATTAGCTGGTGGTATTTCCCTGGAGTCTGAGTGACCAGTGTCCTCAGGTCTCCAGGACTCTTCTGGGTATTCTAGCAGATTGCAGCAGTGCAATATTCTGGATGGTCTCAATTCTTCCTCTGATTTCCAGATTTTCCAGTCTTTTTTCAAAGCTTTTTGGGACCGTTTCAAGTGCACCAACTAAATGTGTATCACTTTGACTTTCATAGCTTTTTCAGTCCTCTGGCAAGGTCCAGGTATTAATCCATCTTTTTGTTTTCCTTCATCTTCACTGTGTGCTCTGCTAGAACTGAAAATCTATCAGTTGAAAAGTTCTTTCTTTTTTGTTAATAAACACTAGGTCTGGTCTCCTGGCTGGGATAAGGTGATCCGTCTTTATCTCGAAGTCCCATATAATTGTATGCTTTTCATTCTCAAGAACAGATTCTGGTTTATGTATATACCATTTTCTTATGGTCAAAATTTAATTTCTTGCATAATTCCTAGTGGATCACCTTCTCAACCCAGTCGTGCCTACTTTTGTATTGTTGTTGTCTCCAGGACTCTGCTGAGTATTCTAGCCGAACTAAACAACGCTGTTGTTTGGATGATCTCGATTATTCCACTGATTTCAAATTCACTCAGACTTTTTTTTTCAAACCCTTGCGGAGGGTACCAAGGGCCCAGATACAAATGGTGCGACATTTATTTTCATTTTTCACATTTTTTCAGTTCTCAAGCAAGGTCCACGTATTTTCCTACTATTATTATTATTTCTACTCCTTGTGAGTTATTAGTTAGCTAATAGTCTTTCAATGAAGTTTGATTGACAACAAGTCTCTTCATGCCCCCATGACTCTTCTGAGTATTGTAGCCGATCTCAACAATGTTGTTGTCAAAATTCTTCCTCTGATTTCCAGTTCCTCTTGTCCATTTTCTAAACTTTTGGGTGCGTTCCAAGTCCACCAACTATATTTGGTATCATTTTCACTCTCAGATTCTACAGGGTTTTTTCCCAATTCTTCTATTAGGAGAAGAAGAGGAAGACGTATTATTATTATTATTATTAGAAGGAGAAGAAGAGGAAGAAGTATTATTATTATTAAAAGAAGAGAAGGAAGTATTATTATAGTTCTTAGTTTTTCACACCAGCATTAGCTGATGGTATTTCCCTAGAAGAAGAGGAAGTATTATTATTATTATTATTATTATTATTATTATTATTATTATTATTAGTAGTAGTAGTAGTAGAATCATTATTATTAGTAGTAGTAGAGGAAGTATTATTATTAGAATTATTATTATTAGTAGTAGTAGTATTATTATTATTAGTAGTTATTAGTAGTAGTAGTAGAATTATTAGTAGTAGTAATAGAATTATTATTATTAGTAGTAGTAGTAGTAGTAGTATTTATTATTAGTAGTAGTAGTAAGTAGAATTATTATTATTATTAGTAGTAGTAGTAGAATTATTATTATTATTATTAGTAGTAGTAGAATTATTATTATTAGTAGTAGTAGTAGAATTATTATTAGTAGAAGTAGTAGTAGAATTATTATTATTATTAGTAGTAGTAGTATAAGATTAAGTGAAATGCAGGGTACTTTTAATGTAGAGTAAGTTGAAAGCCTACAGATTCAAAATAACAATCTCGCATTACACTTCTCGTTACTCTGTTGGTTATGGTGACACGTGATACTTATAGTAACCACGAGTATGTCAGTTTGAAATATTTGATTATATATATATATATATATATATATATATATACACACACACACACACATCAATAAGTAACATTTTAGAGATTTCAGATGACTAAGTGCTATCTATTCTCCTGTGTTTGTCACCAGTATTAAAATAAGTAAAATAATAAGGTTTAGCATATATATATATATATATATATATATATATATATATATATATATATATATATATATATAACAACAGTGTATTGAATTTGATGTGAATCAATATAAGCTATTAGCTCACTGAAGAACATGTGACAGCAAGTCTCTTTATATTTCCTGATTTATTCTTACCCCCACCCTTTACGAAAAAATACCAACACACTTAAATTATTAAGATACAAAAAAATTTAATAATGGTCCCTAAGATTATATTAAAAACAAATAAATAAATTACCAATATAAATAAAAGTATTCATTAAATTAATAAACAAATTTAATCATATATTAACAACATAAGCTCAACTTTCTACTTCAACTTTCTGACACAAGTCAATATTATTTACGAAAATTTAAAATTCCCCTTCTTTTTTTTCCAAATGTTACTCTTCACCGAATATTCATTATTCTGAATCCGTAAGTGTCACAAAATATTACTCTATTTCTTCAACTGTAAGCATCTCCAAAAAATTATGTTTTCGAACACTTCCAAATTCTCTGTATTTTGACCGTTTTAACTTCAAACATCAAACATTTTGCCCTGAAGAAGGCTGTTTTTTTGCATACTTAAATATTTTATAATTTCTATTATTAATTATTTTATTTCATATTTAAAATAATGATAAATAGAATAAAATATGTACAGGGACAAAATCTCGGCCGAAACACGTGTTGGCATTTCATTAAACCATTTTTATCCATTCAACATTTTCTTTTTTATGTATCTATCCTTTCAACATATATGTATATAGAAGCTTTACTATATATGTAATATTGTAAAAAAAAAAATGAAAAAACAAGTTTATTAACGAATAATATTTGTTTCGCCTACGGTGCAGTGTTTCGGCCTGTTTTGATAGACCTTCATCAGGACTTTCGTTGTTTTAAGGAAAACAAATTATTGCTGAACAGACCGAAACACTGCAGCGTAGGCGAAATAAACATTATTCGTTTATAAACTTGTGTTTTTTCAAATTTTTTTTACAATATTACATACTGTCAGATTCACTTTCATTTTATTTCATATATATAAGTTTACTATATATATTAATATATATAT
Source organism: Doryteuthis pealeii (assembly GCA_023376005.1). Classification (NCBI taxonomy): domain Eukaryota; kingdom Metazoa; phylum Mollusca; class Cephalopoda; order Myopsida; family Loliginidae; genus Doryteuthis; species Doryteuthis pealeii. The sequence goes on along the minus strand of CM042143.1, from coordinate 120,128,830 downwards.
ATATATTATATATATATAAGCTAAAATGAAGAGATTATGTGAAAGGAGATAAGAAATGGAGATGCATATAGAACAAATGTATAGATGTAGTTATAACAGGAAAAAAAAAAAAAAAAAAAAAAGACCCCAGAAATGATAGAAGGATCCCAGTTTGAGTGAATTGCATACACACTATGGAGTTTAGAAGAATTTATTGGTTGTGTTTGTTTCCAAGTAATAATTGATGTAAAAGCAGAAAAAATACTTAGACCTTTGCTGGGGAATTTATGAAATTAAAACAAAATTGAGGTATGCGTGGAAAATAATAATAATAATAATAATAATAATAATAATAATAGGAGACTTGCTGTCACACAGCCCCCAGTGAACAACCGACTAAGGTGGGTGTGATAAACTGGAATGGAGTGGAATAATAACTAAATTTTGACCATACAACAAAATGATATATGCATAAACCAGAATCTGTTCCTGAGAATAAAACACATCAAATCCCTTGCTAGATTAAGATCCCAGCTAGAAGTCCCGACCTAGTATTGATTAACTGGAAATGAAAACTTGTCATCTGGTAGATTTTGCAGTTCCAGCATATCAGAGGGGGAATATGAAAGAAAACGAAAAGATCGATAAATAATTGAAACTTGCTTTAGAATGGAAAAGGCTGTGGAATATAATTGGAATATAAGGGTGAAAGTGATACCAATTGTAGTTGGTGCACTTGGAACGGTCCTAAAAAGCTTAGAAAAAAGACTAGAGGAAGTTGAAATCAAAGGAATGATTAAGACTATCCAGACAACAGCATTGTTGAAATCGGCTAGAATACCAAGAAAACTCCCGGAGACCCGAGGAGACTTGTTGTCACTCCAGTGAAAGACCACCAGCTAATGCTGCTGTGAAAAAACTCACTAGGAGTGAGATAATAATAATGGGAGGCAAATACATGGACCTTGCCTGAGAACTGAAAAAATGTGGAAAATTTTGGGATCATCATTTTCTCCTGTACATCCACAATGCATGTTTATGTTGATGCAAACTTATAGATTTATACAAGGATTTTTTTAAATCCCTAAGAAAGCTCAATGTATAATAAATGATAAATTAATTATATACAGAGCAATATTTATACTTTCAATGAAAGAATATCTTAAACAATCATTTGGCTATTATAAATTTATTTCGACCTAGAACTTAATATGAGTTTAGTCTCATCAGATAGCTTTTTACATAAAGACTCAGAAAAATAGAACACAGAAAATATTTTTTTCTTTTTTATCTTTTATTTACATTTCCAGTCTCAGGTTTTTTTGTTTAATATATTTGATTGTTATTATTGATTTTCACTGGTCTTATAATCTTCTCTTCAAACATGTCCATATAAATATAAAAAACAAAACCATATATATATATATAATATATATATATATATATTATATTATATATTTTATATTTCCAACCCTTCGCACGAGCAGGATGCGACACAAGGTCAATTTCTTAAGCGGAGTTTAACAGGTTTGAATTCAAGTTTTCCTTATCCTAGACCAGTTGCCCAACCAAGGTTAAAAAGCCCAGTTTGCCCTACTATTTACCCATAGCTGGAGGGAGAGTAGGATTCATACCTTCCCCAAGGGTATTAGCGCTAAGTGAAATGCAATTACAACGTCCAGGGTTTGAACTCGGGGCGACGAGTCCATTTCCCATGACTTTAACCATTACACCACGCGCTTCCTACAAAACCATATATATGATAATGATAACAACAACAGAATTGTAATCAAATATATTAAACAAAAAACCTGAGACAGGAAATGTACATTATAGATACTTGCAAAATAAAAAACACGCTCCGGGCGATGTAAAAATAGATTTTTGAAACATATTGCCTGAGGGGTGGGAGTAAAAAATTCAATGTCAGCGAGTTTGTACCCTAAGTAAGTAAAATCATCAAATTCATTAAAGGATTAAAAAATAAAACAATTTGAAATGTAAACTTTAAATATGTATTAAAATAAAACAAACTATATATAGATATATAATACCAGTCATGTATTTATTAAAACTTGTTTTAAAAAACAATGAGGACTGTCTAATGTTGCATGTTCAAATTTTGAGTGTATTTATTCTATGTTATGACGATTTTGGCTAATGTGACGTAAACAGTGACGTAGTTTTTGTTACAAACAAAAACAAACCGGAAGCGAATCTCCATTATTAAAAGATAACATAACCATTACTTCCTGAATACAAAACAATTTTTTGTCTGTCAGAGATTTAATCTTAGTAAATAAGAAAAGTTTCCATTGTTTAAAAAACAACCCATTCTCTATTTGATTTAAATATGAATATTTATACTCCATGTCTGTCAAGTCATTTTAAACCATTGTTGAATTTATTATTGGTATTAGATTTAAAAAAAGAATTATCAATATTAAAATGAAATAATTATAAATATATATATATGGTTGTAAAATGAGGGAAGAAATTGGACCTACCATCTCCAAACAAAATTTCCCTCCGCGTCCTGATAAAGGTTGCATAAACTGAAATGTTATAGCGTCGATATTACCCTCGAGAATAGATTTCAGAAGACTTAAGTGTTTTTCTATCTATTTTCATATATGCATATACGAGTGTGAATCAAAAAGTAATGCCATATTGTTTAGGAAAGTTATAATTACTAACACAGGAACATATGTCAGGCATCAAACTGAAGCTGGTCCACTGTGGATCCCATCTCTACTTTTCCACAGTCACCGTTTCTCTCAATAGCAATGTTCAACCTTCAAATGAGAGCATTTATCCCTGCCTCGTAAAATTCTGTTGACTGTTCTTTGAGCCACTTCTTCACTACAGATTTCACTTCCTCGTCACTGGAATAATGTTTGCCTCCCTTCGTCCCCATGAAAGAGGGTTTGAGAGGTAACATATATAAAATTTGTGTGTGTGTGTGTGTGTATGTATATATATATATATGGACCGGTTTACCTCAGTCGTTAAAGTGTCCGGCCGGAAACAACATGGTTCCTGGTTCGATATCGGCTCTCGCCAACTCAGCATATGAGTAGCACAGGGATCCGTGCGGTAAAATGAGTTGATGGTACGTGTGGTGCTCCATCCCAGACGCTAAAATAATCTCCTTAGTCAAGCGCTCGTGTAAAGGGGATATACTCCCTCGCTGGCTGACTGATACCGACTTCAGGCCACCCCGACCACTTTACTTACTATAGACGAAGTTAAGAAATCTTCCTTACGACGTAGAAGTTTTTCAAATGTAATTTTTGCAGAGCTCATATTTATTAAGTTAATCTTAGTAAAAAAAAAAAATTTAAAAATCAGATTTTTAGGATTTTTTTTTTTTTAAATATTTTGCTTGAAAAATTAATACTTGGCGCTATAAAGCTACCTTAGACTTCCGTTCCCGCGCAAACAAAGTTTCATTTTTTTTCCTATTTAACTACATTTAATTACGCAAACGCCAATTCAGATTGTTCGTCCTCAGTCAAATGCACTCAATGATGTTTCAATAATTTTACGAAAAACTTACAAAACAAACAAAAAAAAAACATTTAAAAAAAACCGTCACGTGTCCTTTGACATGTATTGAATCTAATTATGTTTGGAGCACCGGAAGTAACGAACTGTCTGAAAGACTAACGTGCTAACTCTTGCTCCACGGCAAGACTAGTTCTTCTTAGACAACCATTATTTTTTTCATTATTATTAGTAATATAATAATAATAATAATAATAATATCCTTTCAGCTAGTATATTAGGTCTGAGACCTGTCAGCTGTTCCTTATAAACATTCATCTTAATTCCACAGAACATTCATAATAATTCCACGGATTATCCAACATTGCCTTGAAGGAGTTTAGAGATGGGGCATTCACTATTGATGATGGTAGTTAAATGTGTTTATTTGTGTATTTTATAGGGTTTTTATAATTGTATGTATTTCCACAAGTCATTCTTTACAGGAAGGATGTGACTCTAGGTCACAAGTATGGGGTATCCAGCGAGGATCGAACTTACTATTGGATTGTAATTGATCAGCAACACTTGCTTGCTAACCATTACACTACTATTACATCTATATACAAGGAACCTGGTGGAGGCGCATTGTCTAATGGTTAGAGTCATAGGAAATGGACTCGTCGTCCTGTGTTCAATTCCTGGACGAAGCTGTTTGCATTTCACATGGTGTTAATACCATTGGGAAAGGTATGCATCCAATTCTCCCTCCAGTTATGGGCAAATAGCAGGGCAGAATAGGCTGTTTAATTATGGCTAGGTAACCAGTCTAGGAGAAGGAAAAGTCGAAATTCAAACCTCTTAAACTCTGCTTAAGAAATTGACCTTGTGTCACATCCTGCTCGTGCGAAGGGGTTGGTATGTGCGTGGTATATATATATCTATATATATATATATATAAAGGGACCTGGGATTGATGGAAACAAAGGTCCCAACAATTCTCTAAAAGCTCCAGAACAGGAGCCTCACCACTGGATGCAGTTTGTGTCATACCCATGACTTACTTTGATTGGTCATAGTGAGTTTGGCAGTAATAGCAATTGTAGAGGAGACTACTCAGAACTTCAGAATCGAGGCCCGCCACCAGATTCAGTTTAGTATCATAACTAGGGACACTCTTTTAGACATTCAGATTTTCTATAAAGAACAAAAATAACTGAATAATTTAGTACGCCATTGTATCCAACACATTCCCACTGGTAGGATATAACACAAGGTCACAATTATTGGGCATCTAACGAGGGTTGAACTCGCTATTTCAATAGTAAATATTTACTGACCCCACCA
>CM042143.1:120095201-120117701 GCA_023376005.1 Doryteuthis pealeii | reverse complement strand
GTTAATCGAAGCTTAAAAAAGATATCAGAAGATCTGAAACAGGTTTTACAAAAGGAAAAATAAACATTAAAAACAATCCATTTTGCTGAGCTTTTTTTTTTTTTAATAATACATACATATAGATACATTTATTATTATTATTATTATTATACTATATCTGATCGAATCAGCTTTTGTCTCATATAGGCTTTTTACTGTTTAGTTTAATAACACGAAAATTATATACTAAATTATTTCCTTAATTTCAGGATTGGGTTATGTTTGAAAAGAAATTCCACTTTAATTGGTTGGAATCAGTCGAAATTTACAATTAGGCCAAAAACTTTCCAATCTCTTATTTTACATTCTGCCAATCACTTTCTTCCTCTCTATGTATATCTTGATTACCCCCCCTCCCGTTATATATCTCCGATTCTCTGGGTGTGTAGAGTGAGATGGGAGAATTTGAAATGTATTTGTATGTTAAATTTCATGAGCAGCAACCCCTAGCGTGAATTAGGACAAACTGCAAATTCACTTTTCCCTAATCTAAATTATCTACCAAGAGCTCAATGGGTGAGTTTCATCGTGGTGTATTGATTAGCAATCTGGTCTCGCAGATCAATTACTATGAATAGCGTACTATTGAAACAATCCAAGATAATTTGACAACAGGAGATGCTTACCAGGCCTTGGGGCCCTGTGTCCAGTAGTTACGGCCATTAGACCGGTAAGATAATCAATACCAGCATGATCCTAGAAGCCATCCCTCCAGGCAGTACCTGTCCCTCGTCTCAAATGGATAGGGATGGATTTATTGCCCAGTGCCTGAGGCACCTCAAAAAAGGAATACCGAGAGCATGCACGCAAATTTTAAACACGCATTAGCTTCGATTTGTGCGTGGTTCCCCACTATAATGATCCTTGTGTTCGACTGACATGGTGGGGGTCAGTAAATATTTACTATTGAATAGCGAGTTCAACCTCGTTAGATGCCCAATAATTGTGACCTTGTGTTATATCCTACCCAGTGGAATGTGTTGGATACAATGGCGTACTAAAATTATTTCAGTTATTTTTGTCTCTTATAGAAAATCTGAATGTCTAAAAAGAGTGTCCTAGTTATGATACTAAACTGAATCTGGTGGCGGGCCTCGAATTCTGAAGTTCTGAGTAGTCTCCTCTACATTGCTATTACTGCCAAACTCACTATGACCAATCAAAGTAAGTCATGGGTATGACACTAAACTGCATCCAGTGGTGAGGCTCCTGTTCTGGAGCTTTGGAGAACGTTGAGACCCCTTTGTTGCCATTAATCCCAGGTCCCTTATATATAATAAAAACACCTACCCCTTCGCACGAGCAGGATGTGACACAGTCAATTTCTTAAGCGGAGTTTAAGAGGTTTGAATTTAGACTTTTTCCTTCTCCTAGACTGGTTACCTAGCCATAATTAAACAGCCTATTCTGCCCTGCTATTTGCCCATAACTGGAGGAGAATTGGATGCATACCTTTCCAAGGGTATTAACACCATGTGAAATGCAAACAGCTTCGTCCAGGAATTGAACACAGGACGACGAGTCCATTTCCTTTGATTCTAACCATTAGACAATGCGCCTCCACCAGGTTCCTTGTATATATATGTAATAGTAGTGTAATGGTTAGCAAGCAAGTGTTGCTGATCAATTACAACCCAATAGCAAGTTCGATCCTCGCTGGATACCCCCTACTTGTGACCTAGAGTCACATCCTTCCTGTAAAGAATGACTTGTGTAAATACATACAATGATAAAAACACTACAAAAATACACATTAAACTACCATAATCAATAGTGAATGCCCCATCTCTAAACTCCTTCAAGGCAATGTTGGATAATCTGTGGAATGATTATGAATAATTCTGTGGAATTAAGATGAATCTTTATAAGGAACAGCTGACAGGTCTCAGACCTAATATACTAGCTGAAAGGATATTATTATTATATTACTAATAATAATGATAAAAATAATGGTTGTCTAAGAAGAACTAGTCTTGCCGTGGAGCAAGAGTTAGCACGTTTGTCTTTCAGACAGTTCGTTACTTCCGGTGATTCAAACATAATTAGATTCAATACATGTCAAAGTACACGTGACGGTTTTTAAAATTTTTTTTTGTTGTTTTTTTAAAAAATAAGTTTTTCGTAAAATTATTGAAACATCATTGAGTGCATTTGACTGTGGACGAACAATTTGAATTGGCGTTTGCGTAATTAAATGTAGTTAAATAGAAAAAAAATGAAACTTTGCGCGGGAACGGAAGTCTAAGGTAGCTTTATAGCGCCAAGTATAAATTTTCAAGCAAAATATTGAAAAAAAAAAAAAAAAAAAAATTCATAAAATCTGATTTTTTTTTTTTTTTTTTTTTTACTAAGATTAGTTTAATAAATATGAGCTTTGCAAAAATTACATTTGAAAACTTCTACGTCGTAAGGAAGATTTCTTTAACTTGGTCTTTGGATTATATACATCTATAGTAAGTAAAAGTGGTCGGGGTGGCCTGAAGTCGGTATCAGTCAGACAGCGAGGGAGTATATCCCCTTTTCACGAGCGTTTGACCAAGGAGATTATTTTTTAGCGTCTAGGATGGAGCACCACACGTACCATCAACTCATTTTACCGCACAGATCCTATGCTACTCATACGCTGAGTTAGCGAGGAGCTGGATCGAAACAGGAACCATGTTGTTTCCGACCGGACACTTTACCGACTGAGGTAAACCAATCCCTATATATATATATATATATATATATATATATATATATTGTGTGTGTGTGTGTGTGTATGTATACACATTTTATATATGTTTACCTCTCAAACCCTCTTTCATGGGGACGAAGGGAGGCAAACATTATTCCAGTGACGAGGAAGTGAAATCTGTAGTGAAGAAGTGGCTCAAAGAACAGTCAACAGAATTTTACGAGGCAGGGATAAATGCTCTCATTTGAAGGTTGAACATTGCTATTGAGAGAAACGGTGACTATGGAAAAGTAGAGATGGGATCCACAGTGGACCAGCTTCAGTTTGATGCCTGATACATGTTCCTGTGTTAGTAATTATAACTTTCCTAAACAATATGGCATTACTTTTTGACTCACACTCGTATATGCATATATGAAAAAAGATAGAAAAACACTAAGTCTTCTAAAATCTATTCTCGAGGGTAAAGTCGACGCTATAACATTTCAGTTTATGCAACCTTTATCAGGACGCGGAGGAAAATTTTGTTTGGAGATGGTAGGTCCAATTTCTTCCATCATTTTACAACCATATATGTATATTTATAATTATTTCATTTTAATATTGATAATTCTTTTTTTAAATCTAAATACCAATAATAAATTCAACAATGGTTTAAAATGACTTGACAGACATGGAGTATAAATATTCATATTAAATCAAATAGAGAATGAGTGTTTTTAAACAATGGAAAACTTTTCTTATTTACTAAGATTAAATCTTTGACAGACAACAATTTGTTTTGTATTCAGGAAGTAATGGTTATGTTATCTTTTAATAATGGAGATTCGCTTCCGGTTTGTTTTTGTTTGTAACAAAAACTACGTCACATTACCCAAAATCGTCATAACATAGAAATAAATACACTCAAAATTTGAACATGCAACATTAGACAGTCCTCATTGTTTTTTAAAACAAGTTTTGATAAATACATGACTGGTATTATATATCTATATATAGTTTGTTTTATTTTAATACATATTTAAAGTTTACATTTCAAATTGTTTTATTTTTTACTCCTTTAATGAATTTGATGATTTTACTTACTTAGGGTACAAACTCATTAATATTGAATTTTTAACTCCCACTCTTCAGGCAATATGTTTCAAAAATCTATTTTTACATCGCCTGGGGCGTGTTTTTTATTTTGCAAGTATCTATAATATACATTTCCTGTCTCAGGTTTTTTGTTTAATATATTTGATTGCTATTCTGTTGTTGTTATCATTATCATATATATGGTTTTGTAGGAAGCGCGTGGTGTAATGGTTAAAGTCATGGGAAATGGACTCGTCGCCCCGAGTTCAAACCCTGGACGTTGTAATTGCATTTCACTTAGCGCTAATACCCTTGGGAAAGGTATGAATCCTACTCTCCCTCCAGCTATGGGTAAATAGTAGGGCAAACTGGGCTCTTTAACCTTGGTTGGGCAACTGGTCTAGGATAAGGAAAACTCTGAATTCAAACCTGTTAAATTCCGCTTAAGAAATTGACCTTGTGTCGCATCCTGCTCGTGCGGAGGGGTTGGTAAATATAAATATATATATATATATATATATATATATATGGTTTTGTTTTTATATTTTTTATATGGACATGTTTGAAGAGAAGATTATAAGACCAGTGAAAATCAATAATAATAACAATCAAATATATTAAACAAAAAAACCTGAGACTGGAAATGTAAATAAAAGATAAAAAAGAAAAAAATATTTTCTGTGTTCTATTTTTCTCAGTCTTTATGTAATAAGCTATCTGATGAGACTAAACTCGTATTAAGTTCTAGGTCGAAATAAATTTATAATAGCCAAATGATTGTTTAAGATCTCCTTTCCTTGAAAGTATAAATATTGCTCTGTATATAATTAATTTTATCATTTATCATACATTGTGCTTTCTTAGGGATTTAAAAAAATCCTTGTATAAATCTATAAGTTTGCATCAAGAAAAACATGCATTGTGGATGTACAGGAGATAATGATGATCCCAAACAGAATTATCCCCATCTTAATTTTCCACATTTGTTCAGTTCTCAGGCAAGGTCCATGTATTTGCCTACCATTATTATTATCTCACTACTAGTGAGTTTTTTCACAGAAGCTTTAGCTGGTGGTTTTTCACTGGAGTGACAACAAGTCTCTTCGGGTCTCCGGGAGTTTTCTTGGGTATTCTAGCCGATTTCAACAATGCTGTTATTCTGGATGGTCTTAATCATTCCTTTGATTTCCAGTTCCTCCAGTCTTTTTTCTAAGCTTTTTAGGACCGTTCCAAGTGCACCAACTACAATTGGTATCACTTTCACCCTCATATTCCAATTATATTCCACAGCCTTTTCCATTTTAAAGCAAGTTTCAATTATTTATCGATCTTTTCGTTTTCTTCATATTTCCTCTCTGATATGCTGGAACTGCAAAATCTACCAGATGACAAGTTTTCATTTCCAGTTAATCAATACTAGGTCGGGACTTCTAGCTGGGATCTTAATCTAGCAAGGGATTTGATGTGTTTTATTCTCAGGAACAGATTCTGGTTTATGCATATATCATTTTGTTGTATGGTCAAAATTTAGTTTTTGCATAATTCCTAGTGGATCACCTTTCCAACCTATTCGTGCCTAGCTTATTATTATTATTATTATTATTATTATTCAACTACATTCCAGTTTGATCACACCCACCTTAGTCGGTTGTTCACTGGGGCTGTGTGACAGCAAGTCTCCTCTTATTATTATTATTATTATTATTATTATTATTTTCCACTCATACCTCAATTTTGTTTTAAATTTCATGAATTCCCCAGCAAAGGTCTAAGTATTTTTTCTGCTTTTACATCGATTATTACTTGGAGACAAACACAACCAATAAATTCTTCTAAACTTCATAATGTGTATGCAATTCACTCAAACCGGGATCGTTCTATCATTTCTGTTTTTTTTGTTTTTTGTTTTTTGTTTTCCTGTTATAACTACATTTATAATTTGTTCTATGTGCATCTGCATTTATCTCCTTCACATAATCTCTTCATTTAAGCTTATATGTATTAATATATATATATATATATATATATATTTATTATAGTAAAACTTATATATATGAAATAAAATGGAAGTGAATCTGACAGTATGTAATATTGTAAAAAAATTGAAAAAACACAAGTTTATAAACGAATAATGTTTATTTCGCCTACGCTGCAGTATTTCGGTCTGTTCAGCAATAATTTATTTTCCTTAAAACAACGAAAGTCCTGATGAAGGTCTATCAAAACAGGCCGAAACACTGCACCGTAGGCGAAACAAATATTATTCGTTAATAAACTTGTTTTTTCATTATTTTTTTTTACAATATTACATATATAGTAAAGCTTCTATATACATATATGTTGAAAGGATAGATACATAAAAAAGAAAATGTTGAATGGATAAAAATGATTTAATGAAATGCCAACACGTGTTTCGGTCGAGATTTTGTCCATGTACATATTGTATTCTATTTATCATTATTTTAAATATGAAATACAATGATTAATAATAGAAAAATATAAAATATTTAAGTATACAAAAAAACAGCCTTCTTCAGGGCAAAATGTTTGATATTTGAAGTTAAAACGGTCAAAATACAGAGAATTTGGAAGTGTTCGAAAAAATAATTTCTTGGAAATTTTTTGAGATGCTCACAGTTGAAGAAATAGAGTAATATTTTCTGACACTTACGGATTCAGAATAATGAATATTCGGTGAAGAGTGACATTTGGGAAAAAAGGAGAATTTTAAAATTTCGTAAATAATATTGACTTGTGCCAGAAAGTTGAAGTAGAAAGTTGAGCTTATGTTGTTAATATATGATTAAATTTGTTTATTAATTTAATGAATACTTTATTTATATGGTAATTTATATGTTTTTAATATAATCTTAGGACCATTATTAAAATTTTTGTATCTTAATAATTTAAGTGTGTTGGTATTTTTTCGTAAAGGGTGTGGGTAAGAATAAATCAGGAAATATAAAGAGACTTGCTGTCACATGTTCTTCAGTGAGCCAATAGCTTATATTGCTTCACATCAAACTCAATAAGTGAAATAGTGATAAACATACACTGTTGTTATATATATATATATATATATATATATATATATATGCTAAACCTTATTATTTTACTTATTTTAATACTGGTGACAATCACAGGAGAATAGATAGCACTTAGTCATCTGAAATCTCTAAAATGTTACTTATTGATGTATGTATGTATGTATGTATATATATATATATATATAATCAAATATTTCAAACTGACATACTCGTGGTTACTATGAGTATCACGTGTCACCATAACCAACAGAGTAACGAGAAGTGTAATGCGAGATTGTTATTTTGAATCTGTAGGCTTTCAACTTACTCTACATTAAAAGTACCCTGCATTTCACTTAATCTTATACTACTACTACTACTAATAATAATTCTACTACTAATAATAATAATAATTCTACTACTACTACTAATAATTCTACTACTACTAATAATAATAATTCTACTACAACTACTAATAATAATTCTACTACAACTACTAATAATAATACTTTCTCTACTACTACTAATAATAATAATTCTAATAATAATACTTCCTCTACTACTACTAACAATAATGATTCTACTACTACTAATAATAATAATACTTCCTCTTCTTCTAGGGAAATACCATCAGCTAATGCTGGTGTGAAAAACTAAGAACTATAATAATACTTCCTTCTCTTCTTTTAATAATAATAATAATAATAATACGTCTTCCTCTTCTTCTAATAACAGACGAATTGGGGAAAAACCCTGTAGAATATGAGAGTGAAAATGATACCAAATATAGTTGGTGGACTTGGAACGCACCCAAAAGTTTAGAAAATGGACTAGAGGAACTGGAAATCAGAGGAAGAATTTTGACAACAACATTGTTGAGATCGGCTACAATACTCAGAAGAGTCATGGGGGCATGAAGAGACTTGTTGTCAATCAAACTTCATTGAAAGACTATTATAGCCATGTGCAAATTCTCGCCTACTATATAAAAGGGTGATCACAGGAAATTCTTCTAAAAATCATATAAAATAAACTAACGATCCGATTCTAATAAAACTTTCTGTTTATGAAGTAATAAAAGATGAACTTTATTGTAAATAAATTTTTACTAAATTGAAAAGACTAATAATTTTTTTCGTTAGTTTTTGTTTCGCGTATTGATCCCCCCAACAAATATCTTTTTTTTTTTTTTTTGCATATAAATAAATTTTACATTTTTATAAAGACAATATAATGACATAACATATATAAAAAAGATAATTCGCTAATAAATCGGTTTTGGAAATAGGGCATCTTAAACATTGAAACTTAAAATCTCGTAAATAAGAAAAAATATGTATCTTTTTTTTTTTTTTTTTTTTTAATTGTTAGATTATTTTCAAAAGAATTTTATATTAAAAGTTCGTATTGTGTACATTTTTATTTTTTTTTCAGAGATTTTCAGAGATTTTCAAAATTTTTATAAAATGTAAAATAAATACTTTTGTTTAATGCATAACAAATCGTATTCATTAATTCAAAGAAAATATTGTATAAAACATATCTCGCTAAAAATAATGACATAACATATGTCTATTCTTATTTTTATGAATTTTTGAAAAATAATGTTTGAATTAAAAGTTGTTGTGAGAATGATTACGGAAGCCTGTAATGGAAAAAAAACGTATTTGTCATTTTCACTGATGTGTTATGGGTAAACAAGTCAAAATACCCGACGCGTACACATTTATTACTCTGTGACGTGAAAGAGAAACCAAACAGTGTTTGAAGAAATTTATTATTTTATTTGAAAACAAATAATTCTCCCGTGTATATACATACAGAAAGCAGATATTACTGTTCAGTCAAAATTCTGAAGGTAAATAAACTTTTTATTTTATTTTTTTGTTTCTTTATTTTGTGTATGTATTTTACCAAAAAAAAAGTTTCGCCGAAGAAGTAGACTCAATAATATTAAGAGTTAAATTGTGAGGCATCAAGGAAATGCTAAATTAGTAATCTGTTTTTTGCTTCAGAAAATTTTTTTTATTCGTCTGCCCATCCATATGAAGAAAAAGTGCACACGTCAAGATCCGATAACTTGTCAACAAATGCGCGTTCTTGCGCGTTCTTGCGGGGACTTGAGCCGATTTACTTAAAAATGCAAAAATTTAGGTTTTATGTGAGAGAAATTTGTTTTTTCTTTTTTATAACCCATAAACTTGGAATTGTTCTTTATATTAAACGTAAAAGAAAACAGTAAAAAGTTAATTTTCCAATTTTTATTGACGTTTTAAGATATTTTTTACAAGTAAACAAACTTTCAAAATGCCGTCTGGTTTGCACATGCCTAGACTATTAGCTAACTAATAACTCACAAGGAGTGAAAAAATGATAATAGTAGGAAAATACGCGGACCTTGCTTGAGAACTGAAAAAAATGTGAAAAATGAAAATAAATGTCGCACCATTTGTATCTAGGCCCTTGGTACCCTCCGCAAGGGTTTGAAAAAAAAAAGTCTGAGTGAATTTGAAATCAGTGGAATAATCGAGATCATCCAAATAACAGCGTTGTTTGGTTCGGCTAGAATACTCAGCAGAGTCCTGGAGACAACAACAATACAAAAGTAGGCACGACTGGGTTGAAAAGGTGATTCACTGGGAATTATGCAAGAAATTAAATTTTGACCATAAGAAAATGGTAAATGCATAAACCAGAATCTGTTCTTGAGAATGAAAAGCACACAATTATATGGGACTTCGAGATAAAGACTGATCACCTTATTCCAGCCAGGAGACCAGACCTAGTGTTGATTAACAAAAAAAAGAAAAAACTTTTCATCTGATACATGTTGTAGTTCTAGCAGATCACAGGGTGAAGATGAAGGAAAACAAAAAGATGGATTAATACATGGACCTTGCTAGAGGACTGAAAAAGCTATGAATATGAAAGTCAAAGTGATATAAATTTAGTTGGTACACTTGGAACGGTCACAAAAAGCTTGGAAAAAAGACTGGAAAATCTGGAAATCAGAGGAAGAATTAAGACCATCCAGAATATTACACCGCTGCAATCTGGTAGAATACTCAGAAGAGTCCTGGAGACCTGAGAAGACTTGTCACTCAGACTCCAGGGAAATACCATCAGCTAATGCTGGTGTGAAAAACTAATAATAATCTTATTATAATGGAGATGTTGCATTTTTCTGTTTGTAACCGAAACTACATTACTACTTAAGTCATAATTCCCTTAAGTTATTGACATCACATTCTCAATGATTTCATTTTTATTTAAACCTCAATGATTAATAAAATTGTTTTACCATTATTAATACTGTTAACCATATCTACATACTAATAACATGTAATTATATTTATATATACAACAAAATAGCGGTTTACAGTGTGGACGGGAATGCTAATTTGCATATTGATATTAAAAATGTGATTTTAATAAATATATGCTTAGTATTATTGATTTCTAACTGTTTGGTTTTATTTTAATGAATATAAGCAAAAATCTCTTCAATGAATCTTAAATGAAATCCATTAACAAGAAAAAATAACTGTCATTTTATTCTTTACTTCCTCTTTTAACTAAATACTTACATTAGAAAAAATAACAATGAAAGACGAGAGTGATGGAAGAGTAAGTTTCAGTTGTTCTATTTTTTGATTATACCCTACTTCTGTTTCAAGTCTTTTTAACTGCATTCTTATTTAGTTTCATTAGCCTTTCTAATTTAATATAATATTCTATTACATTAAAAGTTAAATACTTGCACCCGGAGGGTGCATATATTTGCTAGTAATGATAATATACGTGGCTGTGTATCTGTATGTGTGCTTGTGTGAATGTATGGTTGCATATATATTTTTGCCTACTTCGTCTACATCGTAATTTTTAAAGAAATGTTATAGATTTTCACCAAAAATTAATGAACATTTGATTAATATTGCCTCACACTGTAAAATCGAAAACAAAAATAATTCTACTACTGCTACTACCACTTTCTCTTCTTGCTACCTATTATTTATATTGTAGCTGACACTTTTTTTGTACATTTGTTAATAGTAGTAATAGTTTTTTATGCTTCTCTGTAGTTTGCATTACCAATGTTTAACGTAACTATGTTAATAATGTTAAATTATACTAATTATTATTATGTCCAAAAATGTTGATATTACGTATTTATGAACTATAAAGTGAATGAATATGAAATCTATGAGGGAAAATAAAGACAGAAAATAAAAGAAAGTTATTTTTATCATAGAAAATAGCCCAAAATATCTTACTTCTAAATAGCAAGAAAATAAAAAAAAATAAACATTTTACCACTCCTTAATTGAGACAAATTGCGCAAGTCTTCTCTCTCTCTCTCTCTCTCTCTCTCTCTCTCTCTCTCTCTCTCTCTCTCTCTCTCTCTCTCTCTCTCTCTCTCTATATATTATATATATATATATTGTGGTGTGTGTAAGTTATTGTGTCTATGACATATATGTGAACGGCGCTTGGTAAACTGACAGTTTCTCATCTAGGCGATTGTGCTTATAAGTATAGCACACACACACATTATATATATATATATATATATATATATATATATATTATATAATATATATATATATATATATATATGGGTGGAAAAATATGGAAATGAATCTGATTGCTTGTAGAAATTAGGTATACCCCAAAATTCGGCTGCTATTCATTGTAAAAACAAATTAAAATTAATTAAATCGATATTTAAGGTCAATTTTTTGTCTAAGTCGAAATACATTTCGACTTAGACAAAAAATTGACCTTAAATAATCGATTTAATTAATTTAAACATAATGGGCATCAGTAAAAAAAAAGGCAAAATAATATTATACATGTAATTTATTTTTAATACATTTAAAACGATTTTTTTCGGTCAGTTTCTATCGCGTATGGCCTGAAACGCTGTTTAAAAATCCGTGTTTACAGAATAAATGAAACATTCGCGATTGTAAAAAAAAAAAAAAAAATTTTTTAAATTAAAAAAATACCAAAAATCAGGGAATTATCCGATTTTAATGAAATGTTCGGTATTGATTTATCAATTAATGTATTTTATAATGCACCAGTTATTTTTATTTCAAACTTTAATAACGTATTTCTGCTATGATAAATTAACATATAACATTGTTTAAAATGTCATATTATTAGATTCTAAATTTCTTTTAATAACTACTTTACTTTAGTATCAATCACCCATATTTTTTGTCGAAAATTGTATTGGAAATTTAGCACACACACTTTTAAATAGAACAAATATTGATGTATATTTTTCTTTTATAAAATAATAGCCAATTAATAATTATCGAAATGAGTAAAAAAATCTCTTTTTAATTATTTTTCTAGTTTTTATTTCATTTTATTCCGATTTTCGGTACTATTTACTACCCGAGCAGATTCTTAGAAAATTATTTTCTTTTATTCACACCTTCGGTCTTTTGTCTTATTTATGCAGAAAAGTATCAATCACAAATATCGATATTTAATACTTTTTTTCTGCATAAATAAAAAGACAAAAGACCGAAGGTGTGAATAAAAGAAAATATTTTTCTAAGAATCTGCTCGGGTAGTAAATAAGTACCGAAATCGGATAAAATGAAAATAAAAACTAGAAAAATAATTAAAAGAGATATTTTTTTACTCATTTCGATAATTATTAATTGGCTATTATTTTATAAAGAAAAAAATATACATCAATATTTGTTCTATTTAAAAGTGTGTGTGCTAAATTTCCAATACAATTTTCGACAAAAAATATGGGTGATTGATACTAAAGTAAAGTAGTTATTAAAAGAAATTTAGAATCTAATAATATGACATTTTAAACAATGTTATATGTTAATTTATCATAGCAGAATACGTTATTAAAGTTTTGAAATAAAATAACTGGTGCATTATAAAATACATTAATTGATAAATCAATACCGAACATTTCATTAAAATCGGATAATTCCCTGATTTTTGGTATTTTTTTAATTTAAAAAAAATTTTTTTTTTTTTTTTACAATCGCGAATGTTTCATTTATTCTGTAAACACGGATTTTAAACAGCGTTTCAGGCCATACGCGATAGAAACTGACCGAAAAAAATCGTTTTAAATGTATTAAAAATAAATTACATGTATAATATTATTTTGCCTTTTTTTTACTGATGCCCATTATGTTTAAATTAATTAAATCGATTATTTAAGGTCAATTTTTTGTCTAAGTCGAAATGTATTTCGACTTAGACAAAAAATTGACCTTAAATAATCGATTAATTAATTTTAATTTGTTTTTACAATGAATAGCAGCCGAATTTTGGGGTATACCTAATTTCTACAAGCAATCAGATTCATTTCCATATTTTTCCACCCATATATATATATATATATATATATATATATATATATATATATATATATATATATATATATATGTGTGTGTGTGCTTATATAAGCACAAATCGCCTATGATGATAAACTGTCAGTTACCAGCGCCGTCACTATTATGTCAAGACACATAATACACACACAATATATATATTTTTATATATTAGGAGAGAGAGAGAGAGAGGAAGAGAGAGATGAGAGAGAGAGAGATGAGAGAGAGAGAGAGAGAGAGAGAGAGAGAGAGAGAGAGAGAGAAAGACTTGCGCAATTTGTCTCAAATAAGGAGTGGTAAAATGTTTATTTTTTTTATTTCTTGCTATTTAGAAGTAAGATATTTTGGGCTATTTTCTATGATAAAAATAACTTTCTTTTATTTTCTGTCTTATTTTCCCTCATAGATTTCATATTCATTCACTTTATAGTTCATAAATACGTAATATCAACATTTTTGGACATATAATAATTAGTATAATTTAACATTATTAACATAGTTACGTTAACATTGGTAATGCAAACTACAGAGAAGCATAAAAACTATTACTACTATTAACAAATGTACAAAAAAAGTGTCAGCTACAATATAAATAATAGGTAGCAAGAAGAGAAAGTGGTAGTAGCAGTAGTAGAATTATTTTTGTTTTCGATTTTACAGTGTGAGGCAATATTTAATCAAATGTTCATTAATTTTGGTGAAAATCTATAACATTTCTTAAAAATTACGATGTAGACGAAGTAGGCAAAAATATATATGCAACCATACATTCACACAAGCACACATACAGATACACAGCCACGTTATTATCATTACTAGCAAATATATGCACCCTCCGGGTGCAAGTATTTAACTTTTAATGTAATAGAATATTATATTAAATTAGAAAGGCTAATAAAACTAAATAAGAATGCAGTTAAAAAAGACTTGAAACAGAAGTAGGGGTATAATCAAAAAAATAGAACAACTGAAACTTACTCTTCCATCACTCTCGTCTTTCATTGTTATTTTTTCTAATGTAAGTATTTAGTTAAAAGAGGAAGTAAGAATAAAATGACAGTTATTTTTTCTTGTTAATGGATTTCATTTAAGATTCATTGAAGAGTTTTTGCTTATATTCATTAAATAAAACCAAACAGTTAGAAATCAATAATACTAAGCACATATATTTTATTAAAATCACATTTTTAATATCAATATGCAAATTAGCATTCCCGTCCACACTGTAAACCGCTATTTTGTTGTATATAAATAATAATTACAATGTTATTAGTATGTAGATATGGTTAACAGTATTAATAATGTAAAACAATTTTATTAAATTGAGGTTTAAATAAAATGAAATCATTGAGAATGTGAAGTCAATAACTTAAGGGATTATGACTTAAGTAGTAATGTAGTTTCGGTTACAAACAGAAAAATGCACAATCTCCATTATATAAGATTATTATTAGTTTTCACACCAGCATTAGCTGATGGTATTTCCCTGGAGTCTGAGTGACAAGTCTTCTCAGGTCTCCAGGACTCTTCTGAGTATTCTACCAGATTGCAGCGGTGTAATATTTCTGGATGGTCTTAATTCTTCCTCTGATTTCCAGATTTCCAGTCTTTTTTCCAAGCTTTTGTGACCGTTCCAAGTGTACCAACTAAATTTATAATCATTTGACTTTCATATTCATAGCTTTTTCAGTCCTCTAGCAAGGTCCATGTATTAATCCATCTTTTGTTTTCCTTCATCTTCACCCTGTGATCTGCTAGAACTACAACATGTATCAGATGAAAAGTTTTTTCTTTTTTTTGTTAATCAACACTAGGTCTGGTCTCCTGGCTGGAATAAGGTGATCAGTCTTTATCTCGAAGTCCCATATAATTGTGTGCTTTTCATTCTCAAGAACAGATTCTGGTTTATGCATTTACCATTTTCTTATGGTCAAAATTTAATTTCTTGCATAATTCCCAGTGAATCACCTTTCAACCCAGTCGTGCCTACTTTTGTATTGTTGTTGTCTCCAGGACTCTGCTGAGTATTCTAGCCGAACCAAAACAACGCTGTATTTGATGATCTCGATTATTCCACTGATTTCAAATTCACTCAGACTTTTTTTTTTCAAACCCTTGCGGAGGGTACCAAGGGCCTAGATACAAATGGTGCGACATTTATTTCATTTTTCACATTTTTCAGTTCTCAAGCAAGGTCCGCGTATTTTCCTACTATTATCATTTTTTCACTCCTTGTGTTTATTAGTTAGCTAATAGTCTAGGCATGTGCAAACCAGACGGCATTTTGAAAGTTTGTTTACTTGTAAAAAATATCTTAAAACGTCAATAAAATTGGAAAATTAACTTTTACTGTTTTCTTTTACGTTTAATATAAAGAACAATTCCAAGTTTATGGGTTATAAAAAAAAAAAACAAATTTCTCTCACATAAAACCTAAATTTTTGCATTTTTAAGTAAATCGGCTCAAGTCCCCGCAAGAACGCGCAAGAACGCGCATTTGTTGACAAGTTATCGGATCTTGACGTGTGCACTTTTTCTTCATATGGATGGGCAGACGAATAAAAAAAATTTTCTGAAGCAAAAAACAGATTACTAATTTAGCATTTCCTTGATGCCTCACAATTTAACTCTTAATATTATTGAGTCTACTTCTTCGGCGAAACTTTTTTTTTGGTAAAATACATACACAAAAATAAAGAAACAAAAAAATAAAATAAAAAGTTTATTTACCTTCAGAATTTTGACTGAACAGTAATATCTGCTTTCTGTATGTATATACCGGGAGAATTATTTGTTTTCAAATAAAATAATAAATTTCTTCAAACACTGTTTGGTTTCTCTTTCACGTCACAGAGTAATAAATGTGTACGCGTCGGGTATTTTGACTTGTTTACCCATAACACATCAGTGAAAATGACAAATACGTTTTTTTTCCATTAACAGGCTTCCGTAATCATTCTCACAACAACTTTTAATTCAAACATTATTTCAAAAATCATAAAAATAAGAATAGACATATGTTATGTCATTATTTTTAGCGAGATATTTTATACAATATTTTCTTTGAATTAATGAATACGATTTTGTTATCATTAAACAAAGTATTTATTTTACATTTTATAAAATTTTGAAAATCTCTGAAAATCTCTGAAAAATAAAATAAAAATGACACAATACGAACTTTTAATATAAAATTCTTTTGAAAATAATCTAACAATTAAAAAAAAAAAAAAAAAAGATACATATTTTTTCTTATTTACGAGATTTTAAGTTTCAATGTTTAAGATGCCCTATTTCCAAAACCGATTTATTAGCGAATTATCTTTTTTATATATGTTATGTCATTATATTGTCTTTATAAAAATGTAAAATTTATTTATATGCAAAAAAAAAAAAAGATATTTGTTGGGGGGATCAATACGCGAAACAAAAACTAACGAAAAATTATTAGTCTTTTTCAATTTAGTAAAAATTTATTTACAATAAAGTTCATCTTTTATTACTTCATAAACAGAAAGTTTTATTAGAATCGGATCGTTATTTATTTTATATGATTTTTTAGAAGAATTTCCTGTGATCACCCTTTTATATAGTAGGCGAGAATTTGCACATGGCTATAATAGTCTTTCAATGAAGTTTGATTGACAACAAGTCTCTTCATGCCCCCATGACTCTTCTGAGTATTGTAGCCGATCTCAACAATGTTGTTGTCAAAAATTCTTCCTCTGATTTCCAGTTCCTCTAGTCCATTTTCTAAACTTTTGGGTGCGTTCCAAGTCCACCAACTATATTTGGTATCATTTTCACTCTCATATTCTACAGGGTTTTCCCAATTCGTCTGTTATTAGAAGAAGAGGAAGACGTATTATTATTATTATTATTATTAAAGAAGAGAAGGAAGTATTATTATAGTTCTTAGTTTTCACACCAGCATTAGCTGATGGTATTTCCCTAGAAGAAAAGAGGAAGTATTATTATTATTAGTAGTAGTAGAATCATTATTGTTAGTAGTAGTAGAGGAAGTATTATTATTAGAATTATTATTATAGTAGTAGTAGAGAAGTATTATTATTATAGTAGTTGTAGTAGAATTATTATTATTAGTAGTAGTAGAATTATTAGTAGTAGTAGTAGAATTATTATATTATTATAGTAGAATTATTATTAGTAGTAAGTAGTAGTATAAGATTAAGTGAAATGCAGGGTACTTTTAATGTAGAGTAAGTTGAAAGCCTACAGATTCAAAATAACAATCTCGCATTACACTTCTCGTTACTCTGTTGGTTATGGTGACACGTGATACTCATAGTAACCACGAGTATGTCAGTTTGAAAATATTTGATTATATATATATATATATATACATACATACATACACATCAATAAGTAACATTTTAGAGATTTCAGATGACTAAGTGCTATCTATTCTCCTGTGATTGTCACCAGTATTAAAATAAGTAAATAATAAGGTTTAGCATATATATATATATATATATATATATATATATATAACAACAGTGTATGTTTATCACTATTTCACTTATTGAGTTTGATGTGAAGCAATATAAGCTATTGGCTCACTGAAGAACATGTGACAGCAAGTCTCTTTATATTTCCTGATTTATTCTTACCCACACCCTTTACGAAAAAAATACCAACACACTTAAATTATTAAGATACAAAAAATTTTAATAATGGTCCCTAAGATTATATTAAAAACATATAAATTACCAATATAAATAAAAGTATTCATTAAATTAATAAACAAATTTAATCATATATTAACAACATAAGCTCAACTTTCTACTTCAACTTTCTGGCACAAGTCAATATTATTTACGAAATTTTAAAATTCTCCTTTTTTCCCAAATGTCACTCTTCACCGAATATTCATTATTCTGAATCCGTAAGTGTCAGAAAATATTACTCTATTTCTTCAACTGTGAGCATCTCTCAAAAATTTCCAAGAAATTATTTTTCGAACACTTCCAAATTCTCTGTATTTTGACCGTTTTAACTTCAAATATCAAACATTTTGCCCTGAAGAAGGCTGTTTTTTTGTTATACTTAAATATTTTATATTTTCTATTATTAATCATTGTATTTCATATTTAAAATAATGATAAATAGAATACAATATGTACATGGACAAAATCTCGACCGAAACACGTGTTGGCATTTCATTAAATCATTTTTATCCATTCAACATTTTCTTTTTTATGTATCTATCCTTTCAACATATATGTATATAGAAGCTTTACTATATATGTAATATTGTAAAAAAAAAATAATGAAAAAACAAGTTTATTAACGAATAATATTTGTTTCGCCTACGGTGCAGTGTTTCGGCCTGTTTTGATAGACCTTCATCAGGACTTTCGTTGTTTTAAGGAAAATAAATTATTGCTGAACAGACCGAAATACTGCAGCGTAGGCGAAATAAACATTATTCGTTTATAAACTTGTGTTTTTTCAATTTTTTTTACAATATTACATACTGTCAGATTCACTTCCATTTTATTTCATATATATAAGTTTTACTATAATAAATATATATATATATATATATATATATTAATACATATAAGCTTAAATGAAGAGATTATGTGAAGGAGATAAATGCAGATGCACATAGAACAAATATATAAATGTAGTTATAACAGGAAAACAAAAAACAAAAAACAAAAAAAAACAGAAATGATAGAACGATCCCGGTTTGAGTGAATTGCATACACATTATGAAGTTTAGAAGAATTTATTGGTTGTGTTTGTCTCCAAGTAATAATCGATGTAAAAGCAGAAAAAATACTTAGACCTTTGCTGGGGAATTCATGAAATTAAAACAAAATTGAGGTATGAGTGGAAAATAATAATAATAATAATAATAATAATAATAATAAGAGGAGACTTGCTGTCACACAGCCCCCAGTGAACAACCGACTAAGGTGGGTGTGATCAACTGGAATGTAGTTGAATAATAATAATAATAATAATAATAATAAGCTAGGCACGAATAGGTTGGAAAGGTGATCCACTAGGAATTATGCAAAAAACTAAATTTTGACCATACAACAAAATGATATATGCATAAACCAGAATCTGTTCCTGAGAATAAAACACATCAAATCCCTTGCTAGATTAAGATCCCAGCTAGAAGTCCCGACCTAGTATTGATTAACTGGAAATGAAAACTTGTCATCTGGTAGATTTTGCAGTTCCAGCATATCAGAGAGGAAATATGAAAGAAAACGAAAAGATCGATAAATAATTGAAACTTGCTTTAAAATGGAAAAGGCTGTGGAATATAATTGGAATATGAGGGTGAAAGTGATACCAATTGTAGTTGGTGCACTTGGAACGGTCCTAAAAAGCTTAGAAAAAAGACTGGAGGAACTGGAAATCAAAGGAATGATTAAGACCATCCAGATAACAGCATTGTTGAAATCGGCTAGAATACCAAGAAAACTCCCGGAGACCCGAAGAGACTTGTTGTCACTCCAGTGAAAAACCACCAGCTAAAGCTTCTGTGAAAAAACTCACTAGTAGTGAGATAATAATAATGGTAGGCAAATACATGGACCTTGCCTGAGAACTGAACAAATGTGGAAAATTAAGATGGGGATAATTCTGTTTGGGATCATCATTATCTCCTGTACATCCACAATGCATGTTTTTTTCTTGATGCAAACTTATAGATTTATACAAGGATTTTTTTAAATCCCTAAGAAAGCAAATGTATGATAAATGATAAAATTAATTATATACAGAGCAATATTTATACTTTCAAGGAAAGGAGATCTTAAACAATCATTTGGCTATTATAAATTTATTTCGACCTAGAACTTAATACGAGTTTAGTCTCATCAGATAGCTTATTACATAAAGACTGAGAAAAATAGAACACAGAAAATATTTTTTCTTTTTTATCTTTTTTTACATTTCCAGTCTCAGGTTTTTTTGTTTAATAATTTGATTGTTATTATTATTGATTTTCACTGGTCTTATAATCTTCTCTTCAAACATGTCCATATAAAAAATATAAAAAACAAAACCATATATAATATATATATATATATATATATATTTATATTTACCAACCCCTCGCACGAGCAGGATGCGACACAAGGTCAATTTCTTAAGCGGAATTTAACAGGTTTGAATTCAGAGTTTTCCTTATCCTAGACCAGTTGCCCAACCAAGGTTAAAGAGCCCAGTTTGCCCTACTATTTACCCATAGCTGGAGGGAGAGTAGGATTCATACCTTTCCCAAGGGTATTAGCGCTAAGTGAAATGCAATTACAACGTCCAGGGTTTGAACTCGGGCGACGAGTCCATTTCCCATGACTTTAACCATTACACCACGCGCTTCCTACAAAACCATATATATGATAATGATAACAACAACAGAATAGCAATCAAAATATATTAAACAAAAAACCTGAGACAGGAAATGTATATTATAGATACTTGCAAAATAAAAAACACGCCCCAGGCGATGTAAAAATAGATTTTTGAAACATATTGCCTGAAGAGTGGGAGTTAAAAATTCAATATTAATGAGTTTGTACCCTAAGTAAGTAAAATCATCAAATTCATTAAAGGAGTAAAAAATAAAACAATTTGAAATGTAAACTTTAAATATGTATTAAAATAAAACAAACTATATATAGATATATAATACCAGTCATGTATTTATCAAAACTTGTTTTAAAAAACAATGAGGACTGTCTAATGTTGCATGTTCAAATTTTGAGTGTATTTATTCTATGTTATGACGATTTTGGGTAATGTGACGTAGTTTTTGTTACAAACAAAAACAAACCGGAAGCGAATCTCCATTATTAAAAGATAACATAACCATTACTTCCTGAATACAAAACAAATTGTTGTCTGTCAAAGATTTAATCTTAGTAAATAAGAAAAGTTTCCATTGTTTAAAAAACAACTCATTCTCTATTTGATTTAATATGAATATTTATACTCCATGTCTGTCAAGTCATTTTAAACCATTGTTGAATTTATTATTGGTATTAGATTTAAAAAAAGAATTATCAATATTAAAATGAAATAATTATAAATATACATATATGGTTGTAAAATGATGGAAGAAATTGGACCTACCATCTCCAAACAAAATTTCCCTCCGCGTCCTGATAAAGGTTGCATAAACTGAAATGTTATAGCGTCGACTTTACCCTCGAGAATAGATTTTAGAAGACTTAGTGTT
This sequence comes from Doryteuthis pealeii, assembly GCA_023376005.1. NCBI lineage: Eukaryota > Metazoa > Mollusca > Cephalopoda > Myopsida > Loliginidae > Doryteuthis > Doryteuthis pealeii. The sequence continues at coordinate 120,096,275 of CM042143.1, read as the reverse complement.
TTTCTATCTTTTTTCATATATGCATATACGAGTGTGAGTCAAAAAGTAATGCCATATTGTTTAGGAAAGTTATAATTACTAACACAGGAACATGTATCAGGCATCAAACTGAAGCTGGTCCACTGTGGATCCCATCTCTACTTTTCCATAGTCACCGTTTCTCTCAATAGCAATGTTCAACCTTCAAATGAGAGCATTTATCCCTGCCTCGTAAAATTCTGTTGACTGTTCTTTGAGCCACTTCTTCACTACAGATTTCACTTCCTCGTCACTGGAATAATGTTTGCCTCCCTTCGTCCCCATGAAAGAGGGTTTGAGAGGTAAACATATATAAAATGTGTATACATACACACACACACCACAAATATATAATATATATATATATATATATATATATATAGGGATTGGTTTACCTCAGTCGGTAAAGTGTCCGGTCGGAAACAACATGGTTCCTGTTTCGATCCAGCTCCTCGCTAACTCAGCGTATGAGTAGCATAGGGATCTGTGCGGTAAAATGAGTTGATGGTACGTGTGGTGCTCCATCCTAGACGCTAAAATAATCTCCTTGGTCAAACGCTCGTGAAAAGGGGATATACTCCCTCGCTGTCTGACTGATACCGACTTCAGGCCACCCCGACCACTTTACTTACTATAGATGTATATAATCCAAAGACCAAGTTAAGAAATCTTCCTTACGACGTAGAAGTTTTCAAATGTAATTTTTGCAAAGCTCATATTTATTAAACTAATCTTAGTAAAAAAAAAAAAAAAAAAAAAATCAGATTTTATGAATTTTTTTTTTTTTTTTTTTCATATTTTGCTTGAAATTTATACTTGGCGCTATAAAGCTACCTTAGACTTCCGTTCCCGCGCAAAGTTTCATTTTTTTTCTATTTAACTACATTTAATTACGCAAACGCCAATTCAAATTGTTCGTCCACAGTCAAATGCACTCAATGATGTTTCAATAATTTTACGAAAACTTATTTTTAAAAAAACAAACAAAAAAAAATTTTAAAAACCGTCACGTGTACTTTGACATGTATTGAATCTAATTATGTTTGAATCACCGGA
>CM042143.1:120012701-120090201 GCA_023376005.1 Doryteuthis pealeii | reverse complement strand
GATGATCAGATTGATTTTCAAATTGTTCGTGCTACACGAACAATTTAAAAATCAACATTGATTTAGATGGATAGTAACTGACGTATATTGATCGATAGAAACATGCATGGATATATGAATATAAACATTATATATATATATATATATATATATATATATATATATATATATATATATACATATATATATATGAGAAATATGTGGATAGATAAATAGAAACAAAATCACATCGATAGATAAAAACATAATTAAATGGATATATAGATATTCACATAAATTTATAGATAGATATATACAGAATGGTTATATAAATAATATATTGATAAAAGCAGAATTAGATGGATAGATACATAAAAACATGATTACATTGATAGAAACGATATGAGGGGGTAGAATCTTAATAAAATAGATACATAAATTGACCAAAACAAAATTAGCTAGCTAAATAGAACGAAATTAGATTTATTTATTTATTTATATATATATATATATATATATATGAGAAGAAATATTTTTTAAATATAACAATCACAGGATGTTATGATTAGGGGGAAACAATTTTATGTGTCAATACTTAAGCATTTCAGTATATTGTACCATCTTCAGGACACTGTTAAGTAATGTTTATGTGAGGGACAAAATGAAAGATGTTAAGTGTATAGTGAATGTGTGAATATATTTTTTATGTTCACACATTCACTATACACTTAACATTTTTCATTTTGTCCCTCACATAAACATTACTTAACAGTGTCCTGAAGATGGTACAATATACTGAAATGCTTAAGTATTGACACATAAAATTATTTCCCCCTAATCATAACATCCTGTGATTGTTATATTTTTAAAATATTTTCTTCTCATATTGTCGGATTAATTTCCTCACCGTATTTCCATATATATATAATATATATATATATATATATATATATATTTGATGGCTTCATCAGCAACCCTTTGTAAATATATAGTAAACTCGACAGGGAAACTATGCAAAAAAGCTGGATAGATAGATAGATAGATAGATAGATAGATATTCAAATTTAGAAAGGCTGAATTCTACCAACGAATACTGCAACAGTGGTGGAGTTCTTCTTAGGGGATCCGGAAGAGGGTGTGTTTTATATATTTTCAATTAATACAATTTTATGAAAATTGACATGTAGTGGGTAAGGGCCCCGTATCATAGATAGGTGGGGACATGATACCCTAACACCGGCGCTGTATAAATGTGCTATAACATTGAAGCTTAAAAACAATAACAACGTGAATGTGTAACATGAAAAAGAAGATGAATTTTCGGTCTTGTTTGCGCAACAGGGAAAAATAATAAAAATAATAAAATAAGAAATTTACCTTCTGTGAATTTCTTCCTGTCAATCCCAGCAATGTTGATAAGTTTTGCTGCTGTTGCAAAAGTTTACGCGTTGACGTTAATATATATAATATATATATATATATATATTGATAGGTATGTATATATATGTGTGTGTATATTTCTTGGATAAATTAAAGTTATTCTCTCGGATTCTTGGGTAATTGTTTGTTTAGTTACAATTTTCTTTTTGTTTGTACAGTAAACTATTTTTAGTTTTAAATTGATAGGGACAATTTTGCAATGTTGAAAAATGCAGATGGGAGTGTTAAAAAATGCAAAAAAAAAAATAAAAAGACTATTTTTGAATATTCTTATATAGATATATATATATATATATACTTATATTTACATATATATATAATTGTGTATGTTATGTTCTTGTGAACGTTTTTTTTGTCTTTTGAAGCATTGGAAAAAAGAACAAGAAAAACAGAACAAAAATCAGAATTTTTATATATTCAACCTTTGCTCTGTTCCTGGTTTAATCTATTCCGAGATATATATATATATTAACAATTTTTTGTTGTTTTTCTTTTACTTTTTTTTACTTCAACTAAGAAGCTAAGTTGCTCGTTAACATATTCAACTTTAAAAAAATTATTTTCTATTCTTTTTTTTTTTCAATTATATCTATTAAGGCATCTAGATATACACACATATACACACAAATATATGTATATATATATATTTATGTTTATATATTAATTTGTATATATGTATGTAAAGTTGTGTAATAGGAAATAATGTAAATGGCAATATATTTAAGAACAAAATGAGGCTATATAACGCCTTCTTTTTAAAATTCCTTTTCCTTGTTTTTCTTCCTTGAAAAGATATTCGACTTACGATGTCAGTCAGCAGAAATCACAAATAGATGAAGCAGGACTCAAACACTTGAAGTTAAATTTGCAAATGCCCTCGGCAGAGAATCACATAAGAAGTAAAAACAAAAATATCAAAGCTATACATAAAAACAATAACAAAAGAGAACATAAAAAAAGAAAAGAAAAGAAAAAAAAAAGAAAAAAAAAGAGAGGAGAGCTATTCGCAGACGACTCCAAGTCACGTGGTATGCATTAATGAGATTTCCCTCTTGCTCGAACCGACCAATCAGCGATCAGCTTTGCTCCGTTGGAAATGAGTTTTAATGAGATCGCAGTGAAGGCATCAAATTACTGGTTATTTAATAGCTAGACTGACAGTCAGGCAGGTAGGCAGACAGTCCCCCTTTTTAGTTGCGGCAGAGTAAGGGTAAGAGGTGGGAGGGTAGAAGGGTGTTTCTTTTAAGTTCAGAAGGAGGCTGGAATTAAGGAAGTGAAAGGAGGAGGGTGAGGAAGTGAAGCATGATGGGGAATATAGCAGTGGGGAATAGAATGAACGGTGTTTGAAAATACGTTAAGCTATGCATGTGAGAGACATGTCTCCTCCTTTGGGTGTGAGTATATATATACACATGTGAATTCATATATGTGTTTGTGTATCTCACACACCCAGACACACACACAATCTCTCTCACTCACTAGCCATTAATGTGCGTTTGTTTACTTACGTACAAGCAAATGTGTTGTAAAATTGCATGGGGGACCCATAGAGTCACGTGTGCGTGTGCAGATACCCCTTTGTTTTTAAATATATGTGTGTATTTCAGTGACTGTGTTCGACTTCTTCCGTTTATCTGTCACTGTCAATTAAGCCCATTTCGTGTGGATATGACCCCCCACCAAATATCTATCACTGTCACTGTCCAGATATTCGCCAATGTGTATTCCAATTCACAAACGTGCTCCCCTGCATTTAAATGCGTTAACTCGCTAAATATTTATTTATGTTTACTGTTGAGTTTAACTTGGTTTTGCGTTAATATCTGAGCACAAAGTGAAAATTAAGCTCTAATAATAATAATAATAATAATAATAATGATAATTCGGTATCTATTTGTTACTGAAACTACGTCACTGTTTACGTCAGATTACCCAAATCGTAAATACATAGAATAAAGAACAACCTTGTATTATTTACACTTCAAAATTGAACATGCAATCTTAGACAGTCCTCATTGTTTTTAAAACAAGTTTTAATAAATACATGCCCGGTATCATATATTCATATATAGTTTAAATATTCATTAAAATAAAATAAAAATTATCAGAACAAAGTTTATTTATTTATTTATTTATTATTTTACTCCTTTGATGATTTTACTTACTTATGGTACATACTCCCTGGCATTGAATTTTCACGCCCCCCCCCCCCGGGAATATCTTTCAAATAAAAAACACCCTCCGGGCGATGTGAAAATAGATTTTTGAAACATATTGCCTGAGGGTGGGAGTAAAAAATTCAATGTCAGCGAGTTTGTACCCTAAGTAAGTAAAATCATCAAATTCATTAAAGGATTAAAAAATAAAACAATTTGAAATGTAGACTTTAAATATGTATTAAAATAAAACAAACTATATATAGATATATAATACCAGTCATGTATTTATTAAAACTTGTTTTAAAAAACAATGAGGACTGTCTAATATTGCATGTTCAAATTTTAGTGTATTATTCTATGTTATGACGATTTTGGGTAATATGACGTAAGCAGTGATGTAGTTTTTGTTACAGACAAAAACCGGAAGCGAATCTCCATTATTAATAGATTATATAGGGATTGAGAATTGTTACTTGAAGTTATGATAATTATTGGTTGGTTTGTTGGTTGGTTTTTTCCGCATGTCAACTCTTAAACCCGTTTTTTTTATTCATTCGTTGGGTATTCCTTTTTTACCTCAAAGATTAAACGCATTTTTAAAAATCTATTTCACCCATACAAGGAGGGGCCATCTCAGGTCCTACCTGTCCCGGTCAGAGCGGACCTGGGAGTAATGGTGATGAAGGGGTACTGCATATTCCCCAGAGCTCCAGAATTGGAACATTACTACTAGATGCAGTTTAACGTCATACCTAGGATTCTATAATAATTGTTTACTACAGATTATTATTAATTACTTAAAATCCTATAATTTCGTACAAAATATTGGTGTTAGAAATACTTGGGACCATATAACTGTGTGTAATCATTATTGTTAAATAGAAATCGTTACTTTAAACCATATAATTTATACATATACAAAAGCAGTTGTGTGTGTATTATGTGTAGCTGCATGTTTGTATGTCCGGATGAAACTGCGAAAATTAAACAATTAACGACAAAGTAAATATATATACACATTCACTATCACCAGATCTTGTTTTTTAAGCAAAAATAACAGGGATTTTACTTACTTTTATGAAAATAATTTTTAAAAAATGAATAAATGATAACAGCAGGGATTTTTTTTTTTTGCATTTGATATTTCAGTTTTTCTTTTCAAAGTGTCTGGATCAACGCAAGATAATTTTACATATCGATTTTTATGGGACATCCTGCGAGGATCCAACTCTCGATACAGTAATATTGGATCTACAAGACTATCTTTTTTAAAAGAAATCTACCCTTTACCCAGGTGACATGGGATAGTCGTTTGTAGTTTTATATAAACAACAAAGGAAACACTTGATATCATTGATATAGATAAATATAAGGGCAATTTTAAAAAATACAATAAAACATAGTTTACAATTAAAAATTTACAAATGAATCAAATTTTGGTTAGATGATTGGTTTGTTTGGATTTTACGGCATGTCAACACTTGTTGGGTTATTCAATGCCGAAGACGTTTTGTTTTATTCATTTATGTTGGCATTCACTTTTTAAAACTCAATTCTTTTAAACGCGTTTTTACTCAAACTCATTTTTTCTATTCAACCCATAGATGAAAACCTAAAATTACTATCACTCCTAGTCAAAGTGGACCTGGGAGTAATTGCGATGAAGGCTACGTCACAATCCTCAGAGCTCCAGAATTGGTACTTCACTATTCGGTGCAGTTTAGCGTCATACCAGGACACTAAGACCCTCAACCACTGCCTTCTAACACATATATGATTATAAGGGTTAACGGTTTGCCATAAGATCAATAGGGTTGGTACAATTATATAGGTGATATGGCTTGACGTGACCAGCTAACTTATCGGAAAGGACCACTCCAACAGTCCGTCTATCTAAGAAAGGTCCAAAGTGGAGTATTGCATGACATGGACTACTCTGCTCATGTACCCTACCGATTACGATATGAAGACTACCAAGTTCAAAGAGAAGCTTCCCAAATTCGACAAGGACCACATGAAGAAGACCAGGGGAACTTCAGTTGAAAGTTTATGTATATAACAATAGAGATGAGGACAATAGTCTGAAAAATCCAAATAGTACAAATTATCAAGCTTCATTTTAAAAAAAGTAAGACAAAAAGTTCTATTTTATTTTTTGTAAATTAGAAAGATAAATGAAAATCAGTTGGTATGAAAAAATTGAAACGAAATTCTCAAAATAAAATTTCTTGACAAAACCGGATAAGAAAAAATAATAGAGAGTTAAAGGGGAGATGAAAGTAACATTATATCCATTATACAATCCCCCCCCCCCCGAAACCATATGTGAGTGTCAATTGGCATGCTGAGATTTTATGATACCGGGGACAAGTAGCTTAATTTCATTGCCCCTACCCTACAAAAAAATAAAATATCAAAATTACAAAACCGATGTAAATTTATGAAATAAACTTTTTTTTTCATTCAAAAAGAAATCCATGTAATTATAGACCAGTTAGTTTGATTAGTATCATTGTTAGAATCTATAATAAAAGACAGCACATGGACTTAAATTTTTTCTGCGAATCAGCATGGATTCATTTAGGGAAGATCTTACAATACAAATATTTTATTAGTAATGGACAAGTGGACGGAATCTCTAGATCTCGAATTACCAGTTGACACAGTCTGTTCAGACTTTGCAAAGCATTTGACGCTGTACCTCACAAAAGGCTACTATTGAAATTACAAAAATATTAAATTAACGGCCATGTTCTGTATTGGATTAAAGAATTCCTTAGTAATAGAAGACAATGTGTCACAATTAAAAACACTAAATCAAAATGGGCTCAAGTGACAAGTGGAATTCCACAGGGAAGTGTTCTTGGACCTTGTCTTTTTGCTATTTTTATAAACGATATCCTGGATATGATCAAATGTTACACTCAAATATTTGCAGATGATATAAAAATAGATTCTACTGTTAATGATCAAAATGATACTGATAAAACCCAAACTGACATTAAAAAAAAAACTTGTAGATTGATCTAATGAATGGCAAATGAGATTCAATATATCTAAATGTACGGTACTTTATGTAGGAAGAAATAATTCAAAACATGTAGTTTTTGTTTTGCACTCATATGACTTTTGTCTCCGCTCTTAACAACACGGAGAATAAACAAGCTCTGATGACGATTTTCATAAAATTAAGATAACAGGGCTCAGACCTAATATATTAGCTGAAAAGATTATTATTATTATTATTATTATTATTTTACTCCTTTTGAGTTTTCCATCAGCATTAGCTGATGGTCTTTCACTGGAGTCTGAGTGACAGCAAGTCTCCTCTGGTCTCCAGGACTCTTCTGAGTATTCTGGCAGATTGCTGCAGTGCAGTGTTCTGAATGGTTTCAATCCTTCCTCTGATATCCAAACTTTCCAAACCCTTTTCTAATCCTTTTGGGACCGTTCCAAGTGCACCAACCACAATTGGTATCACTTTCACTTTCATATTCCATAACTTTTCCAGTTCTCTGTCAAGGACCAGATATTTGTCCATTTTTTCATTTTCCTTTAGCTTCACCCTGTGATCTGCTGGCACTGCAAAATCCACCAGTTGACAAGTTCTTTCTTTTTTGTTTATCAACACTAGGTCTGGTCTTCTTTCTGGGATAAGGTGATCCGTTTTTATTTCAAAGTCCCAGAGAATTTTATGCGTTTCGTTCTCACGAACAGATTTTGGTTTATGCATATACCATTTTGTTATGGGGTCAAAATTTAATTTTTTGCATAATTCCCAGTGGATCACCTTCCCAACCCAGTCGTGTCTAGTTTTGTATTCTCGTTGTGCTAGTTTGCTACATTCGCAGAGTATATGGTTTACAGTCTCATCATTATTATTATTATCATTAAATTCCTCTCAAATCTTCACATTGGTTAAATAAAAGTTCATTAAATAAACTAAGACTACCCAAAAATTCGGCTGTTTTTCATTTTAAAAACATTAAAATTAATTAAATCGATTATTTAAGACTAAATTTTTGTTTAAGTCGAAAAGTAGTAACACAATGAGCATCAGTTAAAAAAAAAAGTAAAACCATATTACACATGTAATTTATTTTTATTACATTTAAAACGATGTTTTGGTCAATTTTAATCGTGTATGGCAGTAAACTATTTAAAGATGGCGTAAAATCCGTGTTTCATTTAAATTTAACATTCTCGATTGAAAAAAAAAAAAAAAAAAAAAACAAGAAAAAAAAAACAGGGAGTTATTTGATTTCATGAAATTTTCAGTATTGATTTTTAATGTATATATTTTATAATGCATCAGTTATTTTATTTCAAAACTTTAATTAGCTATTTCTGCTATGATAAATTAATATATGAAATTCATTTAAAATATAAGAAACATGATCTTAAGTTTAAAATGTTATTAGATTCTAAAAAAATATTTTTTAATAACTACTTTACTTTGTATCAATCACCCTTTTTTTGGTCGAAAACTGTATTAGAAATCTAGTGCCCCTCACTTTTAAACGGAACAAATATTGATGTATATTTTCTCTTTTATAAGACAATAGCCAATTAAATAATTATCGAAATGAGTAAAAAAGCAACCACCAAAAATATTTTTTTTGTTTTTAATTTCATTTTATTTTCCGATTTTCGGTACTTTGTTTTTTACCAACAGATCAGATTAATTTTTTTCTATTCACACCTTCGATCTTTTATCTTTTTATCTATGCAGAAAAAAGTACCAATGACATATAACCCCACCGATATATTGCGCCCCAAAAATAAGGGGATTCAAAGTTAAGTGACCTGAAAAAAAATCAGAAAGTTTTGAAATAAAATAACTGACACATTATAAAATCCATTCATTGCTAAATCAACACTGAAATTTTCATTAAAATCGAATGATTCCCAGACTTTTGGTAATATTTTTTAAACGGGGTGGGGGGATTTATTTTGTAAAACCATGGATTCTTTTACAAATTGGGTATACCTAAAATAATCCTAGTAATTCGCTAGCCTTTTGTTTGTTTATATTTCTGCATTTGATTAGATGCCCCTTATACTGGATTCTCGGGGCCAGCACCCTTTTGGCTCCCACTACACATCACTGGGGGTGCATGAGTGTATGTGTAATTTTTATGGGTATTTTTACATTTGTATGTGTGTGTGTAGTTATTTCCTTTTTTTTAAATTCTAAGATCTGATATCAATCAGTTCACCTAAGTTCATTCTATCCCCGACCCCCAAAAAATATTTGAAAAAATCAAAATCTGCGGAAATATATGAAATAAGCTTTTAATTCAAATTACATTAGGGACTGGCAAACTGAGTCTAACATGCGTTTTTGACAAAATGACTTTAGCCCCCCTACAGAAAATAATTTACCAAAAATCAGGGAATTATCGGATTTTAATGAAATTTTCAGTGTTTATTTATCAATGAATGATCTTTATAATGAATTATTTATTTTATTTCAAAACTTTCTCATTTTTCTTCAGGTCACTTAATTTTGACCCCCCTTATGTTGGGGGCGTACAGTATAAATAATGAGATAAAAAAAACTTATGAATAGAAAAAAAAAAAAAATTACGGTTGTGCTTCTATGAGAAAATAAGTACCGAAAATCGAAAAATAAAATGTAAAAAAATAATAAATTTATTTTTTGGAGATTTCTTTTTTACTCATTTCGATAATTATTTAATTGGCTATTATTTTATAAAAGAAAAAAAATTATACATCGATGTTTTTTCTGCTTACAAATGTGAGGGGGTACATTTTTAATCGATTTTTTCTTCAAAACGTATACTTTTTTTCGAAAAAATAAGGTTTGCATTAAGTAGATATTTATTTTTAGAATCTAAAAATATAACATTCTAAACTTAAAATCCGAATTTTTTTTTTATTTTAAATGAATTTTATATATTAATTCTTCATAGCAAAAATACTAAATTAAAGTTTTGAAATAAAATAACTGATGCATTATAAAATTCATTAATTGTTAAATCAATATTGAAAATTTCATTAAAATCGGATAATTACCTGATTTTTGGTAATTTTTTTTCCATCCCAAATGTTACGTTAAAATTGTAAACAAGCGCCTAAAAACCATTGAAAAACAGCCAAAATGGTGGATCGTGTCGAAATTGACCAAACAAATAGTTTTAAATCTTTTAAAAATAAACTGCATATGTAATTATATTTTTTCTTTTTTTTTACTGATGGTTATTATGTTACTACTTATCGATTTAGACAAAGTTTAACCTTAAATAATAAATTTAATCATTCTTAATTTGCTTTTAAAACTCGTAGTATCCGATTTTTTTTGGCTACTCCCTAAATTACATAAAAATTGCCACATTGATTACATGGAAAATCGCGAAATAAAAATAATAAAACGGTAATTTTTTTGTAGGGTTATATTTCTAAATTTGATTAGATATCCCCGGTCTAAACTAGATGCCCGGGTCAGTGCTCACCCCCTTCTACATGGTACTGGAAGTATACGAGTACGTGTATATTTTTCCGGGTATGCGCGTGTATGTGCTTATCTATGTTAACTAATATATTATTCAATTTTTTTCTTTAGATTTTAAGATCGGATATGAATACACTCGGTTCACCTTTAGGGCGGAGTAAATATTCTAAAGAATATGATAGTAGAGTCTTTGTTTACTTATTCATTTATTCATTTTACCTTTGTTAGGAAGGCTATCATATGAATGTATTAATAAATATAATAAGTTAAGTAGATAAAAAGGAAAAGAGAGAGGAAGAGAGACAGAGAAATGGGGACGGCCAATAACTGGAAAGATCAATTGAAAGATAAATAAACGCAGACGTTAAAAGTAATTTATTACTGCAGTTTAGATATATACATATACGTATACACACACACATATATATATATATATATATATATATATATATATATTAAGTAAGGTTATCTAATTTGAAACAAACCAACCAATAGGCGACATTCAGTACAAGGTAAAAAGTAATTTTATTTAGTAAGATTAGCCTGGTTTAGTTTGGTATAAAACCAGATCTATACTATGGCATTTTTGCGTGGATACTAAATTAGGTTAGTAATTATATATATGTGTGTGTGTGTGTGTGTGTGTGTGTATATTTGGGCAGCATTCTTTTATTAATTCATGTAGAATTGTTTAAACATGAAAGACATCTCTTGTTTAACAATTTTATTTTTGATCTTTTCGAATTTTCTGGCCAACTTTTTAATGTTTGGGTGGAATTCGTGGATAAGTTCACCAAAGTTCAGGTCCCGAGTAATTTCGGCACTTCGAAGTGCCAATGCAGTACACACATTTTAAAATGCCTATAGCACCTTTCCCATCAATTCTTCTCCTTCCAGCCTCCACATTAATATAATTCAAAAAAAAAAAAAAACTGGAACACATCACCCCTGATGATGGCACTTCGAAGTGCCGAAAAGTACTCGGGACATGAACTTTGGTGGACTTATCCACGAATTCCACCCAAACATTAAAAAGTTGGCCAGAAAACACGAAAAGATAAAAAATAAAATTGTTAAACAGGAGATGTGTCTTTTGTTTAATTCTACACACACACACACACATATATATATATATATATATGTGTGTGTGTGTGTGTAACGAATGACTTACCTGTGTAGAATATTTGGTTGGTCTCAATATTTGTTGGTATAAGTGTTGCTTGGATAAGTCAGCGTTATAACAGATATAAAATACTTAAGTAGAGCTGATTTATTATTAAAGTGTGTACAGAAAACCACCTACTTTAGTTTCACCATAAGGATCTTCAGGAGTTAAATCCACTGAATTAATCAAGATATTGATTAATTCAATCGCTTTAACCCTGAAGATCCTCATGGTGAAACTCTAGTAGGCTATTTCTTTACACACACACACTATATATATATATATATATATATATATATATATATATATATATACGATGAAAACGTGGAATATGTCGTCTCTCCTCAATTTCTTCTACACCATCTAAGTAACCGGTTTGGAAGAAAAACTCTGAATTCAAACGTTAAACTCCAGTTTAAAAAATTGACCTTGTGTCTCATCCTGTTCTTGCGAAGGGGGTCGCTAAATATATACAAGGTGTGTAAAAAAAATATCGAGATTTTTAAAAACGTTTCGACACACCTTGTATTTTGAAAAAAAAAAAAAATGTTCCATTCATTCTTCATTTCTATCTCGATAAATACAACTTTATACTTGGTACTTTTTGACACACCTTGTATCCTGAAAAAAATTATAGAACTTTTTTTTTTCAGAATACAAGGTGCGTCAACAAGTATAAAATTATCGATATTTTTCTCACCCAATATTTATGTATGTATGTAAAACTGAGTTCATGAGCTTCAAAAAGCAAGGAGACATCTCCACACTTAATGGCAAGCCTCTTAAGTCAGTAGAAAAATTCACATACTTAGGTGTAGTGTCTTATCCACAGAAAGCGATGTTAACACTCGAATAGGAAAGGCATGATTGGCCACCAACAAATAATCAGTCATATGGAAATCCGAAGAGACGATTCCTCCAGGCTGTGGCTGTGTCGGTACTGCTATATGGCTGTCCCACCTGGACCCTAACGAAGCGACTTGAGAATAAGCTAGATGGGAGCTGCACGAGAATGCTGCGAGCGATCCTGAATAAGTCGTGGAAGCAGCACCCCACAAAAAAGCAACTGTACGTTCACATGCCCCCCATCTCACAAACCATACGAGTAAGACAGGCTGGACATGCAGGACACTGCTGGAGAAGCAAGGACGAGATCGTAAGCGACGTACTACTGTGGAAGCCAGCACATGGGCACGCTAATGTGGGCTGCCCAGCCAGGACCTACATTGATCAAATATATAGGAATCCTGACTGCTGCGCGGAGGAGCTCCCAGTGTCGATGAATGATAGGGAAGGTTGGCGAGAGATCGTCATGGATATCCGTTCAAATTGCGCGACATGATAATGATGATATGATATATATATATATATATATATATATATATATATATATATATTGTATATACAGGAATACGTACATACGTATGGACACATACTCACACTCACAAAGAGTGAAGACAGATTGTAAGCTAAATAAACTGTCAAATAAATTGCTCACTCGTTGAAGATGAATAAACTGAGATAAAAGAAAGACAAGCAATAATGGAGATAAGATCCCATTAATAGCAACAAATTAGTTGACATTGGGGAAGAAAACTTATTCATTTAATTCAGTAAAGCAAACAACTTCGATGAAAAACAATTTGACTTATTGACGTTTAAATAATTTGCTCTCTTTTGTTTGTTTCAAAAGAGATATTCAAACTACTCGCACACAAACACCCACACACTATATAGCAATAGCATAATTTACAGATCACTGTCTGCTGGGCGTTAGAATGCACCAACTGCACCTCTGCAGAGGGGTAAGACTCCCCCAATGGGGCCACCTGTTGGCCGTGGGTGGCGACCCGTGATGCTTAAGAATAGAGCCCAGGTGGATGAGCAGTTCATGACTTGCAATACTCCACCTTGGCCCTATCTGGTCTAGACGGCGGTCGGAGAGGCCCCCTCCCATCAATTGGCTGGTCACGTCAAGCCCTAGCACCTATATGATTTTCTCAACCCTATTGCCCTTATGGCAAGCCCCGACCCCTTTTTATCATATGGGTGCTAGAAGGCGGTGGCTGCGGGTCTACATGTCCTGGGAATGACGTTAAACTCTATCTGGTGGTGAGGTTCCAGTTTTGGAGGTTTGGGGAATGTGGAGCACCCCATTCATCACCATTGCACCCTGGTCCACTCTGACCCGGAGTGGTAGTACCTGTTAGGGTCCCGTCTATGGGTTAAACAGAAAAATGTATTTATAAAAATATTGTATAATCCATTAAGAATTGATTTATTTCAAAACTTTATCGGCATTAAATGACCCACTGAGGTTGATATGCCGTAAAACTAAACAAACAAAACAAACCAAACCGCCGTCCCTCACAATCCTATAACCCCACCACCAGCACCTTTCCTCTCATGAGCACTCATCCGCATGAATTCTATTACATACATAGCAATAGCATAATCTTTACAGATCACTGCCGCCTACAATCCTATAACTCCACCACCAAACCTTTCCTCTCATGAGCCCTCAAATGACTCATCAAACCCGCTGCAGATCCACAAAGTTTGATGTAAATATGGCATAGGAAAGACGTCCTTCTCGTTGTCTCAGATGATAAAATGTTATGCTTATGCACCACCAGATGTCTCTTAAGACCAGAAGCTGACTTACAGACTGTTACAGATTGTACAAGACACACTGTTTGTTCCTGGAGTTTGCATGAATTGTCCCTAATGAGATTTCCTATATTTGACATATCCCGCCTTAGAAAGCAGAATTCGACCACATGTCTGATATTTCCAATCCTCCATGTTCTCTCCAATATGACATGTGTATCCCTTTCGAAGTTGACGCTTGAGGTTTTCATGCTCAATTATTTCACATCATCCACATGAATTCTCCAGGTCAGTTCTCTTCAATGACAGCTTTTCCCAGTTGTCAGGATCTATTTTTATAAGGTTGTTTTTTAAGAAATTCTTATACTTCTTCCCAGGCTTATGCTGGGGCCTTTTGCCATCATGCAGCTGACCGTAAAGGAGTTGCTTTGTCACACCCACACCATATATATATATATATATATATATATATATATATATAAAAGGTGTGTCAAAAACTATCGAGATTTTTTTCGTACTTTCTGACACCTCGCATTCTGAAAAAAAAAAAAAATAACGTTCCATTCATTCTTCATTTCTATCTTAGTAAATACAGCTTTAAACTCGGTACTTTTTTGACACACCTTGTATTTTGAAAAAAATAATGGATGGGGCATTTTTTCTCGATATTTTATATATATAAGGTGTGAACGATCTGAATAAATCCTACAAAATGTGGTTGAGAATAAAGGAAAGTGTGGATATAACAACACAAAAAGCTAAATTCAATTGATACTTCGCCTCATTATTGGCTAAAGCTATTCTCAACACACACATATATATTAATATATATAGTGTGTGTGAGAGAGAGAGAGAGAGGGGGGTTAAAATACTCGTTACGTCGGCTCAGATGGCCAGACTTTGATCACAGCTGGTTATCTTAAATTCAGGTTGTGTTAATCATTTACATTGAACGGTTTGAACCGTTCTTACTATAAAAGATAAATGCACATAATAGAAAATTGATTTAGCAAATATATTTACCTGTTATCTTAAGATGTTAATAATGTCCTGAGTAAGAACAGCATTTTCAAGTCAAATAAATTTTGATGACACTTAAGTGACTTATCGATCTAAATATTTCTGGTCTTTTGTTCAAATTCTGGACCAAGTATCCAATAGGCACCTCAGCTGGGAGCCGCCTCGAAAGGAATACCTTTTGCTTTTCACCGCACACTTTCAATTGTGGTACGAAAGGCGCATGGAAAATAAACTTCATAAATTGTGTGATACCATTTCCGAACAACATCCTTTTATTTAAATATTTTGTAAATAAAAACTATTTTGTAAATAAAAATATTTTGTAAATAAAAACTATTTTCATTTGAATAAACATATCTGTTTCTGATTAAACAAAAACTAGTTTAATATAAAAATATGTCTTTAATATAAAAACGTCTTTCGTTTAAAATTTTTAAAAATCCTATTGAATTACCAAAACAGGAAATAACTATTTTTTTAAAAAATTAAAATCGAAAACTATTTTAGTATAAAAATGTGCCTTTGGGTTTTAAATATACATGAACAAACTTTAAAAAATCTTACAGTGAAATTCTAATGCAAAAAAAATTGTCTGTTATTTGTAAACAAACAACTGGGAGTTTACGGTGAAAAGCAAAAGATGCTCCTTTCAAAACGGATCCCAGCTGGGATGCTTATTGGTTACTTGGTTCCAAATTCTTAGCACAAACCGAAAAGAATGTAATTACTAGCAGGACCTGTGGATATACAACAGTATGATAAATTAATTATTACAACGTTTAGTATATTTACTTAAGAGCTATTACTAAGAGTTCAATACTAGCAGAACCTGTGGTTATACCACAGTATGATAATTCAATTATGAAAACATTTGATATATTAACTTAAGAGCTATTACAAGTAGTTCAGTATGTAAAAAAAGTATAATAATTTTGATTTAACTCTCTCTCGCTCCTTTTTTTTTTAAATTTCTTTCTTTCCTTCTTTTCATTATGTTTTGCTGTAGTATTACGTTTCAGACTAATATCATGAAAAAATGTATTTTCGGAGCTTATCAGGGATTTTGTTAAATTTCTGTGGTTGTCGAGGATTAAATACGCTAATTAAAAAGAATTTAAAAAGAAATAAAATCAATGGTCAAATTTATTAATGAGTAGATTTTATTTATCTGGTATATTTCCAAAAATATGCCCCCCCGGTGAACGTATTTATGTTTTGATATAATAAGTTATTATATTAAACTAGCATGACCTGTGGATATACAACAGTTTAAGAATGTAATTATTTCTTTCATTCCTTCTTTTCCTCTTTTCCCTATGTTCAATTGAAACAGATTAGCGTTATCGATTCCGCTCACTTTCACATCTCCATCCTCCCCCTACTGTTTTTTTTTATGTTTTTCTATGTAGCATGTCCTTTTCTTCCCTTTCTTTTTTATAATAAAAACGGAATTGTCCATTATTTAACTGGCGTGACTACACTCATAAGAAATAAGAATTCGGCAGATAAGCAAAACTAGATAATCAGTATTTATATTCTTGTAGTTCATCTTGGACGATTCGGACGGTCTCATTTTTGAACAGAAGGTTTGATAACGGTTGTACAATTGAGGAACACGAGTATCAATGTATAGATTTTTACTTTAACGATTTGAAAAATCGAGCTACAAAAATATTTGATTGAATATCTAATTTTTCTGTAAGACCAATGATTAGGCTTTATATATTATACAAACTAGCAAAATAAAATGACACCCTCCGGGTGATGTAAAAATAATTTTTTGAAAAGAAAAATTTTGATGGCATGTGAGCTGAAAATTCAATGTCATAGAGTGTGTACTATAAGTATGTAAAATCGTCAAATGTATTAAAGGAGTAAAAAGAATGAAAGAAAGAAAGACAATTTGAAATGGAAACAGTTCCGATAACTTTAGATATTATATTAGAATAAAACAATCTATATATAAATATATAACGCCGGGTTTCTATTTATTGAAACAATGAGGATTGTCTAACGTTGCATGCTCACATTTTGAGTATATTTATTCTATGTTATGACGTTGGATCCTGTGTTGGGTAATGTGACGTAAGTAGTGACGCAGTTTTTGTTACAGACAAAAACCGGAAGCGAATCTCCATTATTAATAGAATGGCCCGTTTTAACATCGTTGATAATGGTTCAGATGAGAACCGAAAGTACTCTGAATGCGATTAATAATTTCGGATGTTTCATAAATACTTTTTGCTGTATACTGGATCATACAGTATTCAGTATACTAGTACATTCAACTACAGTTTGGGCCAAACATATAGTAACTCACAACTAAAACATCAAGGTAGACGGTTCGCATAATTATTTTGTAATCTTCGCAGTCTCGGAGTATTTGCCTCTCATCCCACTTATGAGGTTGTGGCACAAGGACATTTTTATGTGGGCCCACCCACAAGCCGAAACTCATGGGTGGTAGGCACAAAAAATGCGTTGATCCCGTCAGCATTCCCACTCAAGGCGGCGCCTCAGGCACTGGGCAATAAACCCAGCCCTGCCCCTTTAAATCAAGGGGCAGGTATTGCCTGGGGGATAGCCCCCTGGGATCAACGCTGTTAATTTTACTGAGTCGCTCCAGAGGCCGAATCACTCTGATGTTTTAAAACAAATATGTATAAATAGTCCTGGACCAGCGTATTCACAGTCTACGAAAGGTAAGCTAGGCTAGTCCCCAACACTTTTCAAGATGAAACATTACGAAAATTATTTCTCTGAATGTTTGAGATGAGGCTTGATGTTTATCATTATCTGCATTATTCGGACTATTGTCTCCATTGTAATTTGTACAACGTTTCGGCCGATATGCCCTCCGGTCTTCTTCAGGTATTTCTTGTCTGACTCGGGAACCTACTCCTGATTACGACAAGAAAGTTCCCGAGTTGAAAAAGAAGGTTCCCGAGTCCGACAAGTAATACCTGAAGAAGGCCGGAGGGTATATCGGCGTTGTGCAAATAACAATGAAGATGGGGACAATAGTTCGAATAACGCAGATAATACTAATTACGAAAATTGCTGAGGAAATGAAAGAAAAAAGATTTAAAACAACTCGGATCAGTTATTTTCAACAAAAAAAAAAGAACGACTGCAACATTCTATGGACTCCCTGTATAATTCTAATATATAATGCACATTTCTATTTCGGCATATGTTGACTTTAAATTTTGTTTGGTTCCCTTTTGCATATTTTTTAGGAAGTTCAACGAGCTGAAGTTTTGAAGAAAATAGTCTGAAAAATCAGAGAAGTCAGCGTATTTTATTTCCCATTCAACAAACACAAAATTACAGAAAAAAAAAACAAGATTCAAGATGTTAAAGTAATTATTCTCGTAGACACGAATGTTTAGTTATATATTCAGTTTTCTTTTTAATCTGACGTAATACAAAAAAAAAAGAAAGAGAGAAGCAAGAGGTTCATTTAAGATAGACTAACCATTTCGAAGGTCATTAACCATCTACAGTAGCATCTAATTATGAGTCCGCCCTGTCGGCTGAGGATATCCAACTACTTTACTGTAGTTGGAGGCGCGTAGTCTAATGGTTAGAGTCGTAGGAGATGGAGCCGTCGACCAGAGTTCAAATCCTGGACGAAGCTACAGTTCACATAGCGCTAATACCCTTCGGAAAGGTATGAATCTAACTACTCTCCAAGTTATGGGTAAATAATAGGGCAGACTGGGCTCTTTAACCTTGGTTAGGCAACCAGTCTAGGCGAAGGAAAACTCTGAATTCAAACCTGTTAAACTCCACTTGGGGTGGTCACTACTAGAATAGGCTCAATCCTAATTAGTGATCTATTTTCACTAACGTTTCCCTTTTTTTACTACTACTTTGAAAGAAGCCGGATTTAACTCTCTGTCGCCTTTCCTATGCGCATGTTGAGATCGCTTTTTCTTTAAGCTTTTTTTTAGAGTACAAGTAGTGCAGCCGTACAATAGCACTGACACTGGAACAGCTTGGAAGAATTTTCGCTTTATCTTATTAGTGAGACCAGATTTCTATATGATCGATAAACACACTCTAGCTGCCCATGCCTTTCCTGTGCGTATAAGTATGGAGTACTCAATAATAATCGAATTCAGTAGCAATAGCTTGCTAACCATTATGCCACGTGACGGACCCTTAAATTTAACACAGGTATTCAATATTATTAAAAGACTGCTATAAATTTGATTAAAAAATGCTATTTGACACAGGTAATAATTTACTCAGATTAGCGCTAAGTTAAGACACAAGGCCGCAAGTATTGGGCACCCAAAATTGTTTGAAATAAAATTAATACCAAGCCAGACTGAATAAAACAAATCATCTTCGGATTACACTAACCCACCAAGGGTTGACATGGCATAAAATTAAAAAAAATGAACCATTGTCTTTTTATTTTTTTTTTTGTTTTCAAACTCAATTTTTTTTCTTCGATGATGATCAAATTCCAAAGCCATCCTTAGAGAAGAACAGTAGTGGTATTATTTAATCCATATTTGGAGGGATGAGGGGGGGTCATATCGTTCCCAAATGAATAAGTCCGAAAGTGAACGTAATGTGTGCAACTGGAATTCGATCTCAGTTACTACGATGTCGTAACCGAGCATGTTAGCCACAAGACCACAAAGATATATATGTTTTCATTTAGATTTTGTTTTCTTCTGCATCTTTTTTCATGTACGTTATTTACATAATCATTGTATCATGATTTTAATATGTCGAATATCTTATTATAATGGAGATTGTGTGTTTGTCTTTCTGTACCAAGACTAAATTACTATTCACGTCACAATTCCCTTAATTATTTACGACACATTCTCCACGATTTATTTTTTATCTAAATCTCAATTATTGATAAAATTGTTTTATATTATTAATACTGTTAGAATTATCTACATACTAAATATATATACAATAAAATATCGGTTTACAGTGTGAACGGGAAGGCTAATTTGCATATTGATATTAAGAATTTGATTTTAATAAATATGTGCTTAGTATTTCTAATTGTTTTTTTTTTCTTAATGAATATGAGCAAAAATCTCGGGGATAAATCTTAAAAGAAATCCATTAACAAAAAAAAAAATAACTGTCATTTTATTCTTTACTTCGTATTTTAACAAAAAAATTAGCAATGAAAGACGGGGGTGATAAAAAAAAAATGATAGAAGAGTATGTTTCAGTTGTTCCATTTTTCGATTATACGCCCTCTGTTTCAAATCATTTTATCTGCATTCTTATTTAGTTTCATTAGCTTTTTTATTTAATATGATATATTATTACATTAAAACTTAAATACTTGCACCCGAATGGTGCATATATTTGCTAATTTTAATATACTTTCGGATACTATCCAGTAGCCTGTAATAGTAGCTTTAGAAATATATAACGCTAAATATGACCTGGCTAAAAAAAAAAGAAAAAAAAAAGAGGAGAATAATGATAATTATAACCACTCTACCGACATCTAAGAATCTGTCTCAACAAGCTTTTGTTATCAGCAGACAGTGTAAATATAACTTCATCGAAGCAACTAAAAAATTTAAAAAAAAACAATTTTCAATATTATTTCACTATTAAATTATTTATTCAGAATATATATATGTTTACCAAACCCTCTGCATGCGCAGGATGTGACACAAGGTCAATTTCTTAAGCAGAGCTTTAAATTTTTGAATTCAGAGTTTTCTTTTTCCTAGACTGGTTGCCATACCAAGGTTAAGTCCAGCCTGCCCTACTATCTCAAGGGTATAAGCGCTATGTGAAATGCAACCAGCTCGTCCTGGATTTGAACTCAGGTTGACGATTAGCATTTCCTACGACTCTAACCATCACACCACGCGCCTCCATTTATTTAGAAAATATACTAGGATGGAAACTTTGCCGTAGTATTATATTTCAGACTAAAACTATTTAAAAAAATGTTTTTCGGAGCTTATCAGGGATTTTGTTAAATATCTGTGGTTGTCGAGGAATAAATATGCTAATTAAAAAGAATTTAAAAAGAAATAAAATCAATGGTCAAATTTATTAATGAGTAGATTTTACTTTTCTGGTATATCACCAAAAATGAACGTATTTATGTTTCTATATAATAAGTAATTATATTAAACAGCAGTTTGATATATTTACTTAAGAGTTATTGCAAAATAGTTCAAATATGTAAAAAGTATAATAACCTTCATTTAACATTTTCTTCACTCTTTTGTCTTTCTTTCTTTCTTTTCATCTTTTCATTATGTTTGATTGAAACAGATGAGTGTTATCGCTTCCGCGCACTGACATCTCTCTATCTTTTTCCTAATTTCTTGTTATATTTTTCTGTGTAGCCTAATATTCGTTTCTTTCTTTCATTATAATAAAAACGGAATGATCCATTATCGAGGGGTAATGCCGACAGGATCAACGCATTTTTTGTGCCTACCACCCATGAGCTTCGGATTGTGGGTGGAACCACATAAAAATGTCCTTGTGTCACACCCTCATAAGTGGGATGAGAGGCAATTACCACGAGACTGCGAAGATTACGGAACTATTACGCGAACCGTCTACCTCGAGGTTTTAGCGCTCTGTTGCGAGTTACTCTATGTCTGGCGCACATTTAGTTTGAATGTACTAGTATACTGAATACTGTATGATCATCGCATCTATACAACTTTTCGGCTGATTTCTCCTCTGGCCTTGTTCAGGTATTTCATTTCGAACTCGGGAGCCTTCTTGTCATAATCGGAGCCATCACGGAACTTTGAACCCAACCCTTTATTCAATTCACGGGGGTATCCTGTTCTCATTCCGCTAACCATAGCTGGGGTACAGGTGTTAAGCTTAGTTAATTATTATTTTATGTTACTGTCGCCCTTGACCACAATTGAACCTGCGGCCTAGAGATAACTGTCACTTAGAACTGCTTTAATCCAACGTCTTTATCCACTACGCTATGATTCCAATTGTATCTGTAGTTACTATATAGTGCTTGAATGTTTTATTTTCTTTGTGTTATTTGAATTATTCGGACTATTGTCCTCATCTTCACTGATATATACACAACGTTTCGGCGGATGTGCCCTCTGGCCTTCTTCAGGTGCTCTTGAAGGACTCAGGAATCTTCTCGAACTCGGGAACCGAGTAAGACAAGAAACACTTGAAGAAGGCCGGGGGGCACATCGGCCGAAACGTTGTGTATATAACAATGAAGTTGAGAACAATAGTCCGAATAATCCAAATAATACAATTTATAAAGCCTCATCACAAAAATTACGAAAAATAATTATTTCCTTGTTTTGTTTTATCTTTCTGATTAATGTACAACTGATCTTTTAATGTTTTCATTTTGATTTTGTTTTGTTTCTCGTTTTTTCTTTCTTTTTCTACGTTAAGTGCGTGATGCCTTTTTTACGTTAAATAAATGCATATCACCCTTGGAAATCCCCCGACGAATTCGCTCAGGAAAAAATAAATTTATTAGAAAATACATATATTTAACAACTCCTCCGCACGAGCAGGATGTGACACAAGGTCAGTTTCTTAAGCGGAGTTTAACAGGTTTGAATTCAGAGTGTTATTTCTCCTAGATTGCCATACCAAGTTTACAGAGCCTAGTCTGCCCTACTATTTATCCATAGCCGGAGGGAGAATAGTTGGATTCATACCTTTTCAAAAGGTGTAAGCACTATGTGAAAGGCAAACAAATCGTCCAGGATTTGAACTCGGCTCGACGAGTCCATTTCCTATGATTCTAGCCATCACACCACGCGCCTCCATTTATTTAGAAAATATAGTTGGACGGAAACTTTTGCCGTAGTATTATATTTCAGACTAAAACTATGAAAAAAAAATGTATTTTCGGAGCTTATCAGGGATTTTGTTAAATTTCTGTGGCTGTGAAGGATTAAATAAGCTAATTAAAAAGAATTTAAAAAGAAATAAAATCACTGGTCAAATTTATTAATGAGTAGATTTCAGTCTTTTGTTATATTACCAAAAATATGCATTCTCCCGATGAACGTATTTAATTTTTGATATAAGATATATGCAATTAGAAAGACTAATGAAAGTAAATGAGAAAAACATTATATAATCATATTTTTATAATAAAAAAGTAGACTTAATATTGGGCAAAGCAACAACAAAATATTAAAAATATGATTTGATATTATTTAAAATTAAATTACTACATTAGGTTTATTTGAAACAGACAGGGGATAATTAAATAATTAAGCAGCTTGGACTCTAACTGTTCCTATTACTCCCAGGTTTCATTGCTAAATTTAACTAAATTATATATATATATATATATATATATAATGTGAAAAGTATTAGCATATGAAGGCGGTCAATACTAAAATAGCAGAGCAGCTTTAAATATAATATCCCGTAACTACATTTTCATGCGTACTTGCAATCATCAGACGGTTAAAATGTTAACCGTCTGATGTTTGCAAGTACGCATGAAATTGTAGTTGATATTATATCCATAATATTTAATTATATATATATATATATATATATATATATATATATATATATTAGTGTGTGTGTGTGTGTGTAAAACATTTTATCTTGGAGGCCCTTTTCTTTGTATACTTAAATATTTTATAATTTTCTATTATTATTATTATTTTATATTTAAAATAATAATAAATAAAATACAATGTGTAATGAAGAAATTCTAGCCGAAACACGTGTTGGTAACTCATCAAATTCAATTTTATCCATTCAACACTTTCCTTTATTTATCCTTTCAACATATTGCCGTATTCATTTCCATTTTCAACTTACACACATAAGATTATGCGTTAAGATGCAAGTTCCTGACGAGGTCTTAACTGATCGAAACCGCTGTAAACCCATAAATTTTCCAATTATCATATATATATATATATATATATATATATATGTACATGCATACTTACATACATATGAGAATGAGAAAGATGTAACAGCTGAAAGATAACTTGGTATATTTAGCTTCATTGCAAACATAGTAATTCGTTGTATATGAATGATCTAAAAGATAAATTCAAATTGTTATTAAGACAGAATAGACCTGCTAAAAACATGAAACAAAAATCAATAATTTCTTACATCATTTGGCTGGTATTAAATTGCAGCGAGTGAAATCAACAATTATGCATATATCTTTCCGTTTTACAAGCATGGCGGTCGTCTGCTTCTCATAGATGCACTGATAGTGCAACATGATCGATAAAAATCTTTTCAGTTATATTGTAATATAAATCAATGCGGCTACAAAATTCAATAAAGTATCTTTTGTTGTCTGTAGAATTTTGGGTAAAACACACCTCAAGTTTTATGAAGATAGCAACGATGTTACTAAAAAAAAAAAAAAAACGAAAAAGAAAAATCCCAGTAAATAGAAAACAAAACAAAAAACAAAATGGTGTCTTACCGAGACGAGGTCATTTAGTGTATACTAGTTATAATAATAGCGATATGGTGTCAGAATATCACTTACTCAATTAAAAAAAAAATACAGAGATTTAATCTTGTTACATTTTTTTTTATGTTGATAGTTGTGTTGTACTTAGTTAAACGCTGCAGTTCGTTCGTTCGTTGAACTCATTCCAACTGATATAAATTGATAAAAAAAATTAAATAAATGCGTAAAAATAACAAAACATTCCCATATTTCCATTTCTTTTTTTGCTTTTGTATGTAATTGACAATGTTGTTATCTACAAGTATATCTGTGTAACCAGTCTTTCAGCCAATCCATCAAATTTTATTATCACTAGCACCTTCCGGGTGCATATATGTAAGTTTTAATGTTATAAGATATTATATTAAGTTGGAAAGGCTAATGAAACTAAATAAGAATGCAGATAAAAAAAGATTTGAAAAGAGGGGGGTATAATTGAAAAATAGAACAACTGAAACTTGCTCTTCATTCACTCCCGCCTTTCATTGCTAAATTTTAGATTTAACCATTTAGTTAAAATAGAAAGTAAAGAATACAATTACAGTTATTTCTTCTTATTATAATTTCTTTTTAAGTTTTGCTTATATTCATTAAGATAAAAACAAAATTAGAAATCAATAATACTAAGCACATATTTATTAAAATCAAATTGTTAATATCAATATGCAAATTAGCCTTCCCGTTCACACTAAACCACTATTTCGTTGTATATATTAATACGATTGCATGTTATTAGTAATTAGATATAGCCAAGAGTATTGATAATGTAAAACAATTTAATTAATAATTGAGGTTTAAATAAAAATGAATGGGGAATATGACGTAAATAACACAGGGAATCGTGACTTCAGTAGTGACATAGTTTCGGTTAGACAGACAGACAAACACATCATTTCCATTATAATAAGACTACTACTAATAATAATATGAAGTAAACTATCTCAAAGAGAAGACCAAACCCTGCACGACTGGGTGGGAACGGGATTCCACTGGGAAATGTGCAAGAAATTCAATTTTCACCATACAACTGAATGGTGTATGCACAAGCGTGAACCTGTCCTGAAGTATGAATCCTATATAAATTCTCTGGGACATTGAGATACAAAGGGATCACCTAATCTCGGCCAGGAGACCAGGCCTAGTATTGATTGACAAGAAGTGAACTTGTCATCTCGTAGATTTTGACGTCCCGATCAATCACCAACAAAGTGAAAGAAAACGAAAGGATATACAAATACTTGGACTTTGCCAGAGAATTAAGAAAACTGTGGAACATGAAGTTGAAGGTCGTACCAATTGTAATTGGTGCTTTTGGAACAGGGGCCTGGAAAATAATCTGTATGAACTGGAAATCAGAGGAAGAATCCAGACCATGCAGACTACAGCATTATTGAGATCGGCTGGAATACTCAGAAGTATCCTGAATACCTGATACTTGCTGTCACTCAGCCTCCAGTGAGCCACCGGCTACGGTGGATGTGAAAAAATTTATGGAGATATAATAATATCAAGCAAAAATTGATAAGACACAACAAACTGATTATCATCCTAGAAACAGTGTAAATTGTTACTACAAATGTATCTATTCCCAATTGCACTTTATCTCTTTAAACCATTGGTTTCCACTCGATCGCCGAAGTGAAGCAACGCTGAACCTATTCAGTACTTAGATGGGTGACCACAATCAAAATGACTTGATTCGGCATTAAATAACCCGAAAAGCGTTGATATTCCGTAAAACAAACCAACCAACCAACACGAAAGGGAGTCTATTTTCGATCTTTCTGGAACGCTTCCTCTTACTATCTTATCTAACCACTTAAAATGGAAAGAAATAGTTAAATCAAAACAAAAGTTTTATGATCTCAGCAATTACGAAACTTGTTGAAAAAAATGTTCTGCAAGGCAAGAGGAATCAGAGAATTCATAAAAATCCCAACCCAATAATTTTATTTCAGTTCAGTGGAGTGCAATAAACGGATGCTTACTTCTTTAGCGATGAAAACAAAAATCCTTGCTCAGTGGTTGGTGGATCGAAAAAAGTAAACGCTTGGGATTCCCGCTTTTTGTCGAGCATTTTTCATTGCAAATTTACGAGCGTCCATTTAACTGCAAAAAGAAAAGCAATAAAAATCTTTATGGCGGCCATGTTTATTCCTTAAAAAATCGATTTCCATTTACTGTGAATTGTGTTCATTATTTTTCTCCTTTCTCGTTGTACTTTTTTGTACTTGGAGAAGGGGGGGGGGTCAATTTTATTCTATTTTCGCGCGTTATTTTCTGAATGAATTGAAAAAAGAACATCCCATATAAAACTTGATCTTATTTTACATAAGTGGCTTTTATATCGGGGCTTTTTTTTATTTTTTATTGGCTATGAGAAAATTAGGCTTTTTTCTTTCTGCAAGGAAATAAACCAATGACAGCCCCTCCCACCTAAAAAAAAATCACCCCCCCCGCGCCAAAAAACAAAACAAAAAATACAAAAAACAACAACAAAAAAGACGAACAACAAAAAAACAGAAGAGATTTAACAAAAAAACAGGAGAGATATAACAATATATTTAACACATTTAGACCGTTTTTATCTATACATTTTAATTATATATATATATATATATATATATATATATATATATATATATTGATAAAAACGATCTCAATCAGTTAAATATATTCTTGAATGCCGAGTCATATCAACAATGAAATAAAACAAATTCAGACTTGACAATACAAGCTCACATGTAGTCGAGTGTGAAATTATATTATATATATATATATATATTAATAATAATACATAGATAATAATATCTTATTATAATGGAGATTGTGTGTTTGTCTGTAACCGAAACTATATTACTAATAGAGTCACAATTCCCTTAGTTATTATACATCACATTCTCCATGATTTTATTTTTATTCAAACCTCAATTATTAATAAATTGTTTTACATTATTAATACTGTTGACCATATCCACATATTATTAACATGCAATTGTATTTATATATACAAAATATAGTGGTTTGCAGTGTGCAGGAAGGCTAATTTGCATATTGATATTAAAAATTTGATTTTAATAAATATATGCTCAGTATTATTGATTTCTAATTGTTTGGTTTTATATTAATGAATATGAGCAAAAATCTCTCCAATAAATCCATTAACAATATTAACAGTAATTCTATTCTTTACTTCCTAATTTAACTAAATAGTTAAATTATGAAAATTTAGCAATGAAAGACGGGAGGGAAGAAAAAGCAAGTTTTAGTCGTTCCCCCTCTGTTTCAAATCTTTTTATCGGCATCTTATTTAGTTCCATTAGCCCTAAGTTAACATAATATTTTATTACATTAAAACTTAAATACTTGCACCCGGAGGGTGCATATATTTGCTAGTATAGATAATATAGTTGCTATATTTATTAGTAAATAGTGCTCAATATCATGGACAGAGCATCTATATCTGAGTTAATGTTGCGTGGACATGGAGTCTAGGGCGCCTGGCTACTGACAATTTCTTGCCTATACGATCTTTAGACTAAGTCTTGGTCTGAAGATCGCATAGGCGGGAAACTTTCAGTAACCAGACGTCGTTTAAATATATATATTGTAAAACAACCATTTCTTGCCAAAATAAAGATATGAAAAAGTCGTAGATAAGAGTTAAGAGTATTTTTTCTTTCTTTTTTCTGTTGAAAATGCATTTTAGAAATATTATTAAGATATAATATAAAATGTTCATATCAGGTAGACTGGCTTGACATGTCTTGATAAGTCTGCAGTTGATTTTCGTGATAAAACATATTGTTTTGATGTTTTTCTTTTTCCCTTACGGTCCGCCTTATTTCGTTTCAGTTGCCCGGAGTATGTGTTTAAATATGTTAATAGTGTGTCCTGTCGGACAGCGATAGATCGACAGTCGAAACAGTAGAAACGAATAGGAATGAAGTAAATATTAAAGGAAGAAGAGAAAGAAAAGGTAAAACGAATGGAAATGAAGCAGACCCCCTAAATTACGGTGTTAGGAAGCCAGTTGTTAGGAAAGGCAAGAATCGTCGTGGTTTTGGATCTTGTTCGGCTTGTAATTCTGCCAGGACGCGTGAGAGGATGATGACTATAATTGTGAGGGATAATGGGTGGAAAAACAAGTATCCAATTGAAGACGGTAGAAAAATGATATTTTGAAATGAGGAGAGGGTAAATAAATAAACAAAGGTGAGGGGGGTAAATAGAGAGTAAGAATAGACAGAGTAGCCACAAGAAAAACGGATAATAATAATAATGTATGTGTAAGTGAAGATGAGAGATAAAATGCCATAGGGGAAAGTGATGGTCGGAGAGAAGACGGAAACTAGAGAGAAGGTGGTGCCTGTTAGTAGGAAAGGGAGATAAGTGGTTATATGGAGAGCAAGGAGATGAGAGGAAGAAATGTTGATTGATTGAGTGGAGAGCAACTTTAGAGAAGGATCATATGTGTGAGTCCGGAAAAAGGGGAGTTAGAAAATATTACCCTGATGATCCAATGGATAAACGAATAGAAAAATCAAATCAGAATTAATAGACTCAGTAATTTTTCTCATTCAAATGTTTGGACAAGATATTCTATATTTATTTCATTTGATTGTTTTGGTTACAAAGAGATTCTTGTCTAATAAGTATTAAAACGTAAAAAAAGCGACAAAAAAGTAATTATTTATCAAACCCGGCTTTTTAAAAAATTTTTACGGCATTCAACCTCGGCACGCGACAAAAATTAATTATTTATTAAACGCGTTTTTTTTTTTTTTTTTTTTTTTTTTTTACGGCATATTAACTTCGACAAAGTTGTGAAATAAATTCATTCTTAATGTATAATACAATTTTTTTATAAACTCCGTTTTTTCTATTTAACCCATAGATGGGACCCTAACACGTACTACCACTCCGGGTCAGAGTGGACCAGGAAGCAATGGGATGAAGGGGTGCTCCACATTCCCCAAACCTCCAAACTGGAACCACACCATCAGATAGAGTTTAACGTCATTCTCAGGACATGTAGACCCTCAGTCAGCGCCTTCTAGCACCCATATAAAAAGGGGTCGGGGCTTGCCATAAGGGCAATAGGGTTGGGAAAATCATATAGGTGCTAGGGCTTGACGTGACCAGCCGATTGATCGGAGGGGGCCTCTCCGACCGCCCGTCTATCCCAAGATAGTGCCAAAGTGGAGTATTGCAAGTCATGGACTGCTCATCTACCTGGGTTATATCCTTAAGCATCACGGGTCGCCATCCACGACCAACAGGTGGCCCCGTTGGGGGGAGTCTTACCCCTCTGCAGAGGTGCAGTCGTTGCATTCTAACGCCCCAGCCGACAGGGCGGTAAACCCGGTTTTGTTAAAACCAGTATGCAAATTAACCACACCGTATATTGTGTATACGTTTATTTCTTAGTGATATAAAAGACACATTGCAGGATTTTAAATGAACTAATAAAATGGGCAGTTTTGAGTCAAATCTAATTCAGATTTTCATAGAAACATCGTTAATGAATAGAATTTATTCCATTCTATATATCAATATTAATAATTTTTGACTATAAATTAAATACTCATTGATAAACTTACATAATTCTTAGTGGCATTGTCAAGTAAGCAGTTATGTAGTCTCGGTTACAGACAGACACCGAATCTCCATTATGATAAGATATATATGAATATATATTAATTCTAAATATATATGTTTATATATAATAGGAGATATACATAATAGAACAGTAAAAAACTATAAATTAGTAATTTTAAATTCCCAAAATGGAATGAGAATTAGATTTTACTTTCATTAGTATTTCTCTGAATGTCTGAGATAATGATGGCTTGATAATTAGTATTATCTGTGTTATTCAGACTATTGTCCTCATCTTCATTGTTATCTGTATATCGTTTCGGCCGATGTGCCCCCCGGCCTTCTTCAGGTATTTCTTGTCGAACTCGGGAACCTTCTTTTCGGACGGGAACCTACTTGTAATCGGGAAGACGCTAAAATAATTTCCTTAGTATAGTGCTAGTGAAAAGGGGATAGACTTCCTCGTTCTCTGGCTGATACCGACTTTAGGTCGCCCCGACGACTTTACTTTTACTTAAGAACAGAGCCTAATATTACATTATATATATATATATATATAAGAATTTTTCTAAGAATTTATTGAATGAAATGAATCACGTTAAATAGAGAATATATTCAAGAGAAAAAAACGGCTAAATGCGCCATTTTCACAGATTTTAATTTATAAAATTCTTCTGTTTTATTTGAACAAATAATTTTATAAGTGTCTTTTTTAAACCAGTATAGCAAAAATTATGTTATTTCTTTACATTTTTTCGAATTTTGTAGAAATCCCATATATATATATATATATATATATATATATATATATATATATATATATATATATGTGTGTGTGTGTGTGTGTGTGTGTGTGTGTGTGAACAAAATAACAGATTAAGAAGAATCCGACAAAATGAAAACGAGAGAGAGGGGGGGTGAAGAGAGAGAGAGAGAGAGGAAAAGAGAGACAGAAAGAAAGAGAGAAATAGACAAATCCTGTTTCAATGCACTAGTTTGTATATGTGTATCTAATTATACACATATGTGCGTTCCTTTTTTGTGTAGTTTTTAAATTGTTTGATAGAATCATTTTCATTGGTCCGTTTCCTTTTGCATAGTAAGATTTTCCAATTGCCAATCTCATTTGTTCGACTGACTAAACATGAAGCCAAAAAAATTCCACCATTTTCCCGCCTCAGTTATTTTCAATATCGTTCCTTCTTTGCGGAGATTTCAACAGTCGTCACACTTGACGGATTTGCTTCGTTAGTTAAATCATGTAAATGCTGGCTTAGATAAGTTTTTTTTTACTTATTTTGTTCATCTATCTTTTGTTTATTTTGTTTATTTTTCATTATTTATTTATTTTTATTTTTTTTTGCTAAGGCGGGACCTCGTTTGAGCATCACATTCGAAATAGACAAAAACACGAAGGTAAATGATGAAAAAATAGAAAATGGAGGAGAAATATAAGAATTTTTTTCGGTTTATTTTGTTCATCTATTTTTATTTTTTTTTTTTTTTTTTTATTTATTATTTTTTTCTAAGGCGGAGTTTCGTTTGAGCATCCCAATCGAAATAGACAGATACACGAAGGTAAAAAATATTGCCAACACAGACACACACGCACACATTACATATACTAGCAACAGAAAACACCCCCCGGGCGTCGTAAAAATTAATTTTTGAAAGACATTGCCTGAGAGGTTGGGAGTTAAAAATTCAATATCAGAGGGTTTGTAACATAAGTAAGACAAATCCTCATATTTATTAAAGAGGTAAAAAACAACAACAAAAAAAAAAAAACAACCAAAAAAAATAAAAAATAATTTGAAATGAAAACTGTTCCCCATCCCTCTCAAATAAAATGTTGCGTGCATGTAATAATCAACCAATTATTTTGAATATTTTCCACATTCAATTTTACACAAATTCGTAGATATTCATTTATTTATAAACTTTTTAGTTAACTTCTTGTTTCTGTAAAAAACAAACAAATAAAAACAAAAAAAAAAAGGACGAGAGTAAAAAAACAATTTTTAATATTGCTTAATCAAATTTTGGGTGTATATAGCATAAGAATATTGTATTGTGAGCTATGACGTAGTTTTTGTTACAGACATAAATACAGACAATCTCCATTATTAATAGATATGCGTGTAATAATATATTGCAATTCAGTATTACATTCTGTTTTTCTGTCGTGCAAGCTATTCTATTCTTTGGATATACACAACTGTTTCAAATTTAGTTTAAGAATTTTAAATAACATTAAATGCGGCTTTTTATCTTATTCATTTTTTCTTTTTCTTTTCTTTTTCCCAATATAGGTTTTAAAAATAGTTACTTACAAATACACAAAAATAATAATTGAGCCGTTAGAATAAAGAAATGCCCATAATTTTGATCCCTTCTGTCCTATTTAGATAAAAAGTTAAAGCAGGAAAATTTTATCAGTGAAAGGTGGGAGTGATGAGAAAAGCTAGCGTTCAAGTTTTTCTAGTTTTCTGTATAATGTTTGATTGCATTAACAACTGGAATACTTGTAAATTCTTGCTTGTAAGATTAATAGATGTTTGATATTTGTTGTGTATTTATCAATTTGCTAATACTCTGTTACCAAAATGTTAAATGAAGAGATACGCATGAACAGAGAATGATTTTTTTAATTTTCCAAGGTATTTCGTAAATTTCTGTTTTGTCAGTTTTTTGTTTTGCTATTTTTTTATTCTTTTATTTTCATTTCTAGCTTGTCAAAATCTACCTCACTTTGCCTCTATCTATCTGTGTATGTTAATATATTTCTATCTATCTGAGTCTGGTCATAGCTATCTATCTATCTGAGTCTGGTCATAGCTATCTATCTATCTGAGTCTGGTCATAGCTATCTATCTATCTGAGTCTGGTCATAGCTATCTATCTATCTATCTATCTGAGTCTGGTCATAGCTATCTATCTATCTATCTGAGTCTGGTCATAGCTATCTATCTATCTATCTATCTGAGTCTGGTCATAGCTATCTATCTATCTATCTGAGTCTGGTCATAGCTATCTATCTGAGTCTGGTCATAGCTATCTATCTATCTATCTATCTGAGTCTGGTCATAGCTATCTATCTATCTATCTATCTGAGTCTGGTCATAGCTATCTATCTATCTGAGTCTGGTCATAGCTATCTATCTATCTGAGTCTGGTCATAGCTATCTATCTATCTGAGTCTGTCATAGCTATCTATCTATCTGAGTCTGGTCATAGCTATCTATCTATCTGATCTATCTATCTATCTGAGTCTGGTCATAGCTATCTATCTATCTGTCTGGTCATAGCTATCTATCTATCTATCTGATCTGGTCATAGCTATCTATCTATCTATCTGAGTCTGGTCATATATATGTATTTCTATCTTGGTAAATACAATTTTAATCTCGATATATATATATATATGTAAACGGAGTGTGTCATAAAAATATCGAGATTAAAGTTGTATTTACCAAGATAGCAATGAACAATGAATAGAACGTTGATTTTTTTCAGAATACTAGGTGTGTCATAAAAGTACCGAGTTTGAAGCTGTATTTACTGAGAAAAATGAACAATGAATCGAACGTTAGTTTTTCACGAATACAAGGTGTGTTAAAAAGTACCAAAAATCTCGATCCTTTTTTTACACACCTTATATATATATATATATATGTATATATATATGTGTGTGTGTGTGTGTGTGTGTGTGTGGTTAGAGAAAAGTAGACAATCACGGGATGTAGTACAAGATTGATGTTTATGATAGGTAGTGATGTCGACGTTATAACGTTTCGGTCTGTTAGACCTTCTTCAGGACGTTGGATTGAGTTCTTGCTTTAACGGTGAACATTTTCATACTGGTGAGTTAGGAGGTCGTGAATAGGGGAAGGGTGGTCAATTGATGGTGTTAGTAGGAATTTTTAAGTTGGTAGTGGGAGTTCTATTTTTTCTGATGGGGTGTGTAGCTAGTAATGTTTTGTTAATGATGCCACAGGTGTTTGGTGTTGAAAGAGGTCGTGGGTGGTCATATGCGCTGGGTTTGGTGGAGATATAGTTTTTATATATATATATATATATATATATAATATATATATATATATATATATATATATATCACTATACATTTCTTATTAGTTGAGGTTTATTCAGAAGGCAACGCCTGATATTGTTTGCGGGACGATCGTGACTGGATATTTCTCCGGAAGGTTTAGATTCTACAATTCACTGCATTTATATGTCTATAAGAAAATTACAAGAAAGACATTATGAATTGAATGAAATAGATGAATTGCGGCGAGGTGTGGGTGGGGTAGAATGAGAAGAGATGTGTGTTGAGTAGAACGTACGAATGGTTGGCCAAATAAAGAGTATTTATGCAAGAAAGAAATGAAAAAAGAAAAATGGGTGGAGGAAAACGACACTTGATTAAGTTTTCTAATCTGAATTCATATGCATGAATCCATCGGAATTATCTCAAGTATGAATACATCCATTACAAAAATCATATATATATATATATGAATGTATATCCCCACCCTCGGCTACGGGTTAAATAGTAACACTGTGTCCCTCTATAAGGGTGGCCTTGGTTTTAAATAAAGCACGAACGTTTACAATACTAATTTCTAAGCGGAGTACAGCTAGTTTGAACTTAGTTTTTCTTCTACACTGGTTGACTTACGATGGCCAAAGTAACTAAATTTCGTTTCGAATTTGATATCAAAACTAATTTTAAAATCAACTTTTTGGATGTCACATTAAACCTTATATAATATATGAGATATCTTACAATCATATAATTCATATAAAATTAATAAAAATGTATATTATATAATACATAATGTATGAAATATCTTAAAAGTTTACAGTGAGTGGACTATTGTCACTATCAGCCGGAAATCGAGAGAGTCTATCCCTTTTTAGCTAGCTCGAGACCAGGGAGATTATTTTTGCTGAGATTGAGAGCCTCAGCTACCATCAGCTCCCCATTTTACCGTTAGATCAGATTACCCAATCTATACTACTCATGAGCTGAGTTGGCGGGAACTGATATCGAATCAGGCGGATGTTCAAACCGACTGAGCCATCTTATGATATAATGTACATAAACTTGATACATATGTATATAATTATTTACTGAGTGTAACTAAGATGCGATACAAGGGCTAAAATATTGGGCATCCAGTGAGAATCGAACTCCCTAATAATGGTCTTCTAATCGAGCTTACTAAACATTATACTACACTAGCAAATATATGCACCCTCCGGGTGCAAGTATTTAAGTTTTGATATAATAAAATATCATAGTAAATAAGAAAGGCTAATGAAACTGACAAAGAATGCAGATAAAAAGATCTGCAACAGAGGGGTATAATCGCAAAATAGAAAACTTTGAAAACTAACTATTCTATCATTTTCTATTACTCCCCTCTTTCATTGGTAATTTTTCCTAATTTAACTATTTAGTTAAAATAGGAAGTAAAGAATAATATTACAGTTATTTCTTCTTGTAAATAAATTTCTTTTAAAGATTTATCCACGAGATTTTTGTTATTTTCTTAAGATAAAACCAAACAATTAGAAATCAAGAATACCAAGCACATATTTATTAAAATAAAATTTTAAAAATCAATATGCAAATTAGCCTTCTCGTTCAAACTGTAAACCGCTATTTTGTTGTATATATAAATACAAATTGCATGTTATTAGTACGTAGATATGGTCAACAGTATTAATAATGTAAAACAATTTTTTATTAATAACTGAAGGTTTAAAAGAATGAAATCATGGAGAATTTGACGTAAATAATTAAGGGAATTGTGACTTGAGTAGTAATATAGTTTCGTTACAGACAGAAAAACACACAATCTCCATTATAATAAGATGTATATGAATATATCATACAATACATAAATCATCTTACAATTATATAATAAACATGTAAATATAATATCATATGAAATATATTACAATTGTATAATATATCCAAATTAGATGTCATGTATATAATATCATATAATAAGCATGTCATATATACAATATAATATATATATATTATATGATAAGTATTATATGTCATATATATAATATTCTATAAAATATATATTATATGAAAGTGTTATATGTCAAATATATATTATGTAATATATATTTGTTCATCATACAACGTGTAATGAATAACACGTGCGATACACTGTCCACATCAGGAGTGATAGTACAGTTTCGGGGGCTAAAACGGGACTGCTACACCCAGTGCAACCAAGCAGTCTTTTGGCCACCGGACAGGGTATATATGTATATATATGTATATTAGATAATATATATTATATTATATGATATACATAAATCATGATATGTATTGTATGTAAAATGTATAATATTACATAATACATACTTTATATATATCATGCATATTAATAATAGAGATTCGCTTCCAGTTTTTGTCTGTAACTGCTTACGTCACATTACCCAAAATCGTCATAATATAGAATAAATACACACAAAATTTAAACATGAAACATTAGACAGTCTTCATTGTTTTTTTTAAACAAGTTTTAATAAATACATGACTGGTATTATATATCTATATATAGTTTGTTTTATATTAATACATATTTGAAGTTTACATTTCAAATTGTTTTAATTTTTAATGAATTTGATGATTTTTACTTACATAGGGTACACACTCGCTGACATTGAATTTTTTACTCCCACCCCTCAGGTAATATGTTTCAAAAATCTATTTTTACATCGCCCGGAGAGCGTTTTTTTTTTATTTTGTACTAGTATATCATAACTATAATATTATATAATATATAAGATGTATTATATGTCATATATATTATATGATATACGAGGGCCAGACGATCAACCAGCATGACTACAAAGCGATGCTGTGGCGTTTGTTTCGTTCAGTGCGCGTGAAGAGGTGAGAGATGAGGAAGGATAACTCATGAGAGCTTCACCATGACAAAGCACCTGTCCACTGCGCTGAGTATCCGAGAGTTTCTGGCCGCGAAGAACATCACTGGAGCAAACGTGGCTCCATGTGATTTTTCCTTTTCCCCAAGCTCGAGGGGTTCATCAAGGGAATCCGTTTTAAGGATATGCACGACATCAAAACGGCCGTGACGAATCCCGGAAGAATCCTTCCAGGAGAGCATAAAAGCGTGGCAGAAAAGGATGGGAAAATGCATTAGACTCCAGGGGGAATTACTTTGAAGGGGATAACTTGTAGTTTAGATTTGAAATGATTTTTGTGATACCAGTCCTGGAACTTTTTTGACATGCCTCGTATAAATTATATGCCCTAAACATAATCTTATATAATATATATAAAATGAAATATATCAATGTGTATGGTTGACAGTATTAACTTGAAGAAGCAGTAGTAATCCAACGTACAGTGTTATTTGAAGAGTGCTCAATGTATGTGATAGAGCGTTAATAGATAAATAAATAAATAATTGTTTTAATGCACATTGGAACAATTTTGCCACTATTTCCCGATGACTGTTATACTGCAAGAAACCAATGGTAGCAAAATTGTTCCAAAGTGAATAGATATAAACTAAAACATTTATTTATCTAAAATTATATATATATATATATATATATATATATATATATATATATACTAAGAGAAAGATTAGAATATAGTGTAGATAACAAGGAAAAAGTAATAATAACTATCTTAGAAGATATAAATAAACTATCACTACATATCACGCAATTTAACCTCACTTTTTATAATGGCCTCTCCAAGTCCTTGACCTCAAAACTAACAACAGAATATAGACATACGGAAACTCCCTTCTACTGAAAATCAGAAAATAAACAGTGTTTACGCTGATGTACCAATTTGCGGCTAGTCCATTTTTGTTTTAACCTAATGAAGTATCATAAACATTTGATGCATATTTTTAAGGAGTTATATACTTCAAAAGTTATAAAGTTAATAGATCCGTTAAAAGCTTCCACTTGGTTCCGCCATCCGCTGCAACGATGTCTAATTGAAAACACAAGCCACTACAAAACGAAGACGTTGGCGCCATTTTTATGGTGCCTTGGTCATTAGCTTCGTCAAAGGAAACTGTCTTCAGGTCAATCTATATATTAATACTCGTGTTCCTTAATTGCACGACCATTATCATCTTGCTTTACCCTCTTGTTAAAAATGAGATCGTCCAAAATGAAATGCAAAAATATAAATACGGTAGAAAACAGGTTTTTGAAAGTTATTTTTTAATACTATTTCTCTGAATTTTTTTAAATGAAGCTTGATGATTAGTCTTATCTGCATTATTCGGACTATTGTCCTCATCTTCGTTTTTATATGTACAACGTTTCGGCCGATGTACCCTCCGGCCTTCAGGTATTTCTTTTCAGACTCGGGAACCATCTCGGATTCGGGAACCTTCTTTTCGAACTCCCGAGATGGTTCCCAAGTCCGAGAAGGTTCCCGAGTCCGACAAGAAATACCCGAAGAAGGCCGGAGTGTACATCGGCCGAAACGTTGTACAGATAACAATGAAGATGAAAACAATAGTCCGAATAATGGAGATAATACTTATTTTTTAATGTAAACACGCCCTTTTTACGTGAAGGACTAGTACAATTCATTCGTCGAATCTCAACTTGTTCCTCCTCCCACTGTGCTGAACGAAAATAAGCTTAACGAATATCATCTATATATGAATACTCGTGTTCCTTAATTGTACGACCGTTATCATCTTGCATCACCTCAGCTTAAAAATGAGACCGTCCAAGATAAATGCAATAATGTAAATCTTGAATATCTGGTGTTGGTTATCCGCCGAATTCTTATGTGTGACGTCACCTCAGCTAAATAATGGACCATTCCGTTTTTATTATAAAGAAAGAAAGGGGAGAAAAAGAACATGCTACACAGAAAAATACAATAAGATCGAAAGAGAGTAGAGGAAGTTAAGCGCGCGGAAGTGATAATGCTAAACTGTTTCAATCGAACATACTGAATGATAATCTGGATTTAACTCTCTCTCTTTAAATCTTTTTTTCTTTTCCTCTTGGAAAAGAAAGAAAAAAAGATTTAAAGATTTAAAAAGAGAGAGAGAGAGAGAGAGAGAGAGAGAGAGAGAGAGAGAGGAGAGAGAGAGAGAGAGAGAGAGAGAGAGAGTTAAATCCAGATTATCATGATTTTTACATATTGAACTATTTTCATTAGCTATTAAGTAAACATATCAAAGGTTGTGATAATTGAATTATCATACTGTGGGATATTCACATTCTACTGAGTGTGTCATGTCGGACTGCTCAGCCATTAGGATTCGATCCTCCATCATCACGGGTCATCATCCACTGCAAATAGGTGAACCTAGTCGACGGGGCGGATGGGAGTTTTAAATTATATAAGATTATCGTAAAATTTGACTCGTTATTTCACCTAAATGATTATTTTCTACTTTGATATTAGTATTTTGTCTATTCATAGTGTGTTCGATGTGTAACGGTTATCATCACAGGAAACGGACACGCCGACCCAAGTTCAAATCCTGGACGAAGCTGTTTGCATTTCACATAGTGCTAATACAATTTCTATATTAATTACGGAACCAACACTGAATGTTTATTTCTTATTTTAACTTAGTCAAAATTCTTTGTTTATTTCTTTCTCTTTTGCCTTTTTTCTTTCTTCTACCCTTTTCCCTATTCCATTGAAGCAGACGATAAATGCTATCGCTTCCGCTCTCACCTTTCTTTCTTCTCTTTCTTTTTCCCCACTGTCGTTTAGCGCGTTCTTTTTCTTCCCTTTCTTTCCTCAAAATCACAACGGCATTATCCAGTATTTATCCGAGGTATCGACAGGGTGTGCACATGGACGCATAGTCGTATTAATACATAGACTAACATGACCTGTATATATATATATATATATATATATATATATATATATATATATATATATAATATATATAAACATTGTATGATAATTCAAATATTAACAACGTTTGATATGATTACTTAAGAGGTATTACGAAATAGTTCAATATGTAAAAAATATAATAAGCTTGATTTAACTCTTTTTTATTATATTTTTTACTTTACTTCCTTCTTTTCATAATGTTCGAATGAAACAGATTAGCGCTATCGCTTCTGTATGTTCATCTCTATATTTTTGCAGTCCCTTTCTTATTATATTTTTTCTATGTAGCATGTCACTTTTCTTCCCTTTCTTTGCTCATAATTAAAACGGAATGTTCCATTATTTAGATGAGTGAACAACACTTATAAGAAATAAGAATTCGGTGGGAAAGCAACACCAGATAATCAGGATTTATATTTCTGTATTTCATCTTGGCCGATTTGGACGGTCTCATTTTTAACCAGAGCAAGATGATGTCGTACAATTAAGGAGTAACACGAGTACTAATATATAGATTGTTGTTATTATTGACATTGTTATTATTGTTATTATCATCATCATCATCATCATTGTTGTTGTTATTTCCACGTGCTATTGCCCTTTTCTCAGGTTTTTGTTTTATTTTTCCAAGGGCTCTCACTGCTTTTTATTTCTGTTGCCATAATATCTTCTTTTTTTTCAGCTCCCCGAAAATATCCAGATATTTCTCCAGTTCCAACTTTACTTTTAGTCTGCAATTTGCTGGAACGACCAAATCCACCAGTTGACACGTTCTTTATTTTCTGTTTAAATAAGGCTATGAATAGTCTTTTAGATTCCACGTTTGGATTATCCATTTTTCAAAATCTCAGAAAATATTATGTGTGCGCATGGGTTTGTGTTTGTGGTGTTTTCCAAGAAGAAGTTTGTGTTAATAACATTCGGTGGTATGGTTAGATTCTAGTCAACTGCACTGGATCCCTGGATCATTGGATCACTACCTCTCTCAAACAGTCGTGTCTGTTCTTGTATTCTTCCGTGTAAGTTTACTGCATTCACTTATTAAATGGTTGACTGTTTTCACTCCTGCCACTTCTCTCTGGCACTCTCTCCCTCCCCCTCTCTCCTTCTCACCCATTTCTCACTCTCCCGGTCTCCCCCCATCTATAACGCTCTCACGCT
This sequence comes from Doryteuthis pealeii, assembly GCA_023376005.1. Classification (NCBI taxonomy): domain Eukaryota; kingdom Metazoa; phylum Mollusca; class Cephalopoda; order Myopsida; family Loliginidae; genus Doryteuthis; species Doryteuthis pealeii. The sequence goes on along the minus strand of CM042143.1, from coordinate 120,049,215 downwards.
CTCTATTGTGGACTAGCCTAGCTTACCTTTCGTAGAGAGTAAATGAACTGGTCCAAGACTATTTGTACATCGGTGTTTTAGAAAATCGTGCTGATTGTTGAGCCTGCTCCAGAGCACTTCGGCCTCTGGAGTGGCTCGGTAATAAAATGAACAGCGTCGATCCCAGGGGGCTATTCCCCCAGGCAATACCTCCCCCCTTGATTTAAAAAGCAGGGCTGGGTTTATTGTCCAGCGCCTGAGGCGCCCCCCACTGGAGGGGGAATGCCGACGGGATCGACGAATTTTTTGTGCCTACCCCCCCATGAGATTCGGCTTGTGGGTGGGCTCACATAAAAATGTCCTTGTGTCACGCTCTTATATGTGGGATGAGAGGCAAATATCCTGAGACTGTGAAGATTACGGAACCATTACGCGAACCATCTTCCTCGATGCTTTGTTGCGTATTACTCTATGTCTGGCGCAAACTGTATTTGGATGTACTAGTATACTGAATATTGAATGAATATAAAACTCTCGGTTGCTGTCTGTCTGCCTGTCTCTCTCTCTCTATGTAGAAATATATGAAGTGTAGGCTGAGTTTTATCTCTTTTTAAGCTTTTACATAATTGTTTCTTATAATATTATTTAGGGTTGCTATTAATAGTTTTGTTAATAATGGGGGATTCCTGTGGCGTAGCGGGCAAAAATGTTGGACTGTGACATCAGAGTAAATCATTACCCTTATTCTCCTCCTCTTTTTCTTCTTCTTATTATTATTTGATTTTCTTTTTTCCTTCTTTTTCTTTCTATTTATTATCATTAGTAGTAGTAGTCGTATTTTTTCTACTTAGACTTTTTTCAAGTCAAGAGCGAAATATTATTTACGATACCACTTAATTAAAACCCCTAGACGAAAATTCCCTCCCATTTAAGCTGTTTATTGCAACATAGCCATTATCAAGTCATTATCGCGGTAATTTCTAAAGTAAAATCTTATGATAGAGGGTTTGTCTTTGCTCGTTACTTGTGTAATTTCGCACCGGTCTTTTTTGGAATTTAAGCGAGCGAAGAACATAAAAAAAAGTTTTTTTTTTTTGTTTTTTTTTGTTTTTTTCGAGCAATGATTTGGGGCTGGCATTCGTTGTCTTATTTTGAAGAGCTTGCTCTTAAGAACAAAGAGAGGAATCAAGATATCTACAGATATTTTAAAGTAGTGATAGTGGATACATACATAAATGTAAGAATTACAGGGAATTTATGCAAACACGGGCATATAGATATATATCTATGTTATGGTGTCATTTAAAAAAATGTATTATATCTTTATTAGAATACTTCTTGTCAAAATAACGCGATTATATACGTGGATAGAAACTCACTCTATCTCACACAAATATATATATACACTGGATGACACTGATAGCTCTCCCCTTCGCCAATATGAGACTAACACTACTCATAACCCATAGGAGCTTAATAGTACTATAGCAGAGCGCGTCTGAAAGCTAAAATATCAAAATTATGCTCTTGTTGAGTTCGAACATATATATATATTTTTTTTTTTTAAATGTTGTTTTTTTAAAGTTGGGCATTATTACGAAGCATTAAAAATATATAAATGAATGAACTCGATATTATGGAGTATTGGATTTACTTATATTTTTATTATTATTATTATTATTTGTCATAAATTTTCGGGTTCGTTAGATACCCTTTATCAAATGAATGTTATTCCTGTTTAACGGCTTTTTTTGTCTCTGTTGTTATCGATAGCGGCAGCGTCTGTGAAATATATATAATAACGGAGAATTCCGATGTCTGCGTTCAATCCCTTCACGTGTGTTTGTAATTTTAGAATCCATTTTCTGATTGTTTTCTAGATTGCGTTGTTGGAAATGCGTGTTCTATTAGAATGCATTTGAGGTGTGTAAGGTTGTGTGTTAGCGTGTTAAAATGAAGTGCTATTGTACTATGCGGGGGATTTGAGATTTATAGTGGATTTGTGGTTATTTAGTCTTAGTCTAAAGGATATTGATGTTTCTCCCACATATCCGCTATTTCTGCATTGTGTGCAGTATATATATATATATATATATATATATATATATATATATATATACACTCGTCCACCTGAGTTCAAATCCTGCACGAGGTTGTTTATGTTTCATAAAGCGTTAATACCCTTGGGTAAGGTATGCATGCAACAACTCTCCCCTCATCTAAGGGTATATATAGTAGTACAGACTGGAATCTTTAACATTGACAAGTTAACTAGTCTAGGAAAAGGAAAAATTAATCCAAATCTGTTAATTTCCGTTTATAAATAAACCTTGTGTCCCATCTTGCTCGTGTGGAAGGGTTTGTTTTATATATATATATATATATATATAATATATATAAATAAATAAATGAAACTGCAACAATGTAAATACGATGACAATTTTGAGCGAGGTACATTCAGTAACTTGGCGATCAGAGTTCAATTCCGGAAAGAGGCAGTTTGTGTTTCACTGAGCGCCATTGAATCCATCTATTCTTCTCTCAACTATGGCAAATAGTAGGGCAGACTAAGTTCTTAGCAGTGGTAAGGCAACTAGTGTAGAAGAAAGAAAACTTTGAATTCAAACTAGTAGTATTCAGTTTACAAATGACCTTGTGTTGCATCCCGTTCGTGGTGGAGTGGCTGGGTAAATACACACTGTAGCTTAACTGATAGACTGATTAATTGATTTTTATTGCATGTCAACCCATCTAAGATTATTCTATGCCTAAATTCTAGAGAATTACGTACACAGTACGTTTATATCTATATATTTTGTATAGTTGTTCAAGGGTTTTTTTGGCTTTTGGCGCACAATTATATATGAAGTATTTCTATCGAATACAAAAATAACGCCCAACTTAAAAAACAACATATATATATATATATATATATATATATATATATATATATATATGTATATATATATGTATATATATATATTTGTGTGTATGTGTGTGTGTGGAGAAAGGTAAACAAACATGGGATGTTATAGAAAATGGAGGTTTATTGTAATAGTGGTTTTGAGTTTATGTAATTATAACAAATCTCACTATCACCCCATCTTCTTTAACACCTACAATCAAAATTTACACAAATATTCCAACAAACAGAATGTTAATTATACCCCCGCCTCAAATAAAACATACAGACATACACTCAAAACCAATCCTAACCCAAACACCTAACACCTGTGGCACTATCGGAGTCCACAATGATACACTCCCTATTAGAGAGAGGGAGAGTCCACCATCAACCGACCCCCGACCCTTATTCACGACCTCCTCAATTCATTAGAAGGAAAATGTTCACCACTGAAGCAAGGACTCTATTCCTAAATTCCTGAAGATGGTTTAAAAGACCGAAACGTACATCACTACCTACAATAAACATCCATTTTCTACAACATCCCATGTTTGTCTACCTTTCTCCATATATTTCTCCCATATATATATATATATATATATATATATATATATATATACTAGCAAATATATGCACCCTCCGGGTGCAGTATTTAAGTTTTAATGTAATAAATATCGTATTAAATTAGAAAGTCTAATAAGAAGGCAGATAAAAAGATATGTAACAGAGTCGGGGTATAATAGAAAAATAGAAATGAAACTTACTCTTCCATCACTCCCGTCTTTCATTGCTGAATTTTACTTATTTAACTATTTAGTTAAATTAGGAAAATAAAGAATAAAATGACAGTTATTTTTTCTTGTTAATGGATTTCATTTAAGATTCATTGAAGAGATTTTTGCTCATATTCATTAAAATAAAACCAAACAATTAGAAATCAATAATACTAAGCACACATTTAATAAAATCACATTTTTAATATCAATATGCAAATTAGCCTTCCCATTCACACTGCAAACCGCTATTTTTTGTATATATAAATACAATTGCATATTATTTGTATGTAGATATAGACAACACTAATAAAAAGGTGAAGCAATTTTTATTAATAATTCAGGTTTAAATATAAATAAAATCATGGAGAATGTGATGTAAATAACGAAGGGAATTGTGACTCGATTAGTAATATAGTTTCAGTTACAGACAGAAAAACACACAATCTCCATTATAATAAGATATATATATAAATATATATATATATATATATATACTTAGATGGGTTACCAGTTAAGTTGGTATTAGAATGATTCTAAGTTGGCCCTTTCTTCTAGCGGAATGTTAAAGTTATTCAGGTTCAATGTTGAGAGCTCGATGTTCAATATCATTGAACAGAGCAATATAATTGGTAAAGAAAAATGCTTAAAATCGGTCATTTTGTAGTTATATATATATATATATATATATATATATATATATATAATGTGTGTGTCGGGGGGAGAAATGTGAGGAGGTTAATCTGACAGTATGTGGAGAAAGGTAGGCAAACACGGGATGTTATAGAAAACAGACCGAAACGTTGCATCATCGACATCACTACCTACAATAAACATCCCGTGTTTGCCTACCTTTCTCCACATACTGTCGGATTAACCTCCTCACATTTCTCCTATATATATATATATATATATATATATATATATATATATATATAATTGCCACTAATGATGTATTAAGTGAGGTATTCCTTGTTGGCACTAAAGGCTTGCAAGGCAAAACGACCCGACCTTATACAGATAAGCAACATCAACCCGCGCACTTAGAAGAGCCCAACATCGTCTGAATCCTTGTCCGTATTTTCCCTCTCAATTATCTTGTATCGTTCGCATTAAAAGAATAGGCTTAGCAATATTTCTGAGTCTCTTTTCTTTTGAAGAAGACAATAAGTGACTCGAGTGCTTTCTTGATCGTGATTGATGGACCACAGAGACCAAACCGTCTGTTACGAAAACCTATCGGGATTTGGGATCTAAATTGAAATAGACTTGTTTGCGTTGCGTTGGAGCACAATTCATTTCCGCTTGTGGTTCGCTTTTCTTTTTGATTTGACACTCTGGCGTAGCAGCCATAATGAAAGTGAAAACAAGAAGGAAGTAAATATAGAGAAATATAGAAAATAAAAAATAGAAGATAAGAGAGAAAGAAACTAGAGGAATATAATTTTGAAGAACAAGAAAGGACGAAATAATATAAAAGGCAAAGACGACTAAATTCAAAGACAAAATTATGAAGAAATCTAGGAAGAAAAAATAAAACGGGTTCATTACATGTATTTTTATTAAGATTTGCTTAGTAGTATAAAATAGTATTTTATTACTTTCTACTATGGTCTTCTATCTTCTAATCTTCTCTTCGTCTCACGCTGAAGTAGTGCAGCCATACAGTAGTAATGATACTGTCAAATAGTGTCTTATTACATTCTGATATGGTCTTCTATCTTCTAAACTTCTCAGCTGGTCTTTTTGAGAACATCTTCAGTGTTATTCGTCTGAAATTCTTTTTTAGATGGGTCTTGATGTCTATAATTTAGATTTTTCGGACTGTTGTCCTCATCTTTATCTTGGTTTGTAAAATCACAACGTTTTGGTCGTTGTATCTTCCGGATTTCCTCAACCTATTTGTTTGTTTTTTGTTTTGTTTTACGGCATATCAACCTCGGTGGGTCATTTAATGCCGACAAAGTTGTGAAAAAAAATTCATTCTTAATGCATAATACAATTTTGTTTATAAACTCATGTTTTTCTATTTAACCCATAGATGGGACCCTAACAGGTACTACCACTCCGGGTCACAGTGGACCAGGGTTCAATGGTGATGAAGGGGTGCTCCACATTCCCCAAATCTCCACGACTGAAACCTCACCATCAGATAGAGTTTAACGTCATTCCCAGGACATGTAGACCCTCAGTCACCGCATTCTAGCACCCATATGATAAAAAGGGGTTGGGGCTTGTCATAACGGCAAGAGGGTTGGGAAAATCATATAAGTGCTAGGGCTTGACGTGATCAGCCGATTGATAGGAGGGGGCCTCTCCGACCGCCCGTCTAGCCGAAGGTGGGGCCAAAGTGGAGTATTGCGAGTCATGAACTGCTCATCCACCTGGGTTCTATCCTTAAGTATCTCTGGTTGCCACCCAGGGCCAACAGGTGGCCCAATTAGGGGAGTCTTACCCCTCTGCAGAGGTGCAGTCGGTGCATTCTAATAACCCAGCCGACAAGGCGGTCCTGTGATCCTACCGTAAGTCACTAATGGTTATAAATAAACTACACACTTCTTGTTTGTCCAGCTTTATTCTTCTTCAAATTTACATTGTTTCAGCGATGGAGGGGTTGGGTAAATATGTACTTAATTGTCCAGCATCTCTTTAGATGTAGTTTTTTTTATAGTTGTTTGCTGTCTTTTTTTTCTTTTTTCTTTTCTTTTTTGTGATACATCGGCTCACAAAGGGTAGTAACAACGGTCCGTACTACATTTCCCTTGTGTGCACTGTTTGCGTACAGTCATGTTTTAGGTGGAAAACTGTATAAACATTCATGTATAGACTGCGCCCACCCTCCCCCCTTTGTCCTTCTGTCATAAATGAAATCTCTACGGTCACTGGATTGCCAAAGATGTTCAGTTATCTTTCCAGTTTTCTTCACTTAGAATTGGGCTAAAGGGTTGTTTTTTTACATTTCTATTCAGTTCTTTCTCTTTCAGTTTTCGGCGGGATTTGTGATTCGTGTCAACATTGTAGGCGTGTCCACAGAGCAGAAAAACGATTGATCCAATCAGCGATTACGACGGTTGTCGAGAAAGATACTATGGAAGCGGCGAAGCACGTTAAACAAACAAAAAACAAAAAAGAACAAGAAAAAGCAAACACTTGTGTGGTCGGCCATGTCTCTATTATTTAGAACGTGCGATGAATTATGAATAGACGAATGCGTTGTCTGACTTTCAAATAAACATCTCTCTCAGCATATATATATATATATATATATATATATATATGTGTGTGTGTGTGTGTGTATGGATGTATGTATGTGTGTGTGTGTATATAACACAAACTAGGGTGGGTAAAATTTTTCAATATTTTGATACGCGCTAGTTGGTGCATATATCACGTAACCGAATCAGTTCAAGTCATAGCAGATACGCACTGGGGTTTGCAGTACAGTGGTAGTTGTTTTACATCATAGATAGGCACAGCCTATCATTTTAAACAGGTAGTGTAGATTAGTTTGATATAACCGGTAAAACAGTGGAAAAAAGTCACTGAACGTTTGAGTTACAGGTCTTAAACTCAAGCTGGTCTGGAACCGGAGTATCCTTGGCCTAGAGAGTCACATAAGTATGTGACTCTTGGAAAGTAGAAGGTTACCTTATCAGAGATAAAGTGGCGGCCTTTTCGGGCAGACGAGTTTTTCCGTCTCTGCATCTTCCAAAGCAAACTATGGATCCCCCAATAAATAAGTCAGCAAAGAAGAAAAAAAACTGAGGTAAAGCAATCCGTCACCATCACCAAGTGGACGCCAGATAACAGAACACTCTAATTAAATAACTGCATATTCGGGTAAACTTCATGCTACACTTTGCAGCTGTCCAATCAAAGCCAAATACCTAGACAAGCCAATCCATTACCACCACCAAGTTGAGACCAGACAACAGAACACTTTGCCTAATTAGATAACTGTATATCCTGCATCCTCCCATTCCCAAAAAAGGGAGACCTAGGAATCGCTAAAAAGTACAGAGGCATAACTCTTACTGCTATTGCAGCTAAGATATATAATGCCCTTCTTAATCGCATCCGACCCGAAATAGAGAAAATCCTTAGGAAAAATCAAAACGGATTCCGCAGAAATAGATCAACAACCTCTCAAATCCTGACTATACGACGAATCATAGAAGGGATTCGAGCAAAGAATCTAGAGGCAACGCTACTATTCGTAGATTTCCCTAAGGCATTTGATTCCATACACAGAGGGAAGATGGAACAAATACTACTAGCGTATGGACTCCCCAAAGAAACTGTTGCCGCCATAATGATGCTCTACAAAAGCGATGGTACGCTCACCTGATGGCGACACAGATTTCTTTGACATCACCGCTGGGGTTCTGCAAGGAGATACTCTAGCACCATATATATTTATCATATGCCTAGACTATGTACTCCGAACTTCACTAGATAACATAAAAGAAAAAGGATTCACACTAAGAAAGGCAAGAAGCAGGCGATACCCCGGACAATCTATCACAGATGTAGACTATGCTGATGACCTCGCACTTCTTGCAGATACACCGGCACAGGGCGAAGCACTTCTACACAGCCTAGAGCAGGCAGCAAAGAACGTCGGCCTTTATGTGAACTCTGATAAAACTGAGTTCATGAGCTTCAAAAAGCAAGGAGACATCTCCACACTTGACGGCAAGCCTCTTAAGTCAGTAGAACAATTCACATACCTAGGTAGTAATATCTCATCCACAGAAAGCGATGTTAACACTCGAATAGGAAAGGCATGGTTGGCCACCAACAAATTATCAGTCATATGGAAATCCGATCTCCCGACAAGCTAAAGAGACGTTTCTTCCAGGCTGTGGTTGTGTCGGTACTGCTATATGGCTGTACCACCTGGACCCTAACAAAGCTCCTTGAAAATAAGCTAGATGGGAGCTGCACCAGAATGCTGCGAGCGGTCCTGAATAAGTCGTGGAAGCAGCACCCCACAAAAAAGCAACTGTAGGGCCACCTGCCCCCCATCTCACAAACCATACGAGTAAGACGGGCTAGGCATGCGGGGCACTTCTGGAGAAGCAAGGACGAGCTCGTAAGCGACGTACTACTATGGAAGCCAACACATGGGCATGCTAATGTGGGCCGACCAGCCAGGACCTACATTGACCAACTATGTATGGATGCTGGCCACAGCGCAGAGGAGCTATCAGAGTCGATGAATGATAGGGAAGGTTGGCAAGAGATAGTTATGGATATCCGTGCAAACTGCGCGACATGATGATGATGATATCCTGCTAAACTTCCTGATACACATAGCAACCGACCACTCCAACTCCAATCTACCTCCCCTCATTAAAGAAATAATCAACGGCTTATATAAACAACCTCTGAATCAATTGCCCCATATTGTTTACCCGCCGACCATATATATATATATATATATATATATATATATATATATATGGGCGGCGACTGAGCTAACCCGGCCCCATATATATTTCAACAAACCACCCAACAAAACCCAGTCCCCAGTTTCACGTAGGAAATAACAATAATAATCAGCTCCAATACCTTGATGTATTGATTGGTGCTAAGAAAAAACCCATTGACCACTTATTCATATAGAAAGCCCACGAGTAACAGTTCATACACCCTTAATTACAACAGTGAATGTCCTGAGCAGTACATAAAAGCTATTAAAAAACTTTGACTCATTTTCTCCTCAAAAACAACATTCTATTCCAAACTTGAAAATACTGAATAAACCCTTATCAACGATTAATTTTCTAAATACATAATCGAGTAAAAATTAGACAGACCATTCATAATATTAACTTTAGCTAAAAAAGGAAGAAATACTATACCGAAGACTTCCAGTCATAATATAATACATTATCATTACCAGATGCTTTGATATTATCTTATTATAATGGAGATTGTAGGTTTGTCTGTCTGTAACCGAAACTATATTACTATACAAGTCACAATTTCCTTTATTATTTACATCACAATCTCCATGATTTTATTTTTATTTAAACCTGAATTATTAATAAAATTGCTTCACATTTTTATTAGTGATGTCCATATCTACATACAAATAACATGCAATTTTATTTATATATACAAAAAATAGCGGTTTACAGTGTGAATGGGAAGGCTAATTTGCATATTGATATTAAAAATGTGATTTTATTAAATATGTGCTTAGTATTATTGATTTCTAATTGTTTGGTTTTATTTTAATAAATATAAGCAAAAATCTCTTCAATGAATCTTAAATGAAATCCATTAACAAGAAAAAAGAACTGTCATTTTATTATTTACTTCCTCTTTAGTCTTTAAACTAAATACTTAAATTAGAAAAAATACCAATGAAAGACGAGAGTGATGGAAGAGTAAGTTTCAGTTGTTCTATTTTTTATTATACTCCCTCTGTTTCAAATCTTTTTATCTGCATTCTTATTTAGTTTCATTAGCCTTTCTAATTTAATATAATATTTTATTACATTAAACTTAAATACTTGCACCCGGAGGGTGCATATATTTGCTAGTAATATTAATAAAATAATTTTAAAAAATAAATTCGAAATAACGTTTCATCCACCAACCCCAGCAATAAAGTAAAATTATTTATTTATTGCACAAAATTTAAAACCACTGACCTTGTCAGCAGCAACAACGCATCTCCTACCCAACTAGCTGTATTATCGAGACTAACGTAGTGTACGAATTCAAATGTGCCTTAAGATATTGTTTCTCTAAAATTGGAAGGAGTGCAGAAAGTAAAAGTGAAAGAACCTTCGGTGGATTCATTCACCAATTCCATCTTGATATGAAAACAGATGGTCAGACAATTGGAAAGAAAAGGAAAGAAAATCCTCGGAGAATTGTCAGAGTTCAACAAAAAGAAAAAAAAATTACCAACACAGACACACACACATTATATATACTAGCAACTAAAAAACACCCGACGGGCATCGTAAAAATTAATTTTTGAAAGACATTGCCTGAGAGGGTGGGAGTTAAAAATTCAATGTCAGAGGGTTTGTATCATAAGTAAGATAAATCCTCATCTTATTATAATGGAGATTGTGTGTTTTTCTGTCTGTAACCGAAACTAAATCACTACTCAAGTCACAATTCCCTTAGTAATTGACGTCACATTCACCATGAATTTATCCTTATTTTAACCTCAATTATTAATAAAATTGTTTTACATTATTTATACTGTTAACCATATCTACATTCAAATAACATGCAATTGTATTTATATATACAACAAAATAGCGGTTTACAGTGTGAACGGGAAGGCTAATTTGCATATTGATATTAAAAATGTAATTTTAATAAATATATACTTAGTATTATTGGTTTCTAACTGTTTGGATTTATTTTAATGAATATAAGCAAAAATCTCTTCAAGGAATCTTAAATGAAATCCATTAAGAAGAAAAGATAACTGTCATTTTATTCTTTACTTCCTCTTTTAACTAAATACTTAAATTAGAAAAAATAATAATGAAAGACGAGAGTGATGGAAGAGTAAATTTCAGTTGTTCTATTTTTCGATTATATCCCCCTCCGTTTCAAATCTTTATCTGCATTCTTATTTGGTTTCATTAGCCTTTCTAATTTAATACGATATTTCATTACATTAAAACTTAAATACTTGCACCCGGAGGGTGCATATGTTTGCTAGTATTTATTAAAGGAGTAAAAAAAAAAAATAAATAAATAAATAAATAAAACAATTTGAAATGAAAACTGAGCCCCGTCCCTCTCAAATAAAATGTTGCGTGCATGTAATAATCAAACAATTATTTTGAATATTTTCCACATCAATTTTCCACAAAATCGTAGGTATTTATTTATTTGTAAACTTTTTAGTTAACCTCTTGTTACTGAAAAAAAATATAAAAAAAAGGACGAGAGTAAAAAACAATTTTTAAAATTGTTTATTCAAATTTTGGGTATATATAGCATAAGAATAGTGTGACGTGAGCTATGACTTAGTTTTTGTTACAGACATAAATACAATCTCCATTATATATATGAACGCATGTCCTGTATAGTTAACAAGATATCTTAGCATCTTATTGTGTATATGGCCGGCTGCCGACCTGTTGTCACGTTACAAAAAAGGTGAAACCGATGAACAGTCACGTGATATATATCAGAAATCGATTGTTGGACGATGAAAAGGAAATGAATAAATGAAATGAAGTTGCTTTGAAGTAGTTCTTATCGTTAATTGGCCAAAACAAGATACGTAAAAGAAATGAGATCACTGAGAGGTAGAAATAAGAAAGCCGGATATTTGGCTACGAAATTGAACGGTTGAAAGAGCAGTCATGAGGTGACAGTGAGGAAGATAGGGTTAGAATAATGATGTTGAAGTAGAAATAATTGGAGAAGAAAATTATTATTATTATTTAGAGGTGCGTGGTGTAATGGTTAGAGTCAGAAGATATGGACTCGTCAACCAGAGTTCAAATCCTGGACGAAGCTACAGTTCGCATAGCGCTAATACCCTTGGTAAAGGTATGAATCCAACTATTCTACCATCAGCTATTGGCAACTAGTAGGACACACTGAGTTCTTTAACCATGTTTAGAAAACCAGTCTAGGAGAAGGAAAACTGAATTCGAACCTGTTAAAGTCAGGTTGGGGTAGTCACTAGTAGAATAGGCGCAGTCCTAATTAGTGATCTATAAAAAATAAATTTGAAAAAATATATATATAAAAGGGAAAGAAAAAAAAACAGCACCGGATACAATAAGGGAAGACAGAAAATATTGTATTTATGGGTAAAATATTTAAAAAGAAAATAAATAAATAAGGTGATGATTGCATGGCAACTGGAAAGGTTTATGTCGAGGAAGAAATTTAGCCTTTATGATATAAATAAAAATACATGGAAAATTATGAATCAGATATAAAATACATCCACGAAATACATCTCCAAACATACACCTGTAAGTGAAACTTGAGTACCAACGTTTCTCTCAGACTCTAACAGTTTTTGGCATTAAATAACCCACAGGGTTATTATACCATTAAGTTAACTAAACCAAATGAAGTTAAGGAAAATCATTTATACCAATAATTTGATATTAATGAATATGTGCTTAGTATTGGAAGGGCCGGGTTAGCTTAGCCGGTAGAGCGTTCGGCTAGAAACCATGAGGTTTTAAGTTCGATACCGGCCCTCGCCAACTCAGCGTATGAGTAGCACAGGGATCTGTGGGGTAAAGTAAGGAGCTGATGGTAGGTGTGGCGCTCCACCTCAGACGCAAAAAACAATTTCCTTGGTCTAGCGCTATTGAAAAGGGGATAGACTCCCTCGCTGTATGGCTCATACCAACATTAGGCCGCCCCGACGACTTACTTACTATACCAACAAGCAAAAGTACGCTCCCTTTGATCATAAGTATTTAATATATTAATGTAATAAGATATCATATTAAATCAGAAAGATTAACAAAACTAAATGAGAACGAATATGAAAACATTACACTTATTCAAATTAAATTATATATAAATTTATATATTTGATTTCTTTTAATGCGTTTGAGAATTATATAATAGTATTAGAAATCCGTAACGGCAAATAATTTGCTATAAACTCAGTTTTGCTAAAATCATTATGCAAATCTTTCCTACCATATACTATGCAAACCCGAGCTTAAGTGTTTGAAACAAGATGGAGACGTCTCCACACTGAATGGTAAGCCTCTTAATTTAGAAGACCAGTTCATATACCTTGATAGTAATATCTCATCTAGAGAAAGCGATGTAAATATACGCATAGGAAAGGCATCGATTTCTATAGATAGATTATCGATCATATGGGAATCTGATGTCTCTGATAAGATTAATCGAGAATTCTTCCAAGCTCTTTCTGTGTCGCTGCTAGTATGGCTTTACTATTTGGATGCTAAATAAACATTTAGAGAAAACATATATGGATATTACACAAGGATGCTGCGTGCAGACTTGAATAAATCTTAAAATCATGAAAATAATGTGATAAATAATGATAATTATTTGTTAACAATTACAGATTCAAGTAACTAATTTCAACATTAATAATTACACCATAAAAAGCAGCTGTATGGCCATCTATTGTCTATCACAAAAAAAAAACATCGAAGTAAGACGAACAAGACATGTTGGACATTTCTAGAGAAGCAAGGACGAACACATGAATGACGTTCTCCTGTGGACACCTAAACATGGTTGATACGTCAGATTCTACGACATGTCAGCACTTGTTGGGTTATTTTCTGCCGAAGATACGTTGTTTTATTCATTTCTGATGGGTATTCAAATTTTTGTTAAACTCAATCTCTTTTAAAAACTCAATTTCTTTAAATACATTTTTTTAAAATCGTTTTTACTATTTAACCCATAGATGGGATTCTAACAGGTACTAATACTCCAAGTCAGAGTGGACCTGGGAGTAATGAAGATGAAGAGGTGCCCCACACTTCCAAGTGCTCGAAATTGGAACTTTCGTATTAGACGCCGTTTAATGTCATACCCTGGATACCGTACACATGGACACACCAGTTTAGGCCGAACAGCAAAATCCTACATCAATCAGCTGGGTACGGATATTGAAGTCAGTATACTGTTGGTTTGAACAACAGCAACTGGCTAAGCACAATTGAACCCGTGCCAAAGACAGCTGGTATTTATGGAAATCAAGAATAGTCCATTTATGTATTTGGGTGATTCCAGTTATTGAGTAGACGGATTATGGGTACTGAGTAGAAGGATGATGGATGCTGTGTAGAAGGCCTACCAGGGACTATGACCGATAGGCATTGTTGGCGAGAGAGTGACAAACAGACAGACAGACAGACAGACAGAGACAGAGGGAGTCAAGAATATCCGTGCTGTCAGCGGGATCTGATGATGATGATGATGATGATAGAGAATCCAATATAAAGTAAGAGAAAAAAAAACAACAATAAATGCAGTGATAAAATAGTTGATTTGCTATTAATGAGAATAAACTGAGGGGAAACAGACGCTGAGGTTGAGAATTAAAGGGGGGGGGCGGAAATACGGAATAAAAGACGATAATAATTGTGCTCTTAAAAATGCGAGTACTTGGGTCAATAAAGAAAGACAAAAAGAATTTTAAAGAAGAACAACATTGGGGAAGACATCGAAAGAAATGACGGAATAACAATGAGAAAATTAAGAAGGGAATGAATTGCACGAGAAAACGTCGAAACCTAATTGCTAAACTCATAAATTATTTGGCTAAGAATTAAATGTTTATAAGAGAATATTGTTTATCACACTCTCTTAATAAAACAAATCACTGCTTTCAAAAACACAGACAAATACTCATTCTTCTTCACGCAGCATATATATATATATATATATATATATATATATAGGAGAATAAGTGCTTAATTGGAGTCGTACCTAATTTTGAAAATTAATTAATTTTCAACGAATTAAGAGGAATATTAACCTACTCTAAACAAATCGTAAAATCTAAGAAGTCCGTTTAGTGTAGAGGTTATGGGATCGGCCTGTCAGCTTGGCAGTCCGGTTTCAAATCACGCACAGGGCGGTCTTCCGATCTATAGCTCTGCTGATGAGGCCTAATAGGCCGAAATGTACATACAGAGATTGATTTTTCTCGATTTGTTTAGCCATACATTTAATAGGTATTCCCACCTAATTCATTATTAATTAATTAATTTTCAAAATTAGGTACGACTCCAATTAAGCACTTATTCTCCCAAAAAATTATCGGCAAAAAAGCCATTCCAAACATACCGTGTTTACATATATATATATATATATATATATATGACAGTATGAGGTGAGGTAAAAGGAAAAGTGAACAACAATAATGACTCAAACAAGTCCAAGGAGGTGAGAAATATTTCGTCCTTGAGACGCGAAGAACATCCTCAGTCTGACTTTATTCAAAGCAAAATACGTACATTTGTGTTTATAGACGAGAAAGTGAGTTAGTGGTGGAATTGAGGGGTAGGGAGGATTTGAATGAAATGAGAATCACATCCACGAATTCCTATATGATGTTATTCTCATTTCAATCAAATCCTCCCTAACCTCCCTACCCCTCAATTCCACCACTAACTCACTTTCTTTTCTATAAACACAAATGTATGTATTTTGTTTTGAATAAAGTCAGACTAAGGATGTTATTCGCGTCAGAAGGACAACATATTTCTCTCCTACTTGGACTTGTTTGAGTCATTATTTTTGTTCACTTTTCCTTTTACTTCAACTCATACTGTCTCCAACCCTCCTATCTTCATAATGCCATATATATATATATATATATATATATATATATATATATATATATATATATATATATATATGTGTGCGCAATAGAGTGAGTTTGTTTAAGTGCATATCAAAATGTGGGTCATTTAATGCCAATGTGTGTGAGAGAGAGAGAGAGAGAGAGTGTATGTAAATATAGTCACACACAAACACACACACGTGTGTGTAAAAATAAACATTCACACAAAAATACACACACATATATATATATAAATATACATATGTGTGTGTGTGTATGTTTATTTTTACACAAATATATGTGAGTGTAATTGTATTCACACACAGACACACTCCTATTTTCTCTATGATTATATATATATATATATATATATATATATATATATATATATATATATATATATATATATATATATATATATATATATATTTGTGTGTGTGTGTGAGAGAGAGGAAGAATTTTTCTGGGATAACAAGAAAACGTATTTGAATACGTGTGCGCTCGTGTAAGCAGTGCCTTTGTTAGAGTTACACACAAACAAACACACATATATATATATATATATATATATATATATAATGTTGAAAAGAGATATAAAGAAAAGAAAGTATTGAATGGATAAAATAGGATATTTTAATTAATTTTATCCATTCAATACTTTTTCCCTTTATTACTCTTTTCAACATACCGTCGGATTCACTTCTATTTTACACACACACACCCACACATATACATATATATATATATATATAGGCTAAGCCTTTAACGTAGTTATATATTTTTGAGTGGCGCCAGTGAATTGTTTTGGCGTCTAAATTAAACCAGAATTTTAGAGTCTCTTCCTTCTTGTATAATTAATGAAATAATTTCTTGCTCTCTAGCATAAGCGACCCTGTGGCATAAAAAAACTAATCCCAGGAGAGAGAGAGAGAAAGAGAGAGAGAGAGAGAGAGTTATTTATAAGTTTAACTTATATTTGAACATAAATTACAGTTTTGAATAATAAAACCCGAAAGTATGAATTTATTTTATATGTATAGCAATTGTCTTCTGCATTCTAATTAATACTATTTATTTGTAAGTTGCATCTGTTTTGAATCTAACTATAATTAAAAAGCAGACACGTCTGCATAAAATTTCCTACTCCAGATATTAGGTTGGTGCAGTTAAATATTGTGGAATGCAGTGAGAATTTATAATTATCAATTCTCATCAACAAGGAAGAGTATGATATGTATTTACCCAACCAGTTTGCCAAGGGTAAGATACAAGGTTACCAGTATATATATATATATATATATATATATATATATATATATATATATATAATATCAATGGTAATATTATGGTTTTACACTCATAACTTGAAGTTTCATGGTAATCGAATCATCAGATGAGTTCAATGGTTGAGATCTTAAAAACCAGTCGTGAAATGGTTGAGATTTTAAAAACCATGAATCTGATGATTGGATTACCATGAAACTTCAAGTTATGAGTGTAAAACCATAATATTACCATTGATTATAAATCTGCTCTGATTTATTAGCATTGAGCACCTTTTCATGCCAATACTTTTCTCATTTTTTCATTCACTATTCATTATATATATATATATGAGAATGAACAAGATGGAATGAAAACACCACACAATGCTGTTAAAGAGAGAACAATTTATAACATAATCATAGCTGATATTGATCAATATTTCGATTTTACAAAAATCTTCTTCAGAGCCCGTTTACTCTGTGGCGTTTGTGATCGGAAATAAGAGTAAAAAAACAATTAAAATTTTTTTTTAACTGTTATCTCCGATCACAAACGCCACAGAGTAAACGGGCTCTGAAGAAGATTTTTGTAAAATCGAAATATTGATCAATATCAGCTATGATTATGTTATAAATTGTTCTCTCTTTAACAGCATTGTGTGGTGTTTTCATTCCATCTTGTTCATTCTCATACTGTCGGATTCATTTCCCCTCTTTTAACTTTTATATATATATAATATAAAGTTAAGGTAGCGTGTACATGAAATCAACAGCGCCTGGTTACTGAAAGTTTCTTGCCTAAGCTACCTTAACAGAGAGAGAGAGAGAGAGAGAGAGAGAGAGAGAGAGAGAGAGAGAGAGAGAGAGAGATGATAATTCAAATGACTGGTAAGTACGGAATGATTCTATTTGGGATTATCGAAATCACAGTACAACCATACTGTCTTCTCTTGTAGGTGCAAACATATATATTCATAAAAGGATTTTCATGAATCCCCAAAACGAGCTCAATGTAAAATAATCAATAAATTAGATTAAATACAGAGCAATATTTAAGTTTCAAAGAAAGAAAAAACTTAAACCGTCATCCTGTTATAATATATATTTCGACCAGAAAAAAAAAGAGTAGCCCTCATCAGACAGTTTTTACAAATACAGAGAATCTCAAAGAAAATATATCACCGTCTTATCTCCTTCTTTTTTTACATGCTTTAGAATTGCCGAGGCAGAGGGGTTGGGTACACACATACATAATTCTTCTAAAAACAAAGGGACAGTTAAGTAAGTTTTATTATTTTTGAAAAATGTTATTAGGGAGATCATCATAATCAGATGTTTTGATTATTTTTCCTACAAAAGATGATGAGCATCTTGGAATTTGGTGGACTATCCCTGTAGCGTAGTGGCTAAAGGGCTGGATTGTGACATCGTAGTAAGCGAGTTCGAACTCTAGTCGTGCTATTACATTTACTAAGAAAAAATTATATCAAAATAAAAATATATAAGACGCAACAGAACAGCATCGGTGGGATATGGGGAATCAAAAACGAAGTGGTTAATTATATAATAAATTAGGGAAATTTGGTAGGCAAAGAGTCAAGCAAGTTAAGTAATATCTAAAGCAAAGTTTAGTTTAGTCTTCGTCCAATATCAAGTAGTAGCACTCATGGTGTAGCGTAATTATGGTCTACTGGGAATTTGGGGATTGAAAAAAAAAACGGTAATCAGATTTCTGGAGAAAGAGAAGAAAAAGAGATAAGAACAAAGAGAGGTTAAAGTTTGAAACGGTAAATACTCAACGGGGGGGGGGGGCATCCACTGACCGACCAATGATCCAGGAACTAAAGTTAAAAATAAACCGGAAAAAAACTAGTTTCTGCCGAGAAGCGGAAGTTGGGTGATCCTCCTACCCCCGGGACGAGAAACGGAAGAAGAGAAAAATGGGTCTTTTTCGGCTGGGCCTTCGTAAGTAAACAGTGCTCTATATCACTGTAGAGCAATTATATTAGGTTAAGAAACTTTCAGTAACCAGGCGCTGTTGATTTCATGTACACGCTACCTTAACTTTATATATATATATATATATATATATATATATATATATATATATATGTGTGTGTGTGTGTGTGGTGTATGTGTATGTATAATGATCTTAAACTTATCTAGTTTAAAAATAAAATATTTACCTACAGACTATTGGCTCACAAATCGTGTGCCACAAAATAAGATTTGGCATTAAATTACTCAAAGGGATTGTCATGCCATTAAACAAAATAACCTAATCTGATCTAGTAACCGTGTAACGACATTCGTTCCGACGGTAATATTTAAAGACTAGTGTATTTACACACTCGTTTTATAATATTAATCCTGTAGAAGAGTTGCAAGTAGCAGAGGTGTGGCTAAGGCATAAAGCATTACTATGGAAAATAGCGAAAGGAAAAGCGGGCTTGGGTTATTTTCCCAGCCCCAATATCAGTAAGACCAGAGGCAAAGAAAGGCACAAGTTAATTCAAGATGAAGTTCGCGCGGGCGCAGAAGAAGCTCGTTACTGCATAATGGTCAGCCATAGCCAGCAGGGAGCATGGACGAAATGAGAAGGCATTGAAAGGAAAAGTATTACCTGGTCGCAGTTTCTGGCGATCGGATTTCAGCGAGATACGTTTCCTTATCCAATCGGTGTATGATGTTTTGACGAGCCCTTCTAACTTGCATATATAAATTTAAAATTTCTTAAAGTAAGAGAAGTTGTGAAACTGCATCAATTAAAACTTGTTTATGATTTCCAACGTAACCAGTTACCTGACGACCTTATGTCTTTATTTAAATTCAGTAGTGAAATTCACACTACTGATCAAGTTCTTAATAGTTCAGCAAACAAACTATTGTATATCCCTTCTATTAAAACTAAATCCTATGGCAATCTGTCAATCAGATATTTTTGTACAAAATTTTGGAACAGTTTTTAAATCGGGTAGTATTCAAGTCAATGCTGACTGTAAAAAAATGTCAAATTATCTTTGGTTTTCATCATCTAAAAAAATGTGCTCAAAAAACATTATCTATTTGAATATTCTCTTGTGAACTGAGATCTTAGTCACCTGACGTTATCATTATTTCTTTTATGCTTTTTTAAAAAAAAATTTGTTTATATATTTACATATATTTTTCTTTATGTATCTAATTATTTCTTTCTATTTTCTTATTAATAATAGGTTATTGTAAGGTATAGCTACTCCCCCTCCCCCTTTTTTCATTCTTTTTTAACTGGTTTAAAGAAAAGGATTGTGATTGAGGGCAACCTCTTTAAGCATGAATTCTTTTCGCTTACCCAGTACAATGAACTTTTTGTGTCTAGTGTGTTTTCTTCCGTTTTTTTTTTCTTAATTTCATTTTTATTCTAATTAACCTGGACTAAGGCAAGTCCAATCGATTTTCCAAAAAATTTCTAAAAGTTATTCTATTGTAAACATTAAACAAAAAGAAAATATATATGGGGAAAGAGCTAGACCCCTAACTGCCAGCTATGTGCAATGAAAGAAACATTACTGCACATCGTTAGCAGCCGCCCCAAAGCGTTTGGTGATAGTCAATACCGTTAGCGATATGATCTAGTCCTTCAGACTATTGCAGGTGAGGTGAGTGACACAATACGAGCTAGCAATCACCAACCCCGAAGAGTTAGTTCAAATTAACTTTATCAAATCAGGTGCCAAGGTACACTAACAGAGTAGAGGAAGAACAAGTCTATTATCTACCGCAGATGATTGGCAGTTGGTTGTAGACTTGGAGACTCAACTGAAGTTCCCCAGTCACTTAGCTGAAATATCACTCCGACCAGATCTGATAGTAGATTCAAACCGCACGAAGCAGTGCATAATTTGGAAACTCACAGTATCCTAGGATGAATTCCTCTCGCTAGAAAACGAAAGGAAGATGACCAAATACCAAGAGCTGGTCGAACAATGTCAAAGGAATTCCTGGGAAATTCACTAAGACACTATAGAAGTAGGTTGTAGGGGTTTTTGCAGGTCAATCGTTGTGCAGACCACTTGCAAAAATAGGGATAGTAGGAGCAGTGAAGGTAAAAGCGCTGAAGGACATTACTGATAGAGTACAAAGTGCTTCCAAATGGATTTGGCTTAGGAGATCAGATCTATGGATATAGAAATGAAATAACAAAAGGGGGGGGGATAAAAATAACAAAAAAAGGCGGGGGGGATAAATAACAAAAAAAGGCGGGGGGATAAAAATTTAAAAAAATATGAAAAAAAAGTTACGAAAAAAAAGTTACAAAAAAACAAAAAGAAAAAGAAAAAAAAAACAGTTCGGATTATCGGAATGTACTGAGACCCTTCTGGCTTGTGAAGGGTTGAGTTTGAAACATTCATTTAAAACGGCGTTTTATTCTTGCGATTGGATTAATTTTTAGGAGGGTAATTTCAAGGACGTGAATTGGATATGTTGATGTGTGCAAGTCTATGTAACTTGTCAGTCGTCTTTATGTGTATCAATTATTTAAACCGATTTTTTTTTAGTCATTTACTTATTTTTTATATTTTATTATTTTAGTTTTTATTAACATATTTTTCCGGGTAGTCTCTGTGTGTGTGTGTGTGTGTGTGTGTGTGTGTGAGTGCGAGAGTGAGTCTATGTAATTCATCATATAGGTCTTGATTTTAATCGCTCATTTAAACAACGATTTTATGCTCACGTTTTTATGTTGCATTTTACTTTTATTCACTTACTTAATAATATTTTCTTTGAAGAGTGTTTGTGTGTGTGTATTTAACTTTAGTCGTTTGAAGTAAACGCGGGTGGGACACACTATATAACTGCTGAAATAATTTAGTACGATTAATTGAAATAGGTTATGGTTATATACGAATAAAATTTTATTTCGTTCCTCTTTCGTTAATTCGATTTTTCGTAGAAAAACGTTATTTAAAAATACATTTAATACATATAGTTTTGAAGGGGGGGGGATATATTTTAGAAGTAAAATAGTCTTGTCGTTCAAACCATCTATTTTTTCATAGAAAAAACGTTGAGGATAGATTTAGTAACATATAGTTTGGAGGGGAGGATACTTTAGAGATATGTTAGTTTCTGCCGTCAATTTTCGATTTTCGTAGAAAAACTTCTTTTTTTTTTTTTAGATAGATTTAGTTTCATAACGTTTTTTTTTTAAATATATATTATAAATACATTAATAACATATAGTTTTTCCATCCATATCATTCTTTTCGTAGGAAAACGTTAAAAAGAGATTAAAATTTTTTTTTAAATAGAAGAGATAAAATCAAATTCATAGAACGAGGTGCGAACTTACCACAGTCGGAATCCGTGAAGAGGCTGAAACCGGGATAAACAGTTAATTTCATTATATATTTGTGGTAGTGGGTGGTGGACTATTCATTGCCTCACACTAACTGTGGTTTCCCTATTAAAGAGTTAGAATTGAAGATACCGAATTCAAGTTGGGTTTGCTATAGGAATGACACACTCGTGTACTTCACTTCTTGTTTTTTTGAATAAAATTTTGGAGAGTGTGCTCACTTCAAATATAGGGTTTGCTATCGAAGCCGATATGATGACCAAGAACCCGTAATTGGCGTTGATGATAATGCACCACTGACAACCACATAGGAAGCGCGTGGTGTAATAGTCAAAGTCATGGAAAATGGGCTCCCGAGTTCAAATCCTAGACATGGTAATTACATTTCACCTAGCGTTAATATCCTTGGGAAAGGTATGAATTCTACTCTCCCTCCAGCTATGGGTAAATAGTAGAGTAGACTGGGCTCTTTAACCTTGATTAGGCAACTGGTCTAGGAGAAGGAAAACTCTGAATTCAAACCTGTTAAACTCCGCTTAAGAAATTGACATTGTATCATATCCTGCTCGTGAGGAGGGGTTGGTAAATATATATGCATCTACTAGATATATTGTATGACTATTATTGCTGTATTAACAATGGCGACTGGGAACAGACCTGGTGACGATTGGAGAGACAATTGGCATTCCGGAAAGACTGGCACAGGGTCAACGTAGGGTAGCTACCCAACTTGCATGCTTCGTGAGAAGCAACCCAAGAACTGCTACGAAGTATCTTGACACATCTTACCCCTGTGGGATCCCCAGAGGGGGGGGGAGAGATTCCAATTAGGACAGACCCGTAATCGGCGAAGATGATAGTGCATCACTACCGACCACCCTGCATGCTTCTTCAAGATGTATTGTACGACTTGGTGTTCCTTAATCTTCCCACCGTCATCAACTTACAACAACCTCTGGTTAAAAATGAGACCATCCAAATCGTCTAAGATGAAATGCAAAAATGTACTGATTATGTGGTGTCGCTTATCCGCCGAATTCTTTTTTCTTATGAGTGACGTCACCTCAGATAAATAATGGGCCGTTCCGCTTTCTTTAGAAAGAAAGAAAGGATATGCTACACAGAAAAATATAAGAAAGAGAGTTGGAGATAGAGAGAGAGCGTTAGAACGTGAAAATAATAACGCTATTCTGTTTCAATGAATGATGAAAAGAAGGAAAGAAAAAATGTGTGAGAGTTAAATCAAGTTTTTTTTGTTTTTTTTTTACATATTGGACTATTTGCAATAGTTCTTAAGTAAACATATAAAATGTATTAATAATTAATTTATCATGTGATATATCCACAGGTCCTGCAAGTTATTATAATATTATTATATTATTTTTCAGCATGAAAATCTCAGCCACGATTTTCAAAGACTGAAGTTAGTAAACCCTTACATTTCTGCCACGAAAAATGATACAGTGTCCAGTATGCCTTGTCCGTCTCACACTGATGGTTTGTGAGATAAAGGGCAGGTGTCCGTACAGCTGCTTCTTTGTGGGGTGCTGTTTCCACGACTTAAATGCTGCGTGGGGTCTTGAACAAGCTAGTTACTCTATTATTGCGCAATATTATTTTTCAGCATGAAAATCTCGGCATACGATTTTCAAAAAGTAAAATTAGTAAACCTTTACATTTCTGCCACCAAAAATGATACAGAAATCGGAATCGAAATTTAGAAAAAAAAACTTATCAATTAATAACACTGAAATAATTATTAATACATTTCGTTTAAAATGCAAACTTTTATAAGTGTAAATTCGTAATAACAGAACATTTAAATGCCCAAGGGTACCATATTAGCGGGAATAATTTATTTTTATTTTTCCTCTCTCTCGTTCGCATGGCTTCCTAGCGTATCTTTTGCAAACTGTTAGCGAAATATTACAAGTGCTTTAAAGTTTACATTACTTTTTATTGCTTGTTAAATCAGTTCAGAATGTAGGTAAATGATTTCCACATGAATTTAGAAAAAAAGACAAGTTGGTCAGTGTTTAAACACTTGTTTAGTTTTTTTATGGGGGTTTTTGGGGGAGGGGAGTCGGGCGTAATAATATTCGGACGAGAATATCAATGGCAATGAAAAATGAATTTATTGCCACAATGGAAAAAGGAATGAAATAACCACACCATATATTATGTAAACATTTCTTAGTAATACTTGCAAATATATGCAACCTCCGGGTGCAAGTTTTAATGTAATAGAATATTAATTTAAATTAAAAAGGCTACTGAAAATAAATAAGAATGCAGATGAAAAGATTTAAAACAGAGGGGGTTATAATCGAAAAATAGAACTACTAATACTTACTTTTCCATCACTCCTGTCTTTCATTGCTAAATTTTCTGAATTCAACTATTTAGTTAAAATAAAAACTGAAAAATAAAATTAGTTATTTTTTCGTATTTTTTCTGCTCATATTAAGTATGATAAAACCAAACAATTAGAAACCAATGATACTAAGCTCATATTTATTAAAATCAAAATTTTTTAAATATCAATATGCAAATTAGCCTTCCCGTTCACTGGGTAAACCAATATTTTTTGTATATATAAATACAATTGCATGTTATTCGTACGTAGATATGGTCATCAGTATTAATAATGTAAAGCAATTTTATCAATAATTGAGGTTTTAACATAAAATTAGGGAATTGTGGCTTGAGTAGTAATATAGTTTCGGTTACAGATAGAAAAACACACTCCATTATAATAAGATATAAGATATTGCATATGATTTTTAAGCAAATCATCATCATAATCATCATCAGGTCGTGTTGGCTGCACATATATCCATTACTTTCTCCAACTAACCCTATCGATCATCACCCCCAGTGCGGACCTCCGTACAGTATCCATAATCCGTACACTGATGCTTGATGTAGATTTTGCTTGTCGGCTTACCCTAGTGTGTCCATGTGTAGGTGTATATGGGAGAACGTCACTTTTGAGTTCATCCTTGCTTCTCCAGCATTGTCCAGCATGTCTTGATAAACCTACTGGGATGTTTCTCGTATGATAGGGAGTAAGTAGCCTTACAGCATCTTTCTAGTCGGGTGTTGTTTCCAAGATTTGTTCAAGATAGCACACAGAATCCTTGTGTAACACCCATCTAGCTTTGTTAGAGTCCAAGTTGTGCAGCCGTACAGTAGCACTACTGATAGAATTAATTTTCATTAACTTCATGAGTATTAATAGATTGGTAGAATTAATGAGCTTATTTTATTTGAGGGGGACAGAACTAAGTTTCCATTTGAAATTGTTTTATTTTTTAATCCTTTAATGAATGTTAATGTTTTACTTACATATGATACAAAACATCTACATTGAATTTTTAACTCCCACTCCCCTCAAGCAATATCTTTAAAAAATTACTCTTTACATAGCCAAGGGTTTTTTTTTTTAATTCTTTCTTTCTTTTTTATCTTATTTTATTTATTGATTTTTTAAACTTTTTTATTTTTTTAAAATTTATTTATTTATTTTGCTAATTACAATAATGATAGGACTTTATTTGAATAAAATCGGTTCTAATGTGAACTTTGATATATTCCATCATACAGGTAAAAAAAAAACAAAGACAATTTGGTACAGTTGTGTGTTTTCTTATTTCTATTTCATTTGAACTTGTTTGCAATTATATTTACCTTTTTGCTACATCGATCTTTGACCGTCTAACAAGGCAGAAAGTGTCGAGCGATTGGGTCATCTATCATTAATAGAAAACATTTAAAATAAAAAGACAACGAAGAAAATCTTAGGAAAAAAGGACGAAAAAACAAAAGGCCGTACGAAATTGTTCCTCACAAAGCAACATTGAATCATTAATATCCTCTCGGAGAAAATTGGCGGGAATTGGACTCGTGCCACATACTACCTCAGAATCCGGGAATGTGGATTTAGAGTTGCATTGTGGGAAACAATTAAGTTGTCAACCAATCAATGACCATTTACTTTCATTTTTATTTATTTTCTTTCATTACACGTTCTTTAATTATTTGTTTTTTTATTTTTTTATTTTACGATTTTTGATTACATTAAAACTTAAACACTTTTTCTAGTATCGACAATATAATTAGAATCTTAGATCAAATCTTTAACGTTTTTCTTGAATTTATTTCAAAGATAAAGTTAGTGAATTTAAAAGTAAGACACAAAAAAGCGATGATGTTCGGGAATTATGGATGAGAATAGTTATGAATGAGACAGCATCTTACGATCTTTGTGGCCATTTTTAGGCTTCAAGTGAGAGCATATTACAGTGGACATCCCTTGTGTTAAGCAGATGTTGACCCTTAGTGAAGAAACCTTTGGTTGTTTCTCGGTGTCCCTTAATGTTGGATAGAATCCTTTAGTGGTTCCTCGGTGTTCCTTAGTGTTGGATAGAATCCTTTGGTTGAGCAAAGCCCTTGGTTTCTGGTCCGTTCCTTAAAGTCGAATATATGCAAATGAACGGCTTTCAAGATCTTCACCACCATACTTCCTTCCTCTTGGCTTTTCTTGCTCATCCGTTATTTTCTTTCTATTTGTAGATTAGTGTATTATTTAATATTATTAGTATACTTGTGTTAAATGCTATCTTATTTATGTTCTGTTATTCTCTTTTGATGCAAATTGTCTCCGGGATTTGCGGGCGTTTTTTTTAATTATTTTTATACATCCTGATCTACAAAAAATGACTTGAACGTTTTCAACTGAAGACCATAAAGAAGAAGAGTTTAGTGGTCTTTAACAATGCTTGCGTAAATAAAATACAATTATATATATATATATTATATATATATATATATATGTGTGTGTGTGTGTGTGTGTGTTGAAAGGAAAAATAAATAAAGGAAGGAAAATGTTGAATGGATAAAATAGATTTACTAACACGTGTTTCAGCCAGGATTTTGTTCTTGTTCAAATGTATTCTATTTATTATTATTTTAAATATAAAAAGAATATTAGTATTTTGACCGCTTTAACTTCAAATATCAAACATTTTACCCTGATGAAGGCCGTTATTCTTTATATGCTTAAAGATTTTATAATTTTCTATTATTATTATTATATTATTATTATTATTATTATTATTTAAAATAATAATGTGTACATGAACAAACTCATGGATGAAACATGTGTTAGTAAATCTATTTTATCCATTCAACATTTTCTTTCTTGTATTTATTTTTCCTTTCGACATACCGTCTGATTCATTTCCATTTTCAACTGACACACACACACACACACACACACATATATATATATATATATATGTCGTTATAACTGATGGATAGTATATGAAGTTTGTTGATAATCATTTCAAGCTTATAATAAGAGGTGAAAATATCCTTATTTTCAGTTTGGTATTACTTCAGGTGACATTATTTCAAGTTTTACAAATTTCAATTTTCAAAGTATGTAATTGTATATACTAAACAAATGTACCAGTGTTTATATATAGCATTTTAGTTTATCAATATTCTATTAAAACATATTATTGATCAAATATATGCCCTGAGTGAATAACCGTTAACACTGCCGGTATTAAAACCTTTTCTTTATCAATCATATATATATATATGTATGGTATTTGTGGAAAAGATGACTTACCGGTGAAAATGGTCACAGTGGTTAGTTGATGCAAATTTCACAATGATAAGACAGCGATATAACAAATATAAAGTGCTCAATACGTTAGTAGAGCAAATCTATTATCATAATGGTACACAGTAATAACCTACTCGAGTTTCACCATAAGGATCTTCAGGGTTAAATCCACTAGATTAATCAAGATATTGATTAATTGCAGTCGATTTCACGTGTGTATTTTTTTATTTAAAAAAAAATCAATATCTTGATTAATCCAGTGCTTTTAACCCTGAAGATCCTCATGGTGAAACTTGAGTAGGTTATTACCGTGTACCTTTATGATAATATATATATATATATATATATATATATATATATATATATATATATATATATATATATATATAAGGGAGACAGTAAGCAGGTTGATAGCTAGCTTATTTGCAAAAAAGACAATGGACAAAAATAAAGTGAGCAAGTATGAAGAAGAATGAAAAAGAATATCAAAAAAAAAAAAAAAAAAAAAAAAGAATTTCTGGAAAGCAAACGAATAAGAATAAAAAAAGTCAAATATCAGAAAATCAAGGAATGAAAAAAAAAAAAAAAATGAAAGAAACCTCGGGGTTCCTAGGCCGACGCTCTACCAACTGAGCTATATAAAACCGAAAAAAATATAACTTTCTTAAAGCTAACATTCTTCATTTGTACTCTATTTGAGAGATGATATATTTAGATGTTTCTTTAAAAAGAAAATCTGGTGCATATCGTATAAATGCGTCCTGGCCTCCTGCCTTAAATATATATTTAGTTATTTCTCAAAAAACTACTTTGCAATTTGATCAATTGGACTTGGAATTGGAAAAATATGTGAGATGCCACAAAGTTAAAGATATAAAAGCAATGACGATATTCGCAAACAATAAATATTAGCAAAGAACACATTAACAAGAGATGAATTGCATTAAAAAAAAAAAACCAGGACGATATAAAAAAAAAAGGGTGAAACAAATCTTTTCCCGCGACCATGTCACTGATCTCGTTTATGCGAGATTTAGAGTGACGTTATAGCATTTTTACACTGACCTAAATGTATCCAATACAATAAAAAACACATGCCTCCCGTGGGTAATACATTCATTTTCGCTCGTGGAGTTTAAAAGGCGAAACGATTGGTGACATAAAATATGACCAGATTTTCCTTGTTAAAAAAAACATTTCCACGTGAATTCATCAATGAAAAATAAAGACCTGCGAAAGAAATAATGAAGAAGATCTTATCCTAATGGAGATTGTGTGTTTGTCTGTCTGTAACCGAAAATATATCACTACTCAAGTCACGATTCCCTTATAGTTATTTACGACACATTCTCCATGATTTTATTTTTTTGTTCAAACCTCAATTATTAATAACATTGTTGTAAATTATTAATACTGTTGGCTTTATCTATGTACGGATAACATGCAATTGTATTTATATATACAACAAAATAGCAGTTTACAGTGTGAACAGGAAGGCTAATTTGCATATAGAAATTACAAATTTGATTCTGATAAATATGTGCTTGATATTTTTGATTTCTGATTGTGTGATTTTATCTTAATGAATATGAGCAAAAATCTCGGGAATAAATCGTAAAAGAAATTCATTAACATGAAGAAATAACTGTAATGTTATTATTTATTTCCTGATTTAACTAAATAGATAAATTAGGAAATTTTAGTATTGAAAGTCGGGATTGATGGAATAGTACGTTTCAGTTGTTCTATTTTTCGATTATACACCCTTTTGTTTAAAATCTTTTTAGCTACATTCTTTTTTAGTTTCATTAGTCTTTTTGATTTAATTTAATATTTATGACATTAAAACTTAAATACTTACATCCGGAGGGTGCATATATTTGTTGTAGAATATTTGTTGTAGATTTTTCTTTACTATTTATTTTCTCAATTCCTTTGGATAGCATGAATTAGCAATGTCCAACTCGTGGACGAACGTCTCATAAATTTGACATGAAAACAATTTCGACGTAAAATATTTGCAAATGTACTGGCCCCTCGATTTACGAGTTTACTTCATCCTGTTGTAAAACAATTTCCTCGTATATCAAATCAATTTTCTCCATTGAAATAAACTGAAATGCGATTAATGCGTTCCAGCCCCCCCCCCAAATACCCTAATTTTTTTGTTATATTTTTTTGGATGAGAAAATAGCACTCTATTGTATAAAAACATAATAAGATAGAACGTAATGGATCATGTGCTGTAATGCTTAAAGCTGGGTTTTTTTATAGATAATATTTGTCTTTGGGATATTGAATTTTGAAACGTTTTTAGTTTTCTTGAACATAATTTTATAAATAATATTTTTCTTTGAGATACTGAATTTTAAAACTTTTTAAAACTTTTTAGTGAACTCATTAACATAAACGTATCTGAAGCTCGTTCATCCCTAAAGATGTAGCTCTCAGCACAAGGCAAAAAATCGACCGAGGGAGATTTCGTAACTCAGAAAACTCGTAAGTTGGGTCACTCGTAAGTCACAATAGGATTGTATTAAACTATAGGGGGCATTTTAAATTGTCACTTCTGTGGTACAATTGAACTTAGGTAAGTGCCAATGGTAGCTCCATCTAGCTAATGCCTTAACAAATGAAATATCATAATTTGACTGAATCCCACTGCACATAAATATATAATCCAAGAAAATATTTACATTGTTTAATATCGACTGAAATCCTTCATTAAAATCTATTAATAATGGAGATTCGCTTACATTTCAAATTGTTTTATTTTTTAATCCTTTAATGAATTTGATGATTTTACTTACTTAGGGTACAAACTCGCTGACATTGAATTTTTTACTCCTACCCCTCAGGTAATATGTTTCAAAAATCTATTTTTACATCGCCCGGGGGCATTTTTTATTTTGTACTAATATCATTAATGAAGAAAAAGGAGGGAATATGAATTACATCTTATACAAGGGGCGACAGAAATACCTCTCGCATTTTAAACGGTGTGGTGCATGTGAACTTAGGTAAGTACAGGGTGACTCCTCCCCCAGCAAAAAATGAATAAATAAAAGCCCCCCGCCACATACTTTTTGTGATATATACTCCACTTATTTACTATTTTCCCTTATTTTGCAGGACATGACAGAAGCAACGCCGGTGGCCACAACTAGGCCTCAATGGGAGCTCCAGCAAAGACTATTCTGTGTAAAACACAACTATAAGACGAACACGTTCAAGAAGGTGCAGGACACATTCGTGCATGGGTTCGAATGTAAAAAAGTCAGTAATCTGAACATTAGCTACACCAATGAGAGTAACCTCCCCTTATTTATTTCACTTTAAGGAAGCCATATGATTTGGTCGGCCATTTTCATTTCACCATAAATCAATACGACTGCATGTTTTAACACGAAAATATCATAAAATGTGTTCTTAATACCAATTAAGTTCATTTCAAATAATGCATAATTAAGAACACATTTTATAATATTTTCGTGTTAAAACATGCAGTTGTATTGATTCGAACAAAATCATATTTTCAGTGTAGATTTACGGTGAAATGAAAATGGCCGACCAAACCATATGGTTTCCTCAAAGTGAAAAAAACAACAAGGGGAGGTTACTCTCATTTATGCAGCTAATGTCCAGATTACCAAAAAGCCAATAAGAGCAGGCTTTAGAGCTGGATGAACCACTTCTAGAACTATTAGACAGTCGAGAACCTCATTTCAGCCAGCATCCTTCCAAGCCATTATTGATGCCCCCAAGAATCGTACAGCTGAGTTGGTTGAGAGCGTGAAAGATTTAGTGTTGTGAGGGCGTCCCCGTGGCGTAGTGGCTAAACTGTTGGAGTACACCATCTTAGTGAGTTCAAACTCCAGTTCCCTTTCGGACTAATGCTCTTGGGAAAGGTATGAGCCCCTTTATCTTCCCCAGCTATGGGGGAAATTGTACCACTACTGTTCCTCTACAAGGATGGTATTGGTGTTAGATAACCCAGGAATACTGATATGTAACCAAATGAAAATTAAGATAGAGATAGAAACCATTTTTTAAAATTTACACCAAGCATTAAGTGACATTAAAACATTCCACTTTGACCCTTACTTAAGCTAGATGGACCGTCGGAGAGGCTTCTTTCGATCAATCAGCTGGTCATGTTAAGAACATATATGATTGTCCCAAACCTGGTGCCCTTATGGCAAGCCCCTACCCCTTCATCCCCATTATTCCCAGTTCAACTCTGACCCGGAGTGGTAGTACGTGTTTGGGTTTCATCTATGGGTTAAACAGAAAAAATGAGTCCATAAAAATGTGTCTAAAAATTGATTTAAAAAATATATGTACCGAACAAAACACCAGAGCTTATAGAAAACTTTTGATCTTATATGTGCTAAAAAGCGATGACTGAGGGTCTTAGTGTTCTGATTATAACATTAAACTGTCTGATTGTGAGGTTCTAGTTCTGGAACTCTGGGGAATGTGAAGTACCTTTTAATCCCCATTGCTCCCAGGTCTACTCTGACCGGGTGTGGTAGTACCTGTTAGGTTCTATGGCTTAAATTTTTTTTAAAGTTTTCAAATGTGTTTAAAAATTGTGTGCCTATCAAGAATAAATAAAACAAAATATCTTCGACGTAAAATACCCCAAAAAGGGTTGATATGCCGTAAAATCCAACCAACCAGCCTGTTTTTATTTTTTCTATTTTTGTCCTTTTTCTCCTTCGGGAAAAGAGAAAAAATGAGTTTAAAATTTGTTTTAAAATTTGATTTTGAAGAACAAAAATAAATACCACCAAGAATGAATAAAACAAGACGTCTTCGTCATAAAATAATCCAACAAGGGTTGGCATGCCGTAAAAACCAACCAACTGACCAACCAACCAACCAACCAATCATTAAGCTTATGAAAAAAAAAAACGACAATCAATAAGCAAATAAATAAGCAAAATGCTCTGGATTATTTAATTTATTTCCCTATAAAAAAAAAAGCAAATTTAACTGAAACTGAATAAACAGCAAAGTAAATGATACACCAAAGCAAAGTATCATTTGTGTGTCTGACCTTTGACCTCTGATGAAGATAAAGGGAATGAAAAACATCCGAATCGTAAGTGAAAAGTCAAGGATCAGTCTGGGAAATTAAAAAAAAAGAAGTTTATTTGGCAAATGCGAAATTGGTGTTTGTTTGCTGAGACGTGTGCCCCCATGAAAGGGCGGGGGTGAAATGAGAGTGAAGAGGAGGAACGAAAAGGGACAAGAATGGATAAATAAAACAGGAAGAAATGATTCAAAAGAAAGAAACGTGCAAAGTTTGTCTGCTTTGTTTTACGACATATCAACCCGACAAGAGTTTTTAAGTTTTTTTTTAACTTGCGTCAAAACATAGTCAAAACAGGTCGATTTCAACGTGTTTTTCAAGGGATTTAGCGTTAATTTTAAAGTAAATGAATTTAAGCAAAATTTTCAAAGTTGCAAGCTATCAGGCATTATTAGACCTGTTGGAGGCTTGCTAAAAATACCAAATTCAATGTTATTTAATTAATTTTCAATGTTGCCCCACACTTTCTTTTTTTAATAGCCCGCTTGCTTGTAAAAAAAGCTTTCAAAGCACGATTTCTAAAACTTGCCCAAATGTTTCGACCGTACCAACTATCAGGTAAGGTGTACGTGCATGGACACTTGCTAGAAACAACAGTTGGAACGTTAATTTTATAGTTGTAAAGCGTTCTACAAGAGTTTTAAAGATTTTTCTACATGCGTCAAACAGGTCGATTTTGACGTCTTTTTCAAGTGTTTTAGCGTTAATTTTAAAGTATATGAATTTAAGCAAAATTTTCAAAGTTAACCAACATTTTCAAAGTTGCAAACTATAAGGCATTATTAGACCGTAGAGGCTTGCTAAAAAATACCAAATTCAATGTTATTTTATTAATTTTCAATATTGCTACATACGTTTTTTGTTTTTTTAATAGCGTGCTTGGATGTGAAAAAAGCTTTCAAAGAAGTTTATTAGGTAAATGCAAAATTGGTGCGTGTTAGTTAAGACGTGTGCCCCCGTGAAAGGGGGGGGGTGAGAGTTAAAGGAGGAACGAAAAGGGACAAGAATGGAAAAATACAGACCCCCCCCCCAAAAAAAAACGCTATCACCCTCTATGTATATCGTCCTTCTACTTTCTTTCTTTTTGTATTTTTCTGTGTAGCTTATCCTTTTCTTCCATTTCTTTATAATAAAACAGAATGGTCCATTATTTAGCTGAAGTGACGGCACTCATAAAAAATATGAATTCTACAGATAAGCAACACCAGATATTCAGGATTTACATTTTTGCATTTCATATTGGACGATTTGCATGTTCTGATTTTTAACCAGAGGGTGTTGCAAGATTATTACGAGCGTATTAATATATAGATTAAATTATTACTCGTGTACCTCAATTGTCGGACCGTTATCATCTGGCAAGAT
Organism: Doryteuthis pealeii; assembly: GCA_023376005.1. NCBI lineage: Eukaryota > Metazoa > Mollusca > Cephalopoda > Myopsida > Loliginidae > Doryteuthis > Doryteuthis pealeii. The sequence continues at coordinate 120,014,553 of CM042143.1, read as the reverse complement.
CTACTGGTTAAAGATGAGACCGTCATAATCGTCCAAGATGAAATGCCAAATGTAAATCCTTAATATCTGGTGTTTGCTTATCTGCCAAATTTTTATTCCACCTCAGATAAATAAGGGATCATTCCGTCTTTATAAAGAACGAGAAGACATTCTGCACAGAAAAATATAAGACAGAAAGAAAAAAAAAGAACGATAGAAAAAAGAAAAAAAAATGAAAGGAAGAGTAGGGGAAAGACAGAAAGAGGGTACGATAAGGCTAATATTTTTTAATCGAACATGATAAAAAGAATGAAAGAAAAAAGAGTCAGAGAGAGTTACATCAAGGTTATTATAATTTTTATACATTGAACAATTTGCAATAGTTCTTTAGTAGAATTATCAAACGTTGTAATAATTAAATTACCATATTCCACCCTGTCGGCTGCGGCGTTAGAATGCACCGACTGCACCTCTGCAGAGGGGTAAGTCTCCCCCAATGGGGCCACCTGTTGGCCGTGGGTGGCGACTCGTGATGCTTAAGGATAGAGTCCAGGTGGATGAGCAGTTCATGACATGCAATACTCCAATTTGGCCCTATCTTGGGCTAGACGGGCGGTCGGAGAGGCCCCCTCCGATCAATCGGCTGGTCACGTCAAGCCCTAGCACTTATATGATTGCCCCAACCCTATTGCCCTTATGGCAAGCCCCAACCCCTTTTTATCATATGGGTGCTAGAAGGCGGTGGCTGCGGGTCTACATGTCCTTGGAATGACGTTAAACTCTATCTGATGGTGAGGTTCCAGTTTTAGAGGTTTGGGGAATGTGGAGCACCCCTTCATCACCATTGCTCCCAGGTCCACTCTGATCCGGAGTGGTAGTACCTGTTAGGGTCCCATCTATGGGTTAAATAGAAAAATGTATTTATTAAAAAAATTGTATTATCCATTAAGAATTGATTTATTTCATAACTTTATCGACATTAAATGACCCACTGAGATTGATATGCCGTAAAACAAACCTAACCAAACCTAAATTAGCATATTTTGATATATCCATAGGTCCTGCTAGTAAAAAATAATTTAGATAAACTAGCAAATATATGCACCCTCCGGGTGCAAGTATTTAAGTTTAAATGTAATAAAATATTAGATTAAATCAGAAAGGCTATTGAAACTAATTAAGAATGCAGATATAAAGATTTGAAACGGAGGGGGTATAATCGGAAAATAGAACAACTGAAACTTACTCTTTCATCACTTCCGTTTTTCAATGCTAAATTTTCCTAATTTAACTATTTAGTTAAAATAGGAAGTAAATAATAAAATTACAGTTATTTCTTCTTGTTAATGAATTTCTTTTAGGATTTATTGAAGAGATTTTTACTCATATTCATTAAGATAAAACCAAACAATTAGAAATCAATAATACCAAGCACATTTTTATTAAAATCAGTTTTTTTAATATCAATATGCAAATTAGCTTTACGTTTACACTGAAAACTGGTATTTTGTTGTATATATAAATACAATTGCATGTTATTAGTATTTAGGTAATGCCAACAGTATTAATAATGTCAAACAGTTTTATTATTAATTGCGGAATAAATAGAAATAGAATCATGGAGAATGTGATGTAAATAACTAAGGGAATTGTGACTTGAGTAGTGATTTAGTTTCGGTTACAGACAGAAAAACACACAATCTCCATTATAATAAGATATAAGAGTGGTGCGCAATATGTTCCCTGGCCTCTTTTAATAACATCATTTGAGTATCTTCTTAATTGGAGTTCTTTTTCTGTCAGGTTTTCTTCTTTTTCGGTTGGAGGTGAATTCTCTCTTGGTTCCATCTTGCTCTCTGTCATACAACAACAC
>CM042143.1:119947500-120007601 GCA_023376005.1 Doryteuthis pealeii | reverse complement strand
GTTTTGTTAAAACCAGTATGCAAATTAACCACACCGTATATGTGTGTATACGTTATTTCAGTGAATATAAAAGACACATTGCAGGATTTTAAATTGCAACTAATAAAATGGGCAGGTTTGAGTCAAATCTAATTCAGATTTCATAGAACATTCGGTTAAGGAATAGAAATTATATTCCATTCTATATATCAATATTAATAATTTTTGACTATAAATTAAATACTCATTGATAAACTTACATAATTCTTAGTGGCATTGTCAAGTAAAGCAGTTAGTAGTTCTCGGTTACAGACAGACACCGAATCTCCATTATGATAAGATATATATGAATATATATTAATTCTTAAATATATATGTTATATAAATAGGAGATATACATAATAGAACAGTAAAAAATATAAATTAGTAATTTTAAATTCCCAAAATGGAATGAAGAATTAGATTTTACTTTTCACTAGTATTTTCTCTGAATGTCTGAGATAGACATGATGGCTTGATAATTAGTATTATCTGTGTTATTCAGACTATTGTCCTCATCTTCATTGTTATCTGTATATCGTTTCGGCCGATGTGCCCCCCGGCCTTCTTCAGGTATTTCTTGTCGAACTCGGGAACCTTCTTTTCGGACGGGAACCTACTTGTAAATCGGGAAGACGCTAAAATAATTTTCCTTAGTATAGTGCTAGTTAAAAAAGGGGATAGACTTCCTCGTTCTCTGGCTGATACCGACTTTAGGTCGCCCCGACGACTTTACTTTTACTTAAGAACAGAGCCTAATATTATATATATAATATATATATATATATATATATATATATATATATATAAGAATTTTTTCTAAGAATTTATTGAATGAATGAAATGAATCACGTTAAATAGAGAATATATTCAAGAGAAAAAAAAACGGCTAAATGCGCCATTTTCACAATTTTAATTTATAAAATTCTTCTGTTTTATTTGAACAAATAATTTTATAAGTGTCTTTTTAAAAAACCAGCATCCCCATAGTATAGCAAAAAATTATGTTATTTTCTTACATTTTTTTCGAATTTTGTAGAAAATCCCATATATATATATATATATATATATATATATATATATATATATATAATGTGTTGTGTGTGTGTGTGTGTGTGTGTGTCTGAACAAAATAACAGTTTACGAAAAATCCGACCAAAATGAGAACGAGAGAGAGGAGAGGGGGTGAAGAGAGAGAGGGTGAAGAGGAGAGAGACAGAGAGAGGAAGAGAGAGACAGAAAGAGAGAAATAGACAAGTCCTGTTTCAATGCACTAGTTTGTATATGTGTATCTAATTATACACATATGTGCGTTCCCTTTTTGTGTAGTTTTTAAATTGTTTGATAGAATCATTTTCATTGGTCCGTTTCCTTTTGCATAGTAAGATTTTCCAATTGCCAATCTCATTTTCGACTGACTAAACATGAAGCCAAAAAAATTCCACCATTTTCCCCGCTCAGTTATTTTCAATATCGTTCCTTCTTTGCGGAGATTTCAACAGTCGTCACACTTGACGGATTTTGCTTCGTTAGTTAAATCATGTAAATGCTGGCTTAGATAAGTTTTTTTTTTTAACTATTTTGTTCATCTATCTTTTGTTTATTTTGTTTATTTTTCATTATTATTTATTTTTTATTTTTTATTTTTTTTTGCTAAGGCGGGACCTCGTTTGAGCATCACAGTCGAAATAGACAAAAAACACGAAGGTAAATGATGAAAAAATAGAAAATGGAGGAGAAATATAAGAATTTTTTCGGTTTATTTTGTTCATCTATTTTAATTTTTATTTATTTTTTTATTTTTTATTTTTTCTAAGGCGGAGTTTCGTTTGAGCATCCCAATTCGAAAAATAGACAGATACACGAAGGTAAAAAATATTGCCAACACAGACACACACACACACACATTACATATACTAGCAACAGAAAACACCCCCCGGGCGTCGTAAAAATTAATTTTTGAAAGACATTGCCTGAGAGGTTGGGAGTTTAAAATTCAATATCAGAGGGTTTGTAACATAAGTAAGACAAATCCTCATATTTATTAAAGAGGTAAAAAACAACAAAAAAAAAAAAAAAAAAAAACAACCAAAATAAACAAAAATTAATTTGAAATGAAAACTGTTCCCCATCCCTCTCAAATAAAATGTTGCGTGCATGTAATAATCAACCAAATTATTTTGAATATTTTCCACATTCAATTTTACACAAATTCGTAGATATTCATTTATTTATAAACTTTTTAGTTAACTTCTTGTTTCTGTAAAAAACAAACAAATAAAAACAAACAAAAAAAGGACGAGAGTAAAAAAAACAATTTTTAATATTGCTTAATCAAATTTTGGGTGTATATAGCATAAGAATATTGTATTGTAAGCTGTGACGTAGAGCTATGACGTAGTTTTTGTTACAGACATAAATACAGACAATCTCCATTATTAATAGATATGTGTGTAATAATTTATTGCAATTCAGTATTACATTCTGTTTTTCTGTCGTGCAAGCTATTCTATTCTTTGGATATACACAACTGTTTCAAATTTAATTTAAGAATTTTAAATAACATTAAATGCGGCTTTTATCTTATTCATTTTTCTTTTTCTTTTCTTTTTTCCCAATATAGGTTTTAAAAATAGTTACTTACAAATACACAAAAAATAATAATTGAGCCGTTAGAATAAAGAAATACCCAAATTTTGATCCCTTCTGTCCTATTTAGTTAATAAGTTAAAGCAGGAAAATTTATCAGTGAAAGGTGGGAGTGATGAAGAAAAGCTAGCGTCAATTTTTTTCTAGTTTTCTATATAATGTTTGATTACATTAACAACTGGAAATACTTGTAAATTCTTGCTTGTAAGATTAATAGATGTTAATATTTGTTGTATATTTATCAATTTGCTAATACTCTGTTACCAAAATGTTAAATGAAAGAGATACACATGAACAGAGAATGATTTTTTAAATTTTTCCAAGGTATTTAGTAAATTTTCTGTTTTTCAGTTTTTGTTTTGCTATTTTTATTCTTTTATTTTCATTTCTAGCTTGTCAAAATCTACCTCACTTTGCCTCTATCTGTGTATGTTAAATCAATCTATCTATCTATCTAGTCTGAGTCTGGCTATCTATATCTATCTATCTATCTGAGTCTGGTCATAGCTATCTATCTATCTATCTATCTGAGTCTGGTCATAGCTATCTATCTATCTATTCTATCTGAGTCTGGTCATAGCTATCTATCTATCTATCTATCTGAGTCTGGTCATAGCTATCTATCTATCTATCTATCTGAGTCTGGTCATAGCTATCTATCTATCTATCTATCTGAGTCTGGTCATAGCTATCTATCTATCTATCTATCTGAGTCTGGTCATAGCTATCTATCTATCTATCTATCTGAGTCTGGTCATAGCTATCTATCTATCTATCTATCTGAGTCTGGTCATAGCTATCTATCTATCTATCTATCTGAGTCTGGTCATAGCTATCTATCTATCTATCTATCTGAGTCTGGTCTAGCTATCTATCTATCTAGTCATATCTATCTATCTATCTATCTGAGTCTGTCTATCTATCTGAGTCTGGTCATAGCTATCCTATCTATCTGAGGTCTGTCATAGCTATCTAGCTATCATCTGAGTCTGGTCATAGTCTATAGCTATATCTATCTATCTATCTGAGTCTGGTCATAGCTATCTATCTATCTGAGTCTGGTCATAGCTATCTATCTATCTATCTATAGCTATCTATCTATGAGTCTGGTCATAGCTATCTATCTATCTATCTGAGTCTGGTCATAGCTATCTATCTATCTATCTGAGTCTGGTCATATATATGTATTTCTATCTCGGTAAATACAATTTTAATCTCGATACATTTGGTTTATATATATATATATATATATATATATATATTATATATATATATGTGTTGTGTGTGGTGTGTGTGTGTGTGTAAACGGAGTGTGTCATAAAAATATCGAGATTAAAGTTGTATTTACCAAGATAGCTATGGACAATGAATAGAACGTTGATTTTTTCTGAATACAAGGTGTGTCATAAAAGTACCGAGTTTGAAGCTGTATTTACTGAGAAAAATGAACAATGAATCGAACGTTAGTTTTTCACGAATACAAGGTGTGTTAAAAAGTACCAAAAATCTCGATCCTTTTTTTACACACCTTATATATATATGTATATGTATATGTGTGTGTGTGGTTAGAGAAAAGTAGACAATCACGGGATGTAGTACAAGATTGATGTTTATGATAGGTAGTGATGTCGACGTTATAACGTTTCGGTCTGTTAGACCTTCTTCAGGACGTTGGATTGTGTTCTTGCTTTAACGGTGAACATTTCATACTGGTGAGTTAGGAGGTCGTGAATAGGGGAAGGGTGGTCAATTGATGGTGTTAGTAGGAATTTTTAAGTTGGTAGTGGGTTCTATTTTTCTGATGGGGTGTTGTAGCTAGTAATGTTTTGTTAATGATGCCACTGGTGTTTGGTGTTGAAAGAGGTCGTGGGTGGGTCATATGCGCTGGGTTTGGTGGAGATATAGTTTATATATATATATATATATATATATATATATATATAATATATATATATATATATCACTATACATTTCTTATTAGTTGAGGTTTATTCAGAAGGCAACGCCTGATATTGTTTGGGGGACGATCGTGACTGGATATTTCTCCGGAAGTTTAGATTCTACAATTCACTGCATTTATATGTCTATAAGAAAATTACAAGAAAGACATTATGAATTGAATGAAATAGATGAATTGCGGCGAGGTGTGGGTGGGGTAGAATGAGAAGAGATGTGTGTTGAGTAGAACGTACGAATGGTTGGCCAAATAAAGAGTATTTATGCAAGAAAGAAATGAAAAAGAAAAATGGGTGGAGGAAAACGACACTTGATTAAGTTTTCTAATCTGAATTCATATGCATGAATCCATCGGAATTATCTCAAGTATGAATACATCCATTAACAAAAATCAATATATATAATATGAATGTATATCCCCACCCTCGGCTACGGGTTAAATAGTAACACTGTGTTCCTCTATAAGGGTGGCCTTGGTTTTAAATAACGCACGAACGTTTACAATACTAATTTCTAAGCGGAGTACAGCTAGTTTGAACTTAGTTTTTCTTCTACACTGGTTGACTTACGATGGCCAAAGTAACTAAATTTCGTTTCGAATTTGATATCAAAACTAATTTTAAAATCAACTTTTTGGATGTCACATTAAACCTTATATAATATATGAGATATCTTACAATCATATAATTCATATAAAATTAATAAAAATGTATATTATATAATACATAATGTATGAAATATCTTAAAAGTTTACAGTGAGTGGACTATTGTCACTATCAGCCGGAAATCGAGAGAGTCTATCCCTTTTCAGCTAGCTCGAGACCAGGGAGATTATTTTTGCTGAGATTGAGAGCCTCAGCTACCATCAGCTCCCCATTTTACCGTTAGATCAGATTACCCAATCTATACTATTCATGAGCTGAGTTGGCGGGAACTGATATCGAATCAGGCGGATGTTCAACCGACTGAGCCATCTTATGAATATATAATGTACATAAACTTGATACATATGTATATAATTATTTACTGAGTGTAACTAAGATGCGATACAAGGGCTAAAATATTGGGCATCCAGTAAGAATCGAACTCCCTAATAATGGTCTTCTAATCGAGCTTACTAAACATTATACTACACTAGCAAATATATGCACCCTCCGGGTGCAAGTATTTAAGTTTTGATATAATAAAATATCATAGTAAATAAGAAAGGCTAATGAAACTGACTAAGAATGCAGATAAAAAGATCTGCAACAGAGGGGGTATAATCGCAAAATAGAAAAACTTTGAAACTAACTATTCTATCATTTTCTATTACTCCCCTCTTTCATTGGTAATTTTTCCTAATTTAACTATTTAGTTAAAATAGGAAGTAAAGAATAATATTACAGTTATTTCTTCTTGTAAATAAATTTCTTTTAAGATTTATCCACGAGATTTTTGTTTATATTTCTTAAGATAAAACCAAACAATTAGAAATCAAGAATACCAAGCACATATTTATTAAAATAAAATTTTAAAAATCAATATGCAAATTAGCCTTCTCGTTCAAACTGTAAACCGCTATTTTGTTGTATATATAAATACAATTGCATGTTATTAGTACGTAGATATGGTCAACAGTATTAATAATGTAAAACAATTTTTATTAATAACTGAAGGTTTAAAAGAATGAAATCATGGAGAATTTGACGTAAATAATTAAGGGAATTGTGACTTGAGTAGTAATATAGTTTCGGTTACAGACAGAAAAACACACAATCTCCATTATAATAAGATGTATATGAATATATCATACAATACATAAATCATCTTACAATTATATAATAAACATGTAAATATAATATCATATGAAATATATTACAATTGTATAATATATCCAAATTAGATGTCATATATATAATATCATATAATAAGCATGTCATATATACAATATAATATAATATATATATATATATTATATGATAAGTATTATATGTCATATATATAATATTCTATAAAATATATATTATATGAAAGTGTTATATGTCAAATATATATTATGTAATGTATATTTGTTCATCATACAACGTGTAATGAATAACACGTGCGATACACTGTCCACATCAGGAGTGATAGTACAGTTTCGGGGGCTAAAACGGGACTGCTACACCCAGTGCAACCAAGCAGTCTTTTGGCCACCGGACAGGGTATATATATATATATATATATATATATATATATGTATATTAGATAATATATATTATATTATATGATATACATATATCATGATATGTATTGTATGTAAAATGTATAATATTACATAATACATACTTTATATATATTATGCATATTAATAATAGAGATTCGCTTCCAGTTTTTGTCTGTAACTGCTTACGTCACATTACCCAAAATCGTCCTAATATAGAATAAATACACACAAAATTTAAACATGAAACATTAGACAGTCTTCATTGTTTTTTTAAAACAAGTTTTAATAAATACATGACTGGTATTATATATCTATATATAGTTTGTTTTATATTAATACATATTTGAAGTTTACATTTCAAATTGTTTTATTTTTTAATGAATTTGATGATTTTACTTACATAGGGTACACACTCGCTGACATTGAATTTTTTACTCCCACCCCTCAGGTAATGTTTCAAAAATCTATTTTTACATCGCCCGGAGAGCGTTTTTTTATTTTGTACTAGTATATCATAACTATAATATTATATACTATATATTATATAATATATAAGATGTATTATATGTCATATATATGATATAACATACGAGGGCCAGACGATCAACCAGCATGACTACAAAGCGATGCTGTGGCGTTTGTCTCGTTCAGTGCGCGTGAAGAGGTGAGAGATGTGGAAGGATAACTCGTGAAAGCTTCACCATGACAACGCACCTGTCCACTACACTGAGTATCCGAGAGTATATGACCCAGAAGAACATCACTGGAGCAAACATGGCTCCATGTGATTTTTCCTTTTCCCCAAGCTCGAGGGGGTCCTCAAGGGAATCCGTTTTAAGGATATGCACGACATCAAAACGGCCGTGACGAATCCCGGAAGAATCCTTCCATGAGATCATAAAAGCGTGGCAGAAAAGGATGGGAAAATGCATCAGACTCCAGGGGGATTACTTTGAAGGGGATAACTTGTAGTTTAGATTTGAAATAATTTTTGTGATACCAGTCCTGGAACTTTTTTGACATGCCTCGTATAAATTATATGCCCTAAACATAATCTTATATAATATATATAAAATGAAATATATCAATGTGTATGGTTGACACTATTATACTTGAAGAAGCAGTAGTAATCCAATGTACAGTGTTATTTGAAGAGTGCTCAATGTATGTGATAGAGCGTTAATAGATAAATAAATAAATAATTGTTTTAATGCACATTGGAACAATTTTGCCACTATTTCCCGATGACTGCTATACTGCAAGAAACCAATGGTAGCAAAATTGTTCCAAAGTGAATAGATATAAACTAAAACATTTATTTATCTAAAATTATATATATATATGATAAGTTGTAAACACGGTATGTTTGGAATGGCTTTTTTTTGCCGACAATTTTTGGGAGAATATGTGCTTAATTGGAGTCGTACCTAATTTTGAAAATTAATCAATTAATAATGAATTAGGCGGGAATGCCTATTTAAATGTATGGCTAAACAAATCGAGAAAAATCAATCTCTGTATGTACATTTCGGCCTATTAGGCCTCATCAGCAGAGCTATAGATAGGTAGGCCGCCCTGTGCGTGACTTGAAACCGGACTGCCAAGCTGACAGGCCGATATCACAACCCCTACACCAAACGACCTTCCTAGATTTTACGATTTGTTTAGAGTAGGTTAATATTCCTCTTCAGTGACAGCTTGGCAGTCCGGTTTCAAGTCACGCACAGGGCGGCCTTCCTATCTATAGCTCTGCTGATGAGGCCTAATAGGCCGAAATGTACATACAGAGATTGATTTTTCTCGATTTGTTTAGCCATACATTTAAATAGGCATTCCCGCTTAATTCATTATTAATTAATTAATTTCCAAAATTAGGTACGACTCCAATTAAGCACATATTCTCCCAAATATATATATATATATATATATATATATATATATATACTAAGAGAAAGATTAGAATATAGTGTAGATAACAAGGAAAAAGTAATAATAACTATCTTAGAAGATATAAATAAACTATCACTACATATCACGCAATTTAACCTCACTTTTTTATAATGGCCTCTCCAAGTCCTTGACCTCAAAAACTAACAACAGAATATAGACATTACGGAAACTCCCTTCTACTGAAAATCAGAAAATAAAACAGTGTTTACGCTGATGTTCCAATTTGCGGCTAGTCCATTTTTGTTTTAACCTAATGAAGTATCATAAACATTTGATGCATATTTTTAAGGAATTATACTTCAAAAGTTATAAAGTTAATAGATCCGTTAAAAGCTTCCACTTGGTTCCGCCATCCGCTGCAACGATGTCTAATTGAAAACACAAGCCACTACAAAACGAAGACGTTGGCGCCATTTTTATGGTTGCCTTGGTCATTAGCTTCGTCAAAAGGAAACTGTCTTCAGGTCAATCTATATATTAATACCGTGTTCCTTAATTGCACGACCATTATCATCTGCATTACCCCTCTGGTTAAAAATGAGATCGTCCAAAATGAAATGCAAAAATATAAATACGGTAGAAAACAGGTTTTTGAAAGTTATTTTTTAATACTATTTCTCTGAATTTTTTAAATGAAGCTTGATGTTTAGTATTATCTGCATTTTTCGGACTATTGTCCTAATCTTCATTGTTATCTGTACAACGTTTCGGCCGATGTGCCCTCCGGCCTTCAGGTATTTCTTGTCGGACTCGGGAACCTAATTTTCGAACTCCTGAGATGGATCCCGAGTCCGAGAAGGTTCCCAAGTTCGACAAGAAATACCTGAAGAAGACCGGAGGGTATATCGGCCGAAACGTTGTACAGATAACAATGAAGATGAGGACAATAGTCCGAATAATGCAGATAATACTTATTTTTTAATGTTAACACGCCCTTTCTACGTGAAGGACTAATACAATTCATTCGTCGAATCTCGACCTTTTCCACCTACCACTGTGCTGAACGAAAATAAGCTTAACGAATATCATCTATATATGAATACTCCTGTTCCTTAATTGTACGACCGTTATCATCTTGCATCACCCTCAGCTTAAAAATGAGACCGTCCAAGATGAAATGCAATAATGTAAATCTTCAATATCTGGTGTTGATTGTCCGCCGAATTCTTATTTCTTATGTGTGACGTCATCTCAGCTAAATAATGGACCATTCCGTTTTTATTATAAAGAAAAGGAAGAAAAAGAACATGCTATACAGAAAAATACAATAAGAACGAAAGAGAATAGAGGAAAGACAGAGAGAGAGGGGGGAGTTAAGCGCGCGGAAGTGATAATGCTAAAACTGTTTCAATGAACATATTGAAAAGAGGAAAAGAAAAAAAAATTGAGAGAGAGAGAGAGAGAGCAGAGAGAGAGAGAGAGAGGAGAGAGGAGAGAGGGGGAGAGAAGAGAGGGGGGTTAAATCCAGATGATCATGATTTTTACATATTGAAGTATCGCATTAGCTATTAAGTAAACATATCAAAGGTTGTGGTAATTGAATTATCATACTGTGGGATATTCACATTCTACTGAGTGTGTCATGTCGGACTGCTCAGCCATTAGGATTCGATCCTCCATCATCACGGGTCATCATCCACTGCAAATAGGTGAACCTAGTCGACGGGGCGGATGGGAGTTTTAAATTATATAAGATTATCGTTAAAATTTGACTCGTTATTTCACCTAAATGATTTTTTCTACTTTGATATTAGTATGCAAATTCATTAGTGTGTTCGATGTGTAACGGTTATCATCACAGGAAACGGACACGTCGACCCGAGTTCAAATCCTGGACGAAGCTGTTTGTATTTCACATAGTGCTAATACAATTTCTATATTAATTACGGAACCAACACTGAATTTTTATTCCTTATCCTTTTTAACTTAGTCAAAATTCTTTGGTTATTTCTTTCTCTTTTGCCTTTTTTCTTTCTTCTACCCTTTTCCCTATTCCATTGAAGCAGACGATAAATGCTATCGCTTCCGCTCTCACCTTTCTTTCTTCTCTTTCTTTTTCCCCACTGTCGTTTAGCGCGTTCTTTTTTCCCCCCTTTCTTTCCTCAAAATCACAACGGAATTATCCAGTATTTATCCGAGGTATCGACAGGGTGTGCACATGGACGCATAGTCGTATTAATACATAGACCTAACAGGACCTATATATATATATATATATATATATATATATATTATATATATATATATATATAAACATTGTATTCAAATATTACAACGTTTGATATGATTACTTAAGAGGTATTACGAAATAGTTCAATATGTAAAAAATATAATAAGCTTGATTTAACTCTTTTTTATTATATTTTTTACTTTACTTCCTTCTTTATATAAGGTTCGAATGAAACAGATTAGCGCTATCGCTTCTGTGTGTTCATCTCTATATTTTTGCAGTCCCTTTCTTATTATATTTTTTCTATGTAGCATGTTACTTTTCTTCCCTTTCTTTGCTCATAATTAAAACGGAATGTTCCATTATTTAGATGAGTGAACAACACTTATAAGAATTCGGTGGGAAAGCAACACCAGATAATCAGGATTTTTATTTCTGTATTTCATCTTGGCCGATTTGGACGGTCTCATTTTTAACCAGAGCAAGATGATGTCGTACAATTAAGGAATAACACGAGTACTAATATATAGATTGTTGTTATTATTGACATTGTTATTATTGTTATTATTATTATTATCATCATCATCATTGTTGTTGTTATTTCCACGTGCTATTGCCCTTTTCTCAGGTTTTTGTTTTATTTTTCCAAGGGCTCTCACTGCTTTTTATTTCTGTTGCCATAATATCTTCTTTTTTTTCAGCTCCCCGAAAATATCCAGATATTTCTCCAGTTCCAACTTTACTTTTAGTCTGCAATTTGCTGGAACGACCAAATCCACCAGTTAACACGTTCTTTATTTCCTGTTTAAATAAGGCTATGAATAGTCTTTTAGATTCTAGGTTTGGATTATCCATTTTTCAAATCTCAGAAAATCTTGTGTGTGTGCGTGAGTGTGAGTTTGTGTTTGTGGTGTTTTCCAAGAAAGGTCCTGGTTTGTGCTAATAACATTCGGTGGTATGGTCAAATTCTAGTCAACTGCACTGGATCCCTGGATCATTGGATCACCACCTCTCTCAAACAGTCGTGTCTGTTCTTGTATTCTTCCATGTTAGTTTACTGCATTCACTTATTAAATGGTTGACTGTTTTCACTCCTCTCACTTCTCTCTCGCACTCCGCGCTCTCTCATCCATTTCCCACTCTCCTGTTCTCCCCCCATCTATAACGCTCTCTCACTCTCTATTGTGGACTAGCCTAGCTTACCTTTCGTAGAGAGTAAATGAGCTGATCCAAGACTATTTGTACACCGGTGTTTTAGAAAATCGGGCTGATTGCTGAGCCTGCTCCAGAGCGCTTCGGCCTCTGGAGTGGCTCGGTAATAAAATTAACAGCGTCGATCCCAGGGGGCTATCCCCCCAGGCAATACCTGCCCCCTTGATTTAAAGGGCAGGGCTGGGTTTATTGTCCAGCGCCTGGGGCGCCCCCTGGAGGGGGAATGCCGACGGGATCAACGCATTTTTTGTGCCTACCACCCATGAGATTCGGCTTGTGGGTGGGCTCACATAAAAATGTCCTTGTGTCACGCTCTTATATGTGGGATGAGAGGCAAATATCCTGAGACTGCGAAGATTACGGAACCATTACGCGAACCATCTTCCTCGATGCTTTGTTGCGTATTACTCTATGTCTGGCGCAAACTGTATTTGGATGTACTAGTATACTCAGTATTGTATGAATATAAAACTCTCGGTTTCTGTCTGTCTGTCTGTCTCTCTATATATATACGTAGAAATATATGAAGTGTAGGCTGAGTTTTATCTCCTTTAGCTTTTACATAATTGTTTCTTATAATATTATTTAGGGTTGCTATTAATAGTTTTTGTTAATAATGGGGGATTCCTGTGGCGTAGCAGCTAACATGCTGGACTGTGACATCAGAGTAAATCATTACACTTATTCTCCTCCTCTTTTTCTTCTTCTTATTATTATTTGATTTTCTTTTTTCCTTCTTTTTCTTCTTCTATTATTATCATTAGTAGTAGTAGTCGTTGTATTTTTTCTACTTAGACTTTTTCAAGTCAAGAGCGAAATATTATTTACGATACCACTTAATTAAATAACCCCTAGACGAAAATTCCCTCCCATTTAAGCTGTTTATTGCCAACATAGCCATTATCAAGTCATTATCGCGGTAATTTCTAAAGTAAATCTTATGATAGAGGGTTTTGTCTTTGCTCGTTACTTGTGGTAATTTCGCACCGGTCTTTTTGGAATTTAAGCGAGCGAAGAACATAAAAAAAAGTTTTTTTTTTTTTTTTTTTTTTTTTTTTTTTTTGCGAGCAATGATTTTTGGGGCTGGCATTTGTTGTCTTATTTGAAGAGCTTGCTCTTAAGAAACAAAGAGAGGAATCAAGATATCTACAGATATTTTAAAGTAGTGATAGTGGATACATACATAAATGTAAGAATTACAGGGAATTTATGCAAACACGGGCAAATAGATATATATCTATGTTATGGTGTCATTTTAAAAAAATGTATTATATTTTTATTAGAATACTTCTTGTCAAAATAACGCGATTATATGCGTGGATAGAAACTCACTCTCTCTATCTCACACACATACACAAATATGTATATACACTGGATGACACTGACAGCTCTCCCCTTCGCCAATATGAGACTAACACTACTCATAACCCGACAAGCAAGAGCTTAAAATCTCCAACACAAGATTTCACCACATGTTCTGAAGGAGATTGCAAAAACCGAAACGTTATAGCGTCGATGTTACAATAAAAATGTAATGGTTTTATCTATAAAAAAAACAACGTATAATCTCTTTATTAGCATATGTCAAAATAATGGGATTATATGTGTGGAACACACACACACACACTATATATATATATATATAATATATATATATATATATATATATATATAATGTGTGTGTGTGTGTGTGTGTGGAGAAAGGTAAACAAGCATGGGATGTTGTAGAAAATGGTTGTTTATTGTAGGTAGTGGTTTTTGAGTTTATGTAATTATAACAAATCTCACTATCACACCATCCTCTCTAGCACCTACAACCAAAATTTACACAAATATTCCAACAAACAGAATGTTAATCAACCCCCCCCCCCAAAAAAAAAAAACATACAGACATACACTCAAAACCAATCCTAACCCAAACACCTAACACCATCGGAGTCCACCATGATACACTCCCTATTAGAGAGAGGTAGAGTCCACCTCCAATCTCTTCTGGTACCATCAACCGACCCCAGCCCCTTATTCACGACCTCCTCAATTCATTAGAAGGAAAATGTTCACCACTGAAGCAAGGACTCTATTCCTAAATTCCTGAAGATGGTCTAAAAGCCCGAAACGTACATCACTACCTACAATAAACATCCATTTTCTACAACATCCCATGTTTGTCTACCTTTCTCCACATATTTCTCCCACACACACATATATATATATATATATATATATATATATATATATATATAATATATATATATATAATATAAATACTTAGATGGGTTACCAGTTAAGTTGGTATTAGAATGATTCGAAGTTGGCCCTTTCTTCTAGCGGAATGTTAAAGTTATTCAGGTTCAATGTTGAGAGCTCGATGTTCAATATCATTGAACAGAGCAATATAATTGGTAAAGAAAAATGCTTAAAATCGGTCATTTTGTGGTTATATATATATATATATATATATAAGTGCTTAATTGGAGTCGTACCTAATTTTGAAAATTAATTAATTAATAATGAATTAGGCGGGAATACCTATTAAATGTATGGCTAAACAAATCGAGAAAAATCAATCTCTGTATGTACATTTCGGCCTATTAGGCCTCATCAGCAGAGCTATAGATCGGAAGACCGCCCTGTGCGTGATTTGAAACCGGACTGCCAAGCTGACAGGCCGATCTCATAACCCCTACACTAAACGGACTTCTTAGTTTTATGATTTGTTTAGAGTAGTGGAATGTTAACCTACTCTAAACAAATCGTAAAATCTAAGAAGTCCGTTTAGTGTAGGGGTTATGAGATCGGCCTGTCAGCTTGGCAGTCCGGTTTCAAATCACGCACAAGACGGTCTTCCGATCTATAGCTCTGCTGATGAGGCCTAATAGGCCGAAATGTACATACAGAGATTGATTTTTCTCGATTTGTTTAGCCATACATTTAATAGGTATTCCCGCCTAATTCATTATTAATTAATTAATTTTCAAAATTAGGTACGACTCCAATTAAGCACTTATTCTCCCAAAAATTATCGGCAAAAAGCCATTCAAAAACAAACCGTGTTTACAAATATATATATATATATATATATATATATATATGTATATGTATGGTGTGTGTGTTGTGTGTGTGTGAGAGAAATGTGAGGAGGTTAATCCGAGAGTATGTGGAGAAAGGTAGTCAAACACGGGATGTTATAGAAAACAGACCGAAACGTTGCATCATCGACATCACTACCTACAATAAACATCCCGTGTTTGCCTACCTTTCTCCAACATACTGTCGGATTAACCTCCTCACATTTCTCCCATATATATATATATATATAATATATATATATATATATATATATATATATTATATATATATATATATATTGCCACTAATGATGTATTAAGTAAGGTATTCCTTGTTGGCACTAAAGGCTTGCCCAAAAAACGACCCGACCTTATACAGATAAGCAACATCAACCCGCGCACTTAGAAGAGCCAACATCGTCTGAATCCTTGTCCGTATTTTCCCTCTCAATTATCTTGTATCGTTCGTATTAAAAGAATAGCTTAGCAATATTTCTGAGTCTCTTTTTCTTTTGAAGAAGACAATAAGTGACTCGAGTGCTTTCTTGATCGTGATTGATGGGACCGCCAGAGACCAAACCGTCTGTTACGAAAACCTATCGGGATTTGGGATCTAAATTGAAATAGACTTGTTTGCGTTGCGTTGGAGCACAATTCATTTCCGCTTGTGGTTCGCCTTTCTTTTTGATTTGACACTCTGGCGTAGCAGCAATAATGAAAGTGAAAACAAGAAGGAAGTAAATATAGAGAAATATAGAAAATAAAAATAGAAGATAAGAGAGAAAGAAAGTAGGGGAATATAATTTTAAAGAACAAGAAAAGGCGAAATAATAAAGGAAATAATATAAAAGGGAAATTCAAAGACAAAATCATGAAGAAATCAAGGAAGAAAAAAAATGGTTCATTAGATGTACTAGTACAAAATAAAAAAAACATACCCTCCGGGCGATATAAAAATAGATTTTTTGAAATATATTGCCTCAGGGGTGGGAGTAAAAAATTCAATGTCAGCGAGTTTGTACCCTAAGTAAGTAAAATCATCAAATTCATTAAAGGACTAAAAAATAAAACAATTTGAAATGTAAACTTTAAATATGTATTAAAATAAAACAAACTATATATAGATATATAATACCAGTCATGTATTTATTAAAACTTGTTTTAAAAAACAATGAGGACTGTCTAAAGCTGCATGTTCAAATTTTGAGTATTTATTCTATGTTATGACGATTTTGGGTAATGTGACGTAAGCAGTGACGTATTTTTTGTTACAAACAAAAACAGGAAGCGAATCTCCATTATTAATAGATTTTTATTAAGTTTTGCTTAGTAGTATAAAATAGTATTTTATTACTTTCTGCTATGGTCTTCTATCTTCTAATCTTCTCTTCGTCTCACGCTGAAGTAGTGCAGCCATACAGTAGTAACGATATTGTCGAATAGTCTCTTATTACATTCTGCTATGGTTTTCTATCTTCTCTTCGTCTCAGGCTGAAGTAGTGCAGCCATACAGTAGTAATGATACTGTCGAATAGCGTCTTATTACTTTCTGATAAGGTCTTCTATCTTCTAATCTTCTCTTCGTATTAGGTCCGACTGATGCAACCATACAGTAGTACGGATACTGTTAAATAGTGTCTTATTACGTTCTACTATGGTCTTCTATCTTCTAAACTTCTTAGCTGGTCGTTTTGAGAACATCTACAGGGTTATTTGTCTGAATTTTTTTAAAGATGAGGCTTGATGTGTATAATTTAGATTTTTCGGACTGTTGTCCTCATCTTTATCGTGGTATGTAAAATCACAACATTTTGGTCGTTGTATCCTCCGGATTTCCTCAACCTATTTGTTTGTTTTGTTTGTTTTGTTTTACGGCATATCAACCTCGATGGGTCATTTAATGCCGACAAAGTTGTGAAAAAAATCATTCTTAATGCATAATACAATTTTGTTTATAAACTCACGTTTTCCTATTTAACCCATAGATGGGACCCTAACAGGTACTACCACTCCGGGTCAGAGTGGACCAGGGAGCAATGGTGATGAAGGTTCGCTCCACATTCCCCAAACCTCCAAAACTGGAACTTCATCATCAGATGGATTTTAACGTCATTCCCAGGACATGTAGACCCTCAGTCACCGCCTTCTAGCACCCATATGATAAAAAGGGGTTGAGGCTTGCCATAAGGGCAATAGGGTTACGAAAATCATATAGGTGCTAGGGCGTGACGTGATCAGTCGATTGATCGGAGGGGGCCTCTCCGACCGCCGGTCTAGCCCAAGATAGGGCCAAAGTGGAGTATTGCGAGTCATGAACTGCTCATCCACCTGGGTTCTATCCTTAAGCATCCCTGGTCGCCATCCACGGCCAACAGGTGGTCCAATTAGGGGAGTCTTACCCCTCTGCAGAGGTGCAGTCGGTGCATTCTAATGCCCCAACCGACAGGGCGGTCCTCAACCTGTGATCCTACCGTAAGTCACTAATGGTTATAAATAAACTACACATTTCTTGTTTGTCCAGGTTTATTCTTCTTCAAATTGACATTGTTTCGGTGATGGAGGGGTTGGTAAATATGTACTAAATGTCCAGCATCTCTTTAGATGTAGTTTTTTTTATAGTTGTTTGCTGTCTTTTTTTCCTTTTTTTTTTTTCTTTTTGTGATACATCGGCTCACAAAGGGTAGTAACAACGGTCCGTACTACATTTCCTTGTGTGCACTGTTTGCGTACAGTCATGTTTAGGTGGCAAACTGTATAAACATTCATGTATAGACTGCGCCCACCCTCCCCCCTTTGTTCTTCTGTCATAAATGAGATCTCTACGGTCACTGGATTGCCAAAGATGTTCAGTTATCTTTCCAGTTTTCTTCACTTAGAATTGGGCTAAAGGGTTGTTTTTTTACATTTCTATTCAGTTTCTTTCTCTTTCAGTTTTCGGCGGGATTTGTGATTCGTGTCAACATTGTAGGCGTGTCCACAGAGCAGAAAAAACGATTGATCCAATCAGCGATTACGACGGTTGTCGAGAAAGATACTATGGAAGCGGCGAAGCACGTTAAACAAACACAAAAAACAAAAAAGAACAAGAAAAAGCAAACACTTGTGTGTCGGCCATGTCTCTATTATTTAGAACGTGCGATGAATTATGAATAGACGAATGCGTGTCTGACTTTCAAATTAAACATCTCTCTCAGCATAATAATATATATAATATATATATATTATAATATATAATATATTATATATATGTTGTGTGTGTGTGTGTGTGTGTGTGTGTGGTGTGTGTGTATGTATGTATGTGTGTGTATATACACAAACTAGGGTGCGGTAAAATTTTTCATATTTTGATTACGCGCTAGTTGGTGCATATATCACGTAACCGAATCAGTTTCAAGTTCATAGTAGATACGCACTGGGTTTGCAGTACAGTGGTAGTTTGTTTTACATCATAGATAGGGCACAGCCTATCATTTTAAAACAGGTTAGTGTAGATTAGTTTGATATAACCGGTAAAACAGTGGAAAAAAAGTCACTGAACGTTTGAGTTACAGTCTTAAACTCAAGTTGGTCTGGAACTGGAGTATCCTTGGCCTAGAGATTCACATAACTATGTGGAAATCTTTGGGAAGTAGAATGTTAAGTTAGCAGAGATAAAGTGGCGGCCTTTTCGGGCAGACGAGTTTTTCCGTCTCTGCATCTTCCAAATCAAACTATGGATCCCCAATAAATAAGTCAGCAAAGAAGAAAAAAAAAACTGAGGTAAAGCAATCCGTCACCAATCACCAAGTGGACGCCAGATAACAGAACACTCTGCCTAATTAAATAACTGCATATTCGGGTAAACTTCATGCTACACTTTGCAGCTGTCCAATCAAAGCCAAATACCTAGACAAGCCAATCCATTACCACCACCAAGTTGAGACCAGACAACAGAACACTTTGCCTAATTAAATAACTGTATATCCTGCTAAACTTCGTGATACACATAGCAACCGACCACTCCAACTCCAATCTACCTCCCCTCATTAAAGAAATAAACAACGCTTGGTATAAAACAACATCTGAATCAATTGCCCCATATTGTTTACCCGCCGACCATATATATATATATATATATATATAAGTAAAGTAAAGTCGTCGGGCGGCCAAAAGTCGGTATCAGCCAGTCAGCGAGGAACATCCCCTTTTCAATAGCGCTAGACCCAGGAGATTGTCTTTAGCATCTGAGCGCCACACCTTCCAGCAACTCCTTACTTTACCGCACAGATCTCTGTGCTCCTCATGCGCTGAGTTGGCTGGGACCGGTATCGAACTAGGAACATTGTGGTTTCTAGCCGAACGCTCTACCGACTGAGCTAACCCGGCCCCATATATATTTCAACAAACCACCCAACAAAACCCAGTCCCCAGTTTCACGTAGGAAATAACAATAATAATCAGCTCCAATACCTTGATGTATTGATTGGTGCTAAGAAAAAACCCATTGACCACTTATTCATATAGAAAGCTCACGAGTAACAGTTCATACACCCTTAATTACAACAGTGAATGTCCTGAGCAGTACATAAAACCTATTAAAAATCTGACTCATTTTCTCCCCCAAAACAACATTCTATTCCAAACTTGAAAATACTGAATAAACCCTTATCAACGTTTAATTTTCTAAATACATAATCGAGTAAAAATTAGACAGACCATTCATAATATTAACTTTAGCTAAAAAAGGAAGAAATACTATACCGAAGACTTCCAGTCATAACATAGTACATTATCATTACCAGATGCTTTGATATTATAATATTAATGAAATACTTTAAAAAATGAATTCGTAATAACGTTTCATCCACCAACCCCAGCAATAAAGTAAAATTATTTATTTATTGCACAAAATTTAAAACCACTGACCTTTGTCAGCAGCAACAACGCATCCCTGCCCAACTAGCTGTATTATCGAGACTAACGTAGTGTACAAATTCCAAATGTGCCTTAAGATATTGTTCTCTAAAATTGGAAGGAGTGCAGAAAGTAAAAGTGAAAGAACCTTCGGTGGATTCATTCACCAATTCTATCTTGATATGAAAACAGAGGGTCAGACAATTGGAAAGAAAAGGAAAGAAAATCCTCGGAGAATTGTCCGAGTTCAACAAAAAGAAAAAAATATTACCAACACAGACACATTATATATACTAGCAACTAAAAAATACCCCACGGGCATCGTAAAAAATTAATTTTTGAAAGACATTGCCTGAGAGGGTGGGAGTTAAAAATTCAATGTCAGAGGGTTTGTATCATAAGTAAGATAAATCCTCATATTTATTAAAGGAGTAAAATAAATAAATAAATAAATAAATAAAACAATTTGAAATGAAAACCGAGCCCCGTCCCTCTCAAATAAAATGTTGCGTGCATGTAATAATCAAACAATTATTTTGAATATTTTCCACATCAATTTTACACCAAAATCGTAGGTCTATTATTTGTAAAACTTTTTAGTTAACTTCTTGTTACTGTAAAAAAAAAAAAAAAGGACGAGAGTAAAAAAACAATTTTTAAAATTGTTTATTCAAATTTTGGGTATATATAGCATAAGAATATTGTGACGTGGGCTATGACTTAGTTTTTGTTTACAGACATAAATACAATCTCCATTATATATATGAACGCATGTCCTGTATAGTTAACAAGATATCTTGCCTCTTATTGTGTATATGGCCGGCTGCCGACCTGTTGTCACGTTACAAAAAAAGGTGAAAACCGATGACAGTCACGTGATATATATCAGAAATCGATTGTTGGACGATGAAAAGGAAATGAATAAATGAAATGAAGTTGCTTGAAGTAGTTCTTATCGTTAATTGCCAAAACAAGATACGTAAAAAGAAATGAGATCACTGAAGGTAGAAATAAGAAAGCCGGATATTTGGCTACGAAATTGAAACGGTTGAAAGAGCAGTCATGAGGTGACAGTGAGGAAGATAGGGTTAGAATAATGATGTTAAAGTAGAAATAATTGGAGAAGAAAATTATTATTATTTAGAGGTGCGTGGTGTAATGGTTAGAGTCGGGGGATATGGACTCGTCAACCCGAGTTCAAATCCTGGACGAAGCTACAGTTCGCATAGCGCTAATACCCTTGGTAAAGGTATGAATCCAACTATTCTACCATCAGCTATTGGCAACTAGTAGGACACACTGGGTTCTTTAACCATGTTTAGAAAACCAGTCTAGGAGAAGGAAAACTGAATTCGAACCTGTTAAAGTCAAGTTGGGGTAGTCACTAGTAGAATAGGCGCAGTCCTAATTAGTGATCTATAAAAAATAAATTTGAAAAAATATATATATAAAAGGGAAAGAACAAAAACAGCACCGGATACAATAAGGGAAGACAGAAAATATTGTATTTAAGGGTAAAATATTTACAAATGAAATAAATAAATAAGGTGATGATTGCATGGCAACTGGAAAGGTTTATGTCGAGGAAGAAATTTAGCCTTTATGATATAAATAAAAATACATGGAAAATTATGAATCAGATATAAAATACATCCACGAAATACATCTCCAAACATACACCTGTAAGTGAAACTGAGTACCAACGTTTTATCTCAGACTAACAGTTTTTGGCATTAAATAACCACAGCGGGTTATTATTACCATTAAGTTAACTAAACCAAATGAAGTTAAGGAAAATCATTTATACCAATAATTTGATATTAATGAATATGTGCTTAGTATTGGAAGGGCCTGGTTAGCTTAGCCGGTAGAGCGTTCGGCTAGAAACCATGAGGTTTCAAGTTCGATACCGGCCCTCGCCAACTCAGCGTATGAGTAGCACAGATCTGTTGGGGAAAGTTAAGGAGCTGATGGTAGTGTGGCGCTCCACCTCAGACGCAAAAAACAATTTCCTTGGTCTAGCGCTATTGAAAAGAGGATAGACTCCATCGCTGTATGGCTCATACCAACATTTAGGCCGCCCCGACGACTTACTTACTATACCAACAAGCAAAAGTACGCTCCCTTTGATCATAAGTATTAATATATAATGTAATAAGATATCATATTAAATCAGAAAGATTAACAAAACTAAAATGAGAACGAATATGAAAACATTACACTTATTCAAATTAAATTATATATAAATTTATATATTTGATTTTCTTTTAATGCGTTGAGAATTATATAATAGTATTAGAAAATCCGTAACGGAAATAATTTGCTATAAACTCAGTTTTGCTAAAATCATTATGCAAATCTCTTTCCTACCATATACTATGCAAACCCGAGCTTAAGTGTTTTTAAACAAGATGGAGACGTCTCCACACTGAATGGTAAGCCTCTTAATTAGAAGACCAATTCATATACCTTATGATAAATATCTCATCTAGAGAAAGCGATGTAAATTACGCATAGGAAAGCATCGATTGCTATAGATAGATTATCGATCATATGGGAATCTGATGTCTCTGAAAAGATTAATCGAGAATTCTTCCAAGCTCTTCTGTGTCGCTGCTAGTATGGCTTTACTATTTGGACGCTAAATAAACATTCAGAGAAAACATATATGGATATTACACAAGGATGCTGCGTGCAGACTTGAATAAATCTTAAAATCATGAAAATAATGTGTATAAATAATGATAATTATTTGTTAACAATTACAGATTCAAGTAACTAATTTCAACATTAAGAAAATTACACATAAAAAGCAGCCGTATGGCCATCTATTGTCTATCACCAAAAAAAAAACATCCGAAGGAAGACGAAACAAGACATGCTTGGACATTTCTAGAGAAGCAAGACGAACACATGAATGACGTTCTCCTGTGGACAACCTAAAAACATGGTTGATCGTCAGATTCTACGACATGTCAGCAGCTTGTTGGGTTATTTTCTGCCGAAGATACGTTGTGTTTTATTCATTTCTGATGCGGTATTCTCAAATTTTGTTAAACTCAATCTCTTTTAAAAAACTCAATTTCTTTAAATACATTTTTTTAAAAATCTTTTTACTATTTAACCCATAGATGGGATTCTAACAGGTACTAATACTCCAAGTCAGAGTGGACCTGGAGTAATGAAGATGAAGAGGTGCCCCACACTTCCAAGTGCTCGAAATTGGAACTTTCGTATTAGACGCCGTTTAATGTCATACCCTGGATACCGTACACATGGACACACCAGTTTAGGCCGAACAGCAAAATCCTACATCAATCAGCTGGTACGGATATTGAAGTCAGTATACTGTTGGTTTGAACAACAGCAACTGGCTAAGCACAATTGAACCCGTGCCAAAGACAGCTGGTATTTATGGAAATCAAGAATAGTCCATTTATGTATTTGGGTGATTCCAGTTATTGAGTAGACGGATTATGGGTACTGAGTAGAAGGATGATGGATGCTGTGTAGAAGGCCTACCAGGGACTATGACCGATAGGCATTGTTGGCGAAGAGTGACAAACAGACAGACAGACAGACAGACAGAGACAGAGGGAGTCAAGAATATCCGTGCTGTCAGCGGGATCTGATGATGATGATGATGATGATGAATAGAGAATCCAATATAAAAGTAAGAGAAAGAAAAACAACAATAAATGCAAGTGATAAAATAGTTGATTTGCTATTAATGAGAATAAACTGAGGGGAAACAGACGCTGAGGTTGGAATTAAGGGGGGGCGGAAATACGGAATAAAAGACGATAATAATTGTGCTCTTAAAAATGCGAGTACTTGGGTCAATAAAGAAAGACAAAAAGAATTGCAAAGAAGAACAACATTGGGGAAGACATCGAAAGAAATGACGGAATAACAATGAGAAATTAAGAAAGGGAATGAATTGCACGACAAAACGTCGAAACCTAATTGCTAAACTCATAAATTTTTGCTAAGAATTAAATGTTTATAAGAGAATATTGTTTATCACACTCTCTTAATAAAACAAATCACTGCTTTCAAAAAACACAGACAAAATACTCATTCTTCTTCACGTCCAAGCATATATATATATATATAATATATAATATATATATGGGAGAATACGTGCTTAATTGGAGTCGTACCTAATTTTGAAAAATTAATTAATTAATATGAATTAAGAGAATATTTAACCTACTCTAAACAAATCGTAAAATCTAAGAAGTCCGTTTAGTGAGAGGTTATGGATCGGCCTGTCAGCTTGGCAGTCCGGTTTCAAATCACGCACAGGGCGGTCTTCCGATCTTAGCTATGCTGATGAGTCCTAATAGGCCGAAATGTACATACAGAGATTGATTTTTCTCGATTTGTTTAGCCATACATTTAATAGGTATTCCCGCCTAATTCATTATTAATTAATTAATTTCAAATTAGGTACGACTCCAATTAAGCACTTATTCTCCCAAAAAGATTATCGGCAAAAAGCCATTCTAAACAAAACCGTGTTTACATTATATATATATATATATATATGACAGTATGAGGTGAGGTAAAAGGAAAAGTGAACAACAATAATGACTCAAACAAGTCCAAGGAGGTGAGAAATATTTCGTCCTTGAGACGCGAAGAACATCCTCAGTCTGACTTTATTCAAAGCAAAATACGTACATTTGTGTTTATAGAAGAGAAAGTGAGTTAGTGGTGGAATTGAGGGGTAGGGAGGATTTGAATGAAATGAGAATCACATCCACGAATTCCTATATGATGTTATTCTCATTTCAATCAAATCCTCCCTAACCTCCCTACCCCTCAATTCCACCACTAACTCACTTTCTTTTCTATAAACACAAATGTATGTATTTTGTTTTGAATAAAGTCAGACTAAGGATGTTCTTCGCGTCAGAAGGACAACATATTTCTCTCCTACTTGGACTTGTTTGAGTCATTATTTTTTTTTTTTTTCACTTTTCCTTTTACCTCAACTCATACTGTCTCCAACCCTCCTATCTTCATAATGCCATATATATATATATATATATAATATATATATATATATATATGTGTGTGTGTGTGTGCGCGGAATAGAGTGAGTTTTTTTAAGAGCATATCAAAATGTGGTCATTTAATGCCAATGTGGTGTGTGTGAGAGAGAAGAGAGAGAGAGAGAGAGAGAGAGAGAGAGAGAGAGAGAGAGAGAGAGAGAGAGAGAGAGAGAAAATATATTCACACACAAACAACACGTGTGTGTAAAAATAAACATTCACACATCACACAAAAATACACACATATATATATAAAATATACATATGTGTGTGTGTGTATGTTATTTTTACACAAATATATGTGAGTGTAATTGTATTCACACACAGACACTCCTATTTTCTCTATGATTATAATATATATATATATATATATATATATATATATATATATATATATATATATATTTTGCGTGCGTGTGTGTGTGTGTGGAGTGAGAGAGAGGAAGAATTTTTCTGGGATAACAAGAAAACGTATTTGAATACGTGTGCGCTCGTGTAAGCAGTGCCTTGTTAGAGTTACACACAAACACACACAACATTATATATATATATATATATATATATATATAATGTTGAAAAGAGATATAAAGAAAGAAAGTATTGAATGGATAAAATAGGATATTTTAATTAATTTTTATCCATTCAATACTTTCTTTCCTTTATTTCTCTTTTCAACATACCGTCGATTCACTTCCATTTTACACACACACACACATTATATATTAATATATTATATATTATATATATATATATATATATATAGGCTAAGCCTTTAACGTAGTTATATATTTTTGAGTGGCGCCAGTGAATTGTTTTGGCGTCTAAATTAAACCAGAATTTTAGAGTCTCTTCCTTCTTGTATAATTAATGAAATAATTTCTTGCTCTCTAGCATAAGCGACCCCGTGGCATAAAAAAAACTAATCCCAGGAGAGGGAGAGAGAGAGAGAGAGATAGAGAGAGAGATAGAGAGAGAGAGAGTTATTAATAAGTTTAACTTATATTTGAACATAAATTACAGTTTTGAATAATAAAACCCGAAATTATGAATTTATTTTATATGTATAGCAATTGTCTTCTGCATTCTAATTAATACTATTTATTTGTAAATTGCATCTGTTTTGAATCTAACTATAATTAAAAAGCAGACACGTCTGCATAAAATTTCCTACTCCAGATATTAGGTTGGTGCAGTTAAATATTGTGGAATGCAGTGAGAATTTATAATTATCAATTCTCATCAACAAGGAAAAGTCTGATATGTATTTACCCAACCAGTTTGCCAAGGTAAGATACAAGGTTACCAGTGTGTATATATATATATAATATATATATATATATATGAGAATGAACAAGATGGAATGAAAACACCACACAATGCTGTTAAAGAGAAAACAATTTATAACATATCCTAGCTGATATTGATCAATATTTCGATTTTTACAAAAATCTTCTTCAGAGCCCGTTTACTCCGTGGTGTTTGTGATCGAAGATAAGAGTAAAAAAAAAAAAATTAAACATTTTTTTTTAACTCTTATCTCCGATCACAAACACCACGGAGTAAACGGGCTCTGAAGAAGATTTTTGTAAAATCGAAATATTGATCAATATCAGCTATGATTATGTTATAAATTGTTTTCTCTTTAACAGCATTGTGTGGTGTTTTCATTCCATCTTGTTCATTCTCATACTGTCGGATACATTTCCTCTCTTTTAACTTTATATATATATATATAAAAATAAAAGAGAGAGAGAGAGAGAGAGAGAGAGAGAGAGAGAGAGAGAGAGAGAGATGATAATTCAAATGACTGGTAAGTACGGAATGATTCTATTTGGGATAATCGAAATCTCACTGTACAGCCATACTGTCTTCTCTTGTAGGTGCAAACATATATATTCATAAAAGGGTTTTCATAAATCCCCAAAACGAGCTCAATGTAATATAATCAATAAATTAGATTAAATACAGAGCAATATTTAACTTTCAAAGAAACAAAAAACTTAAACTGTCATCCCGTTATAATATTTATTTCGACCAGAAAAAAAAGAGTAGCCCTCATCAGACAGGTTTTTACAAATACAGAGAATCTCAAAGAAAATATATCACCGTCTTATCTCCTCCTTTTTTTACATGCCTTAGAATTTCCGTGGCAGAGGGGTTGGGTACACACATACATAATTCTTCTAAAAACAAAGGAACAGTTAAGTAAATTTAATTATTTTTGAAAAATTGTATTAGGGAGATCATCATAATCAGATGTTTTGATTATTTTTCCGACAAAAGATGATGAGCATCTTGAAATTTGGTGGACAATCCCTGTAGAGTAGTGGCTAAAGTGCTGGATTGTGACATCGTAGTAAGCGAGTTCGAACTCTAGTCGTGCTATTAGATTTACTAAGAACAAATTATATCAAAGTGAAAATATATAAGATGCAACAGAACAGCATCGGTAGGATATGGGGGAATCAAAAACAAAGTGGTTAATTATATAATAAATTGGAAAAATTTGGTAGGCAAAGAGTCAAGCAAGTTAAGTAATATCTAAAGCAAAGTTTAGTTTAGTCTTCGTCCAATATCAAATAGTAGCACTCATGGTGTAGAGTAATTATTATGGTCTACTGGGAAATTGGGGATTGAAAAAAAAAAACGGTAATCAGATTTCTGGAGAAAGAGAGAAAAAAGAGATAAGAACAAAGGTTAAAGTTTGAAACAGTAAATACTCAACGGGGTGGGGGGGCATCCACTAACCGAGCAATGATCCCGGAACTAAAGTTAAAAATAAAACCGAAAACAAAAACAACAAAAAACTAGTTTCTGCCGAGAAGCGGAAGTTGGGTGATCCTCCTACCCCCGGGACGAGAAACGGAAGAGAAAAATCGGTCTTTTTCGGCTGTGCCTTCGTAAGTAAACAGTGCTCTATATCACTAGTAGAGCAATTATATTTAGGTTAAGGTAGCTTAGGCAAGAAACTTTCAGTAACCAGGCGCTGTCGATTTCATGTACACGCTACCTTAACTTATATAATATATATATATATATATATATATATATATATATAATGTGTGTGTGTGTGTGTATATATAATGATCTTAAACTTATCTAACAAATCGTGTGCCAAAAAATAAGATTTGGCATTAAATTACTCAAAGGGGTTGTCATGCCATTAAACAAAATAACCAAATCTCATCTAGTAACGACAGAGGTGTGGCTAAGGCATAAAGCATTACTAGGGAAAATAGCGAAAGGAAAAGTGGGCTTGGGTTATTTTCCCAGCCCCAATATCAGTAAGGCCAGAGGCAAAGAAAGGCGCAAGTTAATTCAAGATGAAGTTCGTGCGAGCGCAGAAAAAGCTCGTTACTGCATAATGGTCGGCCATAGCCAGCAGGGAGCATGGACGAAATGAGAAGGCATTGAAAGGAAAAGGATTACCTGGTCGCAGTTCTGGCGATCGGATTTCAGCGAGATTAGTTTCCTCATCCAATCAGTGTATGATGTTTTGACGAGCCCATCTAACTTGCATATATATATATATATATATATATATATATATATATATATATATATATACCAACCCCTCCGCACGAGCAGGATGTAACACAAGGTCAATTTCTTAAGCGGAGTTCACAGGTTTGAATTCAGAGTTTTCCTTCTCCTAGACCTGTTGCCTAACCAAGGTTAAAGAGCCCAGTCTGCCCTATTATTTATCCATAGTTGGAGGGAGAGTAGGATTCATACCTTTCCCAAGGGTATTAGCGCTAAGGGAAATATAATTACCACATCCAGGATTTGAACTCGGGGCGACGAGTCCATTTCCCATGACTTTAACCATTACACCACGCGCTTCCTACCGAACTTGCATATATGGAGAAAGAGCGAGATCCCTAACTGCCAGCTATGTGCAATGAAAGGAACATTACAGCCCATCGTTAGCAGCCGCCCCAAAGCGTTGGGTGATGGTCGATACCGTTGGCGATACGACCTAGTCCTTCAGACTATTACAGTTGAGGTGAGTGATGCAATATGAGCTAGCAATCACCAACCCCGAAGAGTTAATACAAATTAACTTTATCAAATCAGTTGGCAAGGTACTCTAACAGAGTAGAGGAAGAACAAGTCTACCGCAGATGATTGGCAGTTGGTTGTAAACTTGGAGACTCAACTGAACATTTCCAGTCACATAGCTGAAACTTCACTCCGACCAGATCTGATAGTAGATTCTAACCGCACGAAGCAGTGCATCATTTGGAAACTCACAGTATCCTAGGAGGAATTCCTCTCGCTAGAAAACGAAAGGAAGAGGACCAAATACCAAGAGCTGGTCGAACAATGTCAAAGGAATTCCTGGGAAATTCACTAAGACACTATAGAAGTAGGTTGTAGGGGTCTTGCAGATCAATCGGTGTGCAGACCACTTGCAAAAATAGTTTTTTAAAGGATAGTAGGAGCAGTTAAGTTAAAAGCACTGGAGGACATTGCTGATAGAGTACAAAGTGCTTCCAAATGGATTTGGCTTAGGAGATCAGATCTATGGATAAATAAATAAAATAACAAAAAAGGGGGGGATAAAATAACAAAAAAAGGCGGGGGGGGGATAAAAATTTTACAAAATATGAAAAAAAAAGTTACGAAAAAAAAGTTACAAAAAACAAAAAGAAAAAAAGAAAAAAAAACAGTAGTTCGGATTATCGGAATGTACTGAGACCCTTCTGGCTTGTGAAGGGTTGAGTTTGAACCATTCATTTAAAACGGCGTTTTATTCTTGCGTTTGGATTAATCTTTAGGAGGGTAATTTCAAGGACGTGAATTGGATATGTGGATATGTGTAAGTCTATGTAACTTGTCAGTCGTCTTCATTTTTATCAATTATTTAAACCGATTTTTTTTAGTCATTTACTTATTTTTTATATTTTATTCTTTTAGTTTTTATTAACATATTTTTCCGGGTAGTCTGTGTGTGTGTGTGTGAGTCTATGTAATTTATCATATAGGGCTTGATTTTAATCGCTCATTTAAACAACGATTTTATGCTCACGTTTTTATGTTGCCTTTTACTTTTATTCACTTACTTAATAATATTTTCTTTGAAGAGTGTTTGTGTGTGTGTGTGTGTGTACTTAACTTTAGTCGTTTGAAGTAAACGCGGGCGGGACACACTATATAACTGCTGGAATAATTTAGTACGATTAATTGAAATAGGTTATGGTTATATACGAATAAAATTTTATTTCGTTCCTCTTTCGTTAATTCGATTTTTTGTAAAAAAACGTTATTTAAAAATACATTTAATACATATAGTTTTGAGAGGGGGGGATATATTTTAGAAGTAAAATAGTCTTGTCGTTCAAACCATCTATTTTTTCATAGAAAAACGTTGAGGATAGATTTAGTAACATATAGTTTGGAGGGAGGATACTTTAGAGATATATTAGTTTCTGTCGTCAATTTTCGAAGAAAAACTTTTTTTTTTTTTTTTTTTTTTTTTTAGATAGATTTAGTTACATAAAGTTTTGGGAGGAAGATATATTATAAATACATTAATAACATATAGTTTTTCCATCCATATCATTCTTTTCGTTGGAAAACGTTAAAAATAGATTCAAAACCAAGAAGAAAAAATAGAAGAGATAAAATCAATTAAATTCATAGAACGAGGTGCGAACTTACCACAGTTGGAATCCCTGAAGAGTACATTAGGCTGAAACCGGGATCAACAGTTAATTTCATTATATATTTGTGGTAGTGGGTGGTGGACTATTCATTGGCTCATACTGATTGTGGTTTCCCTATTAAAGAGTTAGAATTGAAGATACCGAATTCAAGTTGGGTTTGCTATATGAATGACACACTCATGTACTTCACTTCTTGTTTTTTTTAATAAAATTTTGGAGAGTGTGCTCACTTCAAATATAGGGTTTGCAATCGGAGCCGATATGATGACCAAGAACCCGTAATTGGTGTTGATGATAATGCATCACTGACAACCACATAGGAAGCGCGTGGTGTAATAGTCAAAGTCATGGGAAATGGGCTCGTTGCCCCGAGTTCAAATCCTGGACGTGGTAATTACATTTCACTTAGCGCTAATATCCCTCCAGCTATGGGTAAATAGTAGGGTAGACTGGGCTCTTTAACCTTGATTAGGCAACTGGTCTAGGAGAAGGAAAACTCTGAATTCAAACCTGTTGAACTCCGCTTAAGAAATTGACCTTGTGTCACATCCTTCTCGTTCGGAGGGGTTGGTAAATATATATGAATCTACTAGATGTATTGTAAGACTATTATTGCTGTTTTAACAATGCCGACTGGGAACAGACCAGTTGACGACCTGGGAACAGACCTGATGACGATTGGAGAGACAATTGGCATCCCGGAAAGACTGGCACAGGGGCGAGATGGGGTAGCTACCCAACTTGCATGCTTCGTGAGAAGCAACCCAAGAACTGCTACGAAGTATCTACCCCTGTGGGATCCCCAGAAGGGTGCGGAAGAGATTCCAATTAGGACAGACCCGTAATCTGCGATGATAGTGCATCACTGACGACCACCCTGTATGCATCTTCAAGATGTATTGTAATCTTTCGACCATTATTAGCATGTTGCAACAACCTCTGGTTAAAAATGAGACCGTCCAAATCGTCTAAGATGAAATGCAAAAATGTACTAATTATCTGGTGTCGCTTATCCGCCGAATTCTTATTTCTTATGAGTGACGTCACCTCAGATAAATAATGGACCGTTCCGCTTTCTTTAGAAAGAAAGAAAGGACATGCTACACAGTAAAATATAAGAAAGAGTTGGAGAGAGAGAGAGCGTTAGAACATGAAAATAATAACGCTAATCTGTTTCAATGAATGATGAAAAGAAGGAAAGAAAAAAATGTGTGAGAGTTGAATCAAGATTTTTTTTTTTTACATATTGAACTATTTAGCAATAGTTCTTAAGTAAACATATCAAATGTTTTAATAATTAATTTATACTGTGATATATCCACAGGTCCTGCAAGTTACTATACTATTGCGCAATATTATTTTACAGCATGAAAATCTCAGTCACGATTTTCAAAGACTGAAGTTAGTAAACCCTTACATTTCGGCCACCGAAAATGATACTGTGTCCAGCATGCCTTGATGGTTTGTGAGATAGGGGACAGGTGTCCATGTAGCTGCTTCCTTGTGGGGTGCTGTTTCCACGACTTAAATGCTGCGTTGGGTCTTGAACAAGCTAGTTACTCTACTATTGCACAATATTATTTTTCAGCATGAAAATCTCGGCACACGATTTTCAAAAAGTAAAATTAGTAAACCCTTACATTTCTGCCACCAAAAATGATACAGAAATTGGAATCGGAATTTAAAAAAAAAAATCTTATCAATTAATAACACTGAAATAATTATTAATACATTTCGTTTAAAATGCAAACTTTTATAAGTGTAAATTCGTAATAACAGAACATTTAAATGCCCAAGGGTACCATATTAGCGGGAATAATTTATTTTTATTTTTCCTCTCTCTCGTTCGCATGGCTTCCTAGCGTATCTTTTGCAAACTGTTAGCGAAATATTACAAGTGCTTTAAAGTTTACATTACTTTTTATTGCTTGTTAAATCAGTTCAGAATGTAGGTAAATGCTTTCCACATGAATTTAGAAAAAAAGACAAGTTGGTCAGTGTTTAAACACTTGTTTAGTTTTTTTTATGGGGGTTTTGGGGGGGGGAGGCGAGTCGGGCTTAATATTATTCGGACGAGAATATCAATGGCAATGAAAAATGAATTTATTGCCACAATGGAAAAAGGAATGAAATAACCACACCATATATTATGTAAACATTTGTTAGTAATACTTGCAAATATATGCAACCTCCGGGTGCAAGTTTTAATGTAATAGAATATTAATTTAAATTTAAAAGGCTACTGAAAATAAATAAGAATGCAGATAAAAAGATGTAAAACAGAGAGGGTTATAATCGAAAAATAGAACTACTAAAACTTACTTTTCCATCACTCCCGTCTTTCATTGCTAAATTTTCTGAATTCAACTATTTAGTTAAAATAAAATTAGTTATTTTTTCGTATTTTTTCTGTTCATATTAAGTATGATAAAACCAAACAATTAGAATCCAATGATACTTAGCTCATATTTATTAAAATCAATTTTTTAAAATATCAATATGCAAATTAGCCTTCCCGTTCACTGGGTAAACCACTATATTTTTGTATATATAAATACAATTGCATGTTATTCGTACGTAGATATGGTCATCAGTATTAATAATGTAAAGCAATTTTATCAATAATTGAGGTTTTAACATAAAATTATGCAGAATGTCACGTAAATAACTAAGGGAATTGTGGCTTTAGTAGTAATATAGTTTCGGTTACAGACAGAAAAAGACACTCCATTATAATAAGATATAAGATATTGCATATGATTTTTAAGCAAATCATCATCATAATCATCATCAGGTCGTGCTGGCTGCACATATATCCATTACTTTCTCCAACTAACCCTATCGATCATCACCCCCAGTGCGGACCTCCGTACAGTATCCATAATCCGTACACTGATGCTTGATGTAAATTTTGCTTGTCGGCTTACCCTAGTGTGTCCCTGTGTAGGTGTATATGGGAGAACGTCACTTTTGAGTCCATCCTTGCTTCTCCAGCATTGTCCAGCATGTCTTGATAAACCTACTGGGATGTTTCTTGTGTGATAGGGAGTAAGTAGCCTTACAGCATCTTTCTAGTCGGGTGTTGTTTCCAAGATTTGTTCAAGACAGCATACAGAATCCTTGTGTAACACCCATCTAGATTTGTTAGAGTCCAAGTTGTGCAGCCGTACAGTAGCACTAATGATAGAAATAATTTTCATTAACTTCATGAGTATTAATAGATTGGTAGAATTAATAAGCTTATTTCATTTGAGGGGGACAGAAATAAGTTTCCATTTGAAATTGTTTTATTTTTTTAATCCTTTAATGTTAATGTTTTTACTTACATATGATACAAACATCTACATTGAATTTTTAACTCCCACTCCCCTCAAGCAATATCTTTAAAAAATTTACTCTTACATAGCCAAGGGGCGTTTTTTTTTTTAATTCTTTCTTTCTTTCTTTATCTTATTTTATTTATTGATTTTTTTAACTTTTTTATTTTTTTAAATTTATTTATTTTATTTGCTAATTACAATAATGATAGGACTTTATTTGAATAAAATCGGTTCTAATGTGAACTTTGATTATATCCCATCATACAGGTAAAAAAAAACAAAGACAATTTGGTACAGTTGTGTGTTTTTTCTTTTTCTATTTCATTGAACTTGTTTGCAATTATATTTACCTTTTTGCTACATCGATCTTTGACCGTCTAACAAGGCAGAAAGTGTCGAGCGATTGGGTCATCTATCATTAATAGAAAACATTTAAAACAAAAAGACAACGAAGAAAATCTTAGGAAAAAAGGACGAAAAAAAAAAAAAGGCCGTACGAAATTGTTCCTCACAAAGCAACATTGAATCATTAATATCCTCTCGGAGAAAATTGGCGGGAAATTGGACTCGTGCCACATATACTACCCTCAGAATCCGGGAATGTGGATTTAGAGTTGCATTGTGGGAACAATTAAGTGTCAACCAATCAATGACCATTTACTTCATTTTTATTTATTTTCTTTCATTACACGTTCTTTAATTGTTTGTTTTTTTATTTTTTTTATTTTACGATTTTGATTACATTAAAACTTAAACACTTTTTCTAGAATCGACAATATAATTAGAATCTTAGATCAAATCTATAACGTTTTCTTGAATTTATTTCAAAGATAAAAAAATTCAGAGAATTTAAAAATAAGACACAAAAAAGCGATAATGTTCGGGAATTATGGATGAGGATAGTTATGAATGAGACAGCATCTTACGATCTTTGTGGCCATTTTTAGGCTTCAAGTGAGAGCACTTTACAGTGGAGATCCCTTGTGTTAAACAGAGCGCGATCTTTAGTGAAGAAACCTTTGGTTGTTTCTCGGTGTCCCTTAGTGTTGGATAGAATCCTTTAGTGGTTCCGAGGTGATCCTTAGTGTTGGATAGAATCCTTTGGTTGAGCAAAGCCCTTGGTTTCTGGTCCGTTCCTCAAAGTCGAATATATGCAAATGAACGGCTTTCAAGATCTTCACCACCATACCTCCTTACTCTTGGCTTTTCTTGCTCATCCGTTATTTTCTTTCTATTTGTAGATTAGTGTATTCTTTAATATTATTAGTATACTTGTGTTAAATGCTATCTTATTTATGTTCTGTTATTCTCTTTTGATGCAAATTGTCTCCGGGATTTGCGGGCGTTTTTTTATTATTTACTATACATCCTGATCTACAAAAAATGACTTGAACGTTTTCAACTGAAGACCATAAAGAAGAAGAGTTCAGTGTCTTTAACAATGCTTGCGTAAATAAAATACAATTATATAATATATATATATTAATATATATATATATATATATATATATGTGTGTGTGTGTGTGTTGTGTGTGTTGAAAGGAAAAATTAAATAAAGGAAGAAAATGGTTGAATGGATAAAATAGATTTACTAACACGTGTTTCAGCCAGGATTTGTTCTTGTTCAAATGTATTCTATTTATTTATTTTTTAAATATAAAAAGAAATATTAGTATTTTTGACCGCTTTAACTTCAAATATCAAACATTTACCCTGATGAAGGCCGTTATTCTTTGTATGCTTAAAGATTTATAATTTTTTCTA
This sequence comes from Doryteuthis pealeii, assembly GCA_023376005.1. Lineage (NCBI taxonomy): Eukaryota > Metazoa > Mollusca > Cephalopoda > Myopsida > Loliginidae > Doryteuthis > Doryteuthis pealeii. Next base: position 119,971,684 of record CM042143.1, on the reverse strand, counting down.
TTATTTATTATTATTATTATTATTTTAAAATAATAATGTGTACATGAACAAACTCATGGATGAAACATGTGTTAGTAAATCTATTTTATCCATTCAACATTTTCTTTCTGTTATTATTTTTCTTTCGACATACCGTCTGATTCATTTCCATTTTCAACTGACACACACACACACACACATATATATAATATAATATATATATATATATATATATATATATATATATTTTATATGTCGTTATACTGATGATAGTATGAAGTTTGTTGAATAATCATTTCAAGCTTATAATAAGAGGTGAAAATATCCTTTACAAATTATTTTCAGTTTGGTATTACTTCAGGTGACATTATTTCAAGTTTTACAAATTTCAATTTTCAAAGTATGTAATTGTATATACTAAACAAATGTACCCGTGTTTATATATAGCATTTTAGTTTATCAATATTCTATTAAAACATATTATTGATGCACTGAGTAAATAACCGGTAACATTGCCGGTATTTAAACCTTTTCTTTATATCAATAATATATATATATATATATATATATATATATATATTATATATATATATATATTATATAACGGGGACAGTGAGCAGGTTAGCTTATTTGGAAAAAAATGGACAAAAAATAAAATGAGCAAGTATGAAAGAAAGAAGAATGAAAAAGAATATCAAAAAAAGAAAATAAGAGAAAAAAGAATTTCTGGAAAGCAAACGAATGAGAATAAAAAAAAGACAAATATCAGAAAATCAAGGAATGAAAAAAAAAAAATGAAAGAAACCTCGGGGTCCTAGGCCGAGCTTTATCAAACTGCGCTATATAAAACCGACAAAAATATAACTTTCTAAAAAGCTAACATTCTTTCATTTGTACTCTTATCTACGTTGTTGAGAGATGATATATTTAGATGTTTCTTTAAAAAAAAAATCTGGTGCATTCGTATAAATGCGTCCTGGCCTTAAATATATATTTAGTTATTTCTCAAAAAACTACTTTGCAGCTTGATCAATTGGACTTGGAATTGAAAAAATATGTGAGATGCCACAAAGTTAAAGATATAAAAGCAATGACGATATTCGCAAACAATAAATATTAGCAAAGAACACATTAACAAGAGATGAATTGCATTAAAAAAAAAACGAGACGATATATAAAAAAAAAGGGAGAAACAATCTTTTCCGCGACCATGTCACTGATCTCGTTTATGCGAGATTTAGAGTGACGTTATATAGCATTTTTACACTGACCTAAATGTATCCAATACACATAAAAAACACATGCCTCCCGTGGGTAATACATTCATTTTCGCTCGTGGAGTTAAAAGGCGAAACGATTGGTGACATAAAATATGACCAGATTTCCTTGTTAAAAAAACATTTCCACGTGAATTCATCAATGAAAAAATAAAGACCTGCGAAAGAAATAATGAAGAAAGATCTTATCCTAATGGAGATTGTGTGTTTGTCTGTCTGTAACCGAAAATATATCACTACTCAAGTCACGATTCCCTTATAGTTATTTACGACACATTCTCCATGATTTTATTTTTTATTCAAACCTCAATTATTAATAACATTGTTGTAAATTATTAATACTGTTGGCTTTATCTATGTACGGATAACATGCAATTGTATTTATATTTACAACAAAATAGCAGTTTACAGTGTGAACAGGAAGGCTAATTTGCATATAGAAATTACGAATTTGATTCTGATAAATATGTGCTTGATATTTTTGATTTTTAATTGTTTGGTTTTATTTTAATGAATATGAACAAAAATCTCGGGAATAAATCTTAAAAGAAATCCATTAACAAAAAGTAATAACTTTAATTTTATTCTTTATTTCATAATTTAACTAAATAGATAAATTAGGAAAGTTTAGTATTGAAAGACAGAATTGAAGGAAGAGTACGTTTCAGTTGTTCTATTTTTCGATTATATACCCTCTTTTGTTTCAAATCTTTTTAGCTACATTCGTATTTAGTTTCATTAGTCTTTTTAATTTAATATAATATCTTATGACATTAAAACTTAAATACTTGCATCCGGAGGGTGCATATATTTGTTGTAGAATATTTGTTATAGATTTTTCTTTACTATTTATTTTCTCAATTCCTTTGGATAACATGAATTAGCAATGTCCAACTCGTGGACGAACGTCTACTAAATTTGACATGAAAACAATTTCGACGTAAAATATTTGCAAATGTACTGGCCCCTTGATTTACGAGTTTAATTCATCCCGTTGTAACACAATTCCCTCGTATATCAAATCAATTTTCTCCATTGAAATAAACTGAAATGCGATTAATGCGTTCCAGACCACCCCCCCAAATACCCTAATTTTTTTGTTATATTTTTTTTGATGAGAAAATAGCACTCTATTGTATAAAAACATAATAAGATAGAACGTAATGGATCATGTGCTGTAATGATTTAAGGCTTTTTTTAATAAATAACATTTTTCTTTGGGATATTGAATTTTAAACCTTTTTTTTTTAGTTTTTAGTGAACTCATTAACATAAACGTATCTGAAGCTCATTCATCCCTCAAAATGTAGCACCCAAGGCAAAAAATCGACCGAGTGGGATCTTGCAACTCGGAAAACTCGTAAGTTGGGACACTCGTGAGTCACGACAGGATTGTATTAAACTATAGGGTGCATTTTAAACTGTCACTTCTGTGGTACATGTGAACTTAGGCAAGTGGCAAACGTAGCTCCATCTAGCTAATGCCTTACCAAATGAAATATCATAAATTGACTGAATCCCACTGCACGTAGATATTTATTCCAAGAAAATATTTACATTGTTTAATATCGACTGAAATCCTTCATTAAAATCTATTATAATGAGATTCGCTTCCGGTTCTTCTCTGTAAAAATACATCACTGCTTACGTCACATTACCCAAAATCCCATAACATAATAGATACACTCAAAATTTGAACATGCAACATTAGACAGTCCTCAATTGGGTTTTTTAAAATAAGTTTGATAATACATGACTGGTATTTATACTATATTAATATTGTTTTATTTTAATACATATTTAAAGTTTACATTTCAAATTGTTTTATTCTTTAATCCTTTAATGAATTTGATGATTTTTACTTACTTAGGGTACAAACTCACTGACATTGAATTTTTTTACTCCCACCTCTCAAGCAATATGTTTCAAAAAATCTATTTTTACATCGCCCGGGTGGTGTTTTTTATTTTGTGCTAGTATTATTATGAAAAAAAGGGTGAATATGAATTACATTTTATACAAGGGTGTCAAAAATATCTGTCGCATTTATTACGGTGAGCTGAAAGTGAACATAGTAATGTACAGGTTGACTCTGACCGCAAAAAATAGAATAATAAAAGCCCCACCCCCGCCCCCCGCACATACTTTTGTGATATATGCTCCACTTATTTGCTATTTTCCCTTATTTTGCAGGATATGACAGAAGCAACGCTGGTGGCCACAACAATGCCTAAATGGGAGCTCCAGCTAAGACTATACGGTTAAATCGAACTTAAAGGACCTAAATTCCACCATCGTATGTTACCCCACCGAAAGAAAAAAATAACCAAGAACAAGGGAATTAACTGAATTTAATGAAACTTTCAGTGTTGATATATTAATGAATAAAAGATATAAAGCACCAGTTATTTTATTTTAAAAAACTTTTACATTTTTTCAGGACAGTTAATTTGAACCACGTATCTTTGAGGCGTAACGCAGATTTTCAAAGATACGTGGTTCAAAGTTAACTGACCTGAAAAAATTAAAAAGATTTTAAATAAAATAACTAGTGCATTATATCTTTTATTCGTTAATATATCAACACTGAAAATGTCATTAAATTTGGTTAATTCCCTGATTTTTTGTATTTTTTCTTTCGGCAGGGTAACATACGATGGTGGAATGTATGTCCATTAAGTTCGATTTAACCGACTATACTGTGTAAAACATTACTATAAGACAAGCTCGTTCAAGAAGATGCAGAACACATTCGTGCATAGGTTCGAATGTAAAAAAGCCATAAGAGCAGACTTGGAACTGGAAGAACACTTCTAGAACTATTAGAGATTCGAGAACCTTATGCAGCAACATCCGTCCAAGCCGTAAAATCAACCAAACCAACCAGACAAGCAATCATTAAGCTCATTAAAAAAAAAAAAAAAAAAAAACGATAATAAATAGCAAAATGCTCTAGATTTTTTAATTTATTTTCCTATAAAAAAATCAAATTTAACTGAAACTAAATAACAGCAAAGTAAATGATACACCAAAGCAAAAGTATCATTTGTGTGTCTGACCTTTGACCTTTGACCTCTGATGAAGATAAAGGGAATGAAAAACATCCGAATCGTAAGTGAAAAGTCAAGGATCAGTCTGGGAAATTAAAAAAAAAGAAGAAGTTTATTTGGCAAATGCGAAATTGGTGTTTGTTTGCTGAGACGTGTGCCCCCCATGAAAGGGGCGAGGGCGGGGGGTGAGATGAGAGTGAAGGGGAGGAACGAAAAGGGATAAGAATGGATAAATAAAACAGGAAGAAAATGATTCAAAAGAAAGAAACGTGCAAAGTTTTTGTTTTACGGCATATCAAACCTTTTCGGGTCATTTAATGCCGAATCAAGTCCTTTTGATATTTGGTTTACTTAAAGTACCTGCTGTTGCTTAAATTGCTGCCTAATATGGCGGCTTTTAAGCTAGTATATTATATAACACAAATAATATAATATAATTAAAGTACGCTAATTAAATGAGAGATATAAGCTTGTTTTTGACGAGTACTCTTCTTCATATCTTATTATAATGAAGATTGTTTGGTTTTCTGTCTGTAACCGAAACTATATTACTACTCAAGTCACAATTCCCTTAGCTATTTACGTCACATTCTCCATGATTTTATTTTCATTTAAACCTCAATTATCAATAAGATTGTTTCACATCAATACTATTGGCAATATCTACATCTCTTATTATAATGGAGATTGTGTGTCTGTCTGTAACCGAAACTATTTCACTACTCAAGTCTCAATTCCCTTATGTTATTTACATCAGATTCTCCATGATTTTATTTTTATTTAAACCTCAATTATTAATAAAATTGTTTTACATTATTAATACTGTGGGCCTTATCTACATACTAATAACATGCAAGTGTATTTTGTATATTCAACAAAATAGAGGTTTACAGTGTGAACGGTAAGTCTAATTTGCATACTGATATTAAAAATTTGATTTTGATAAATATGTGCTTGGTATTATTGATTTTTAATTGTTTGGTTTTATCTTAATGAATATAAGTAAAAAATCTCAGATATAAATCTTAAAAGAAATCCATTATCAAAAAGAAATAACTGTAATTTTATTCTTTACCTAATTTAACTAAATTGTTAAATTAGGAAAAATTAGCAATGAAAGACGGGAGTAATGGAAAATGATGGAAGAGTTAGTTTCAAAGTTTTCTTTTTTTTCGATTATACCCACCTCTGTTTCAAATCATTTTATCTGCATTCTTATTTAGTTTCATTAGTGTTTCTAATTTGATATAATATTTTATGACATCAAAACTTAAGTACTTGAACCCAGAGGGTGCATATATTTGCTAGTACTAATAACATGCAATAGTATTTATATATACAACAAAATAGCGGTTTACCGTGTGAATGGGAAGGCTAATTTGGATATATATATTAAAAAAATTGATTTTAATAAATATGTGCTTGATATTATTGATTTCTAATTGTTTGGTTTTAACTTAATAAACATGAGAAAAAATCTCGGGGATACATCTTAGAAGAAATCCATTAACGAGAAGAAATAACTATAATTTCCTTATTTTCTACATTGACTAAATAGTTAAATTAGGAAAATTCAGCTATGAAAGATGGGAGTGATGGAAAAGTATGTTTTAGTTGTACTAATTTTCGATTATACCTCCCCCTCTGTTTTAGATACTTTTATCTGCATCCTTATTTAGTTTCATTAGCCTTCCTGATTTAATATGATATTTTGTTACATTAAAAATTAAATACTTTCACCCGGAGGATGCATATATTTGCTAGTTATTCCTAATTTATATTCTTTATTAGTGATATCTCACTGCGTCAATTTGCGGACCTTAGTTATTTTATTCATAATACTTAATATAATGCAGAAATATCACAATGAGGAAATCGTTCAAGAATTATTTACAACGATTTATACTGGGCTTCATACATGCAATTACCAATAATCCATAATAATATTTTGATTTAATTGGCGATCGCTGGAGATCGAGAATAATGATCTTCTAGTCTCAATCCTGTCCATGCTGGTGAGGCCGATCTTAGTTCTGAAAATTCGGCTCTAGTGCGGACATGTTTTTCCCCGGGGCAGAGCTGGTCGAGATTGCTGTCTTCGCTCTTATAATATTCGTCGCTTTTCCTCCAGCTCTGCACTTCGTTTGCATTCAAAAGTACCGACGCCATCCCTGATAGTGACTCTCTTGCGAATTTTGTCTTTCACTGCTGTCCCCCAGGTTTTGACGTAGATTTCGCATTTCCATGAGATTTGCTTCTAATACGTCCTTAAAACACTTCTTGGGGCCACCTCTAGCCCGTTTTCCTCCGTTCACTTGGGAGTTGAAGATTCGTTTGGGGAAACGGTCGTCAAGACATTCGTACCATGTAATTTCTATTAATAATGGAGAATATATATGTAAAAAAATTATATACACATTCCCAAAATCGTCATAACGTAGAAAAATACACTCAAATTTTGAACATGCAACATTAGACAGTCCTCATTGTTTTTTAAAACAAGTTTTAATAAATACATGACTGGTTATATTATCTATATATATAGTTTGTTTATTTTAATACATATTTAAAGTTACATTTCAAAATTGTTTTATTCTTTAATCCTTTAATGAAATTTATGATTTTACTTACTACTTAGGGTACAAACTCATTATTGAATTTTTTAACTCTCACCCTTCGGCAATATGTTTTTTTTATTTTGTACTAGTATTAATAATGGAGATTATGTGTATGAAATTAAACAACATCACCACCAACGCCACAATTCCTTTAGTTATTTACATTATATTATCAATGTTTATTAAATAATCATTATCTAATCTTTTTAAAAAATATTATTTATTACCAATGTCTCTATTAAGGTCAGCTGAGATAGATTTTTCTCAAAACAGCTGATATCTCATTGTGTTTTAAAATCCTGCGATGTGTGTTATATATCATTAAAGAAATGTTTACATAGTATACTGAATAATTTTCATACTGGTATTAATAAAACCTGTTAGATGAATAATTACTTGGTGTTAGTAGGGGAAAATAGAGAATTGAAACCTTTTAATTGTGGTTGGTGTATAATATATATATATATATATATATATATATATATATACATATATTATTACAAAGTTTTCACAGAATCAATGTTCTTATAAACAGCGACCCAGGTTTCATGCCAAGGGCAATCATCAGGTTGTTTGAGCAAGATCCCATGGTGTTTGTTGAAGTTCTTTACTCAATGTCACAATTTGGCGGAACTAACCGACGTTATTTACAGTCAAAATGTGACATTGAGTAAAGAACTTCAACAACACCATGGGATCTTGCTCAACAACCTTGATGATTGCCCCTTGGCATGAACCTGGGTCGCTGTTTATAATGAACATTGATCTGGAAAACTTTGTAAAATAAATAAATATTAGCTCTTACAATTTGTGATGAGCACTGTATTTTTCTTTGTTTATCACAAAAAATTTGTTTTTACATATACCTATATATATATATATATATATATATAACATATATATATTATATATATATATATATATATAATAGTTACAATTTATGAAAACATCTCTGAAAAAACTCCTTTTAAGTGAAAAAAAATCCCCAGAATATCTTTTTAGAAAGTACATATATATTCATATATATGTACATAAATATACACACATGTACATACATATATACACATATATATGCACATACATAGATACACAAACACACACCCACACACATATATATATGAAAGAAAATTTTATATATATATATATTTACCAAACTCTCCACACGAGCAGGATTTGACACAAGGCCAATTGATTAGGCGGCGGATGTTAACAGTTTTTTTTTTCAGAGTTTCCTTCTCTTAGCCTGGTTTTAAAACAAACAGCCAATTCTGCCCTACTATTTAGCCATAGCTGGAGGGAAAGTAATTGGATGCATAGCTTTCCAAAAAGTATTAGCGCTATGTAAAATACAAACAGCCTCACCCAGAATTTGAAGTCGGGTTCACAAGTCCATTTCCTCTTACTCTAGCTATTATACGACGTGCCCCCCCATATATATATATAATATATATATATATATATATATATATCGAACCGGTATTGAACCAGGAACGTTGTGGTTCCTAGCCGTTTTTCTGTCTGTAACCGAAACTATATTCTACTCAAGTCACAATTCTCTTAGTTATTGACATCACATTCTCCATGATTTTATTTTATCTAAAACCTCAATTATTAAATAAAATTGTCTTACATTATTAATACTGTTAATTATGTCTACATACGACAACATGCAATTATATTTATATATACACAAAATAGCGGTTTACAGTGTGAACGGGAAGGCTAATTTGCATATTGATATTAAAAAATCGAATTTAATAAATATGTGCTCAGTGTCATTGATTTTCTAACTGTTGGTTTTATTTTTAATGAATATAAGCAAAAATATCTTCAATGAATCTTAAATGAAATCCATTAACAAAAAAAATAACTGTCTTTTATTCTTTACTTCCTCTTAAACTAAATACTTAAATTAGAAAAATAACAATGAAAGACGAGAGTGATGGAAGAATAAGTTTCAGTTCCATTTTTATTATACTCCTCTGTTTTCAATCTTTATGTACTCCTCTGTTTCAAAAATCTTTTTATCTGTATTCTTATTTAGTTTCATTAGTCTTTTCTAATTTAATACAATATTTTATTACATTAAAACTTAAATATCTTGCACGGAGGGTGTATATATTGCTAGTATAATATAAATGTATATATATATATATATAATGTATATATATGTATATATATATATATATGATTTCTGTCAATCCTCTAACCACGTAAAATAACTTGTTCTTATCTCTATTGAATACTTACTTAACATACACTGTATCCATCTCCGCCTGATAGACGTTATATAAGAATATATGTTCTGACTGTTATAGTTAATCATTAACAAACTAAAGTCCAATTAGCTACTAACGAGTGATGGTTTGTGCTTTTCACTGATCACCCTTATCTCGCCGACTCCTTTGATAAGAAAACGTGTTTTTTCTTCTTCTTCTTCCTTTAAGTCCCATTCTCAAACCACCGAAAGATATGGAGGGTGTTGTCCGCTGTTTAAGGCTACTTTATATAACTACACGTTATCAAAGGTTTAATACGTGCTTTATCTAAGACACCGCCTTCAGTGCGTTTCGTAGCCTGGAGAGGGAGACACTTGCTATCTTGTATGGCTTAAGACAGTGGCCTCTTTGAGTAAAGTGGTAGTGGTGACTGTGGCTATGGTGAGGATGGTGATGGGGTGAGAGGTATCAGGATTGAAGAAGGAGAGGGATGAGGGGGTGAGAAACGTAGAGAATATTGGAAGCTGGTAAGAGTTTGATGAAATGTGGAATAGAGAGAGAGAGAGAGAGAGAGGAGAGAGAGAGAGAGAGAGAGAGGAGAGAGAGAGAATATAAGACTTTTTTTAAAGGAGAGGGATTGGTTATGTATAGATATTAAAAGAGTGAAAAAGAAAAGAAAGAAAGAAAGAAAATAGATTGAAACATAAGGAAAAAAAAAAGAAAAGAAGAAAGAAAGAGAATAACAAAAAGAAAAGAAAAGAAGAAAGATGAAAATTAACAAAAAGAAAAGAAAGAAAGAAAGATGAAATTAACAAAAGAAAAGAAAAAAGAAGAAGAAATTAACAAAAGAAAAGAAAGAAAGAAGAATTAACAAAGAAGAAAAGAAAAAAAAAGAAAGAAAGAAAGAAGAAATTAACAAAAGAAGAAGAAAGAAAGAAAAAAGTAAGGATTAAAGGAAAGATACTGGGATGTCAGAAAAGAAAGAAAGGTGAAAGAAAGAAAAGAAAGAAAAGAAAATGAAAAGAAAGAAGAAACAGGAAAAAGTTAAAAGGAAAGGAAAAGAAAGAAACATACCAATGAAAGGGGTTGAGTAACATAAAAGGAAGAAGGAAAGAAAGAAAGAAGGAATGCAAAGGAAAAAAAAGAAAAGAAAGCAAGAAAGAAAAGAAAGAAAAAGAAAAGAAAAAAGAAGGAAAAAGAGAAAGAACGAAAGAAGGATATAAATCAAAGGGTTCGAGTAACATAAAAGAAAGAAAGAAAGAAGAAAAGAAATAATGAAAGAAAAAGGAAAGAAAGAAAGAAGGAAAAAAAGTAAAAAGGAAGAAAGAAAGATACAAATGAAGGGGATTGAGTTACATATAAGAACCGGGGGGAGCAAAAAAAACAAAAAAAAGAACAAGATAAGAAAAAAAAAATTAAAAATATGATTACAGAAGAAACCCTCCGATCAATCGGCTGGTCACGTCAAGCCCTAGCACCTATATTTTTTGTCCCAACGCTATTGTCCTTATGGCAAGTTCCAACCCTTTTTATTATATAGATAAGAAGGCGGTGGCTGAGGGGCCCTCGTGTCTTGGGTATGCCGTTAAACTCTATCTGATTGTGAAGTTCCAATTCGGGAGCTCTGGAATGTAGAGTACCCGTTCATCAGCATTACTCCCAGATACCTGTTAGGGTCCCAAGTATGGGATAGAAAAGATGAGTTTGAAAAAAAATGAGTATTCATCAAGAAGGAATAAAACAAAATAACTTTGGCAGAAAATAACCCAACAAGGGTTGACGTGCCGTAAAATCCAACCAACCAACAGGAGAGAGAGAGAGAGAGAGAGAGGGAAAGAGAGAGAGAGAGAGAGAGAGAGAGAGAGAAATTGAAGAAACAAAAAAAATAAAAGACAAGAAAAAAAAAAAATAGCTGAGATAAAAATGAAATAAAGTAAGAGAAAACTAGTTGGTTATTTTGTTTAACGGCATACCAATCTTTGTGGGCTATTTAATGCCAAGTCATGTTTCTTTTTATTTCTCTGAACTTTTTAGATGAGGCTTGATAATCTTATTATAATGGAGATTGTGTGTTTTTCTGTCTGTAACCGAAACTATATTACTACTCAAGTCACAATTCCCTTAATTATTTACGTCAAATTCTCCATGATTTCATTCTTTTAAACCTTCAGTTATTAATACAAATTGTTTTACATTATTAATACTGTTGGCCATATCTACGTACTAATAACATGCAATTGTATTTATATATACAAAAATAGCGGTTTACAGTTTGAACGAGAAAGGCTATTTGCATATTGATATTAACATTTTAATTTAATAAATATGTGCTTGGTATTATTGATTTCTAATTGTTTGGTTTTATCTTAAGAAATATAAACAAAAAATCTCGTGGATAAATCTTAAAAGAAATCTATTTACAAGAAGAAAAAACTGTAATATTATCCTTTACTTCCTATTTTAACTAAATAGTTAAATTAGGAAAATTTACCAATGAAAGAGGGAGTAATGGAAAATGATGGAATATTAGTTTCAAAGTTGTTCTATTTTTCGATTATACCCCCTCTGTTGCAGATCTTTTTATCTGCATTCTTAGTCAGTTTCATTAGCCTTTCTAATTTAATATGATATTTTATTATATCAAAACTTAAATACTTGCACCCGGAGGGTGCATATATTATCTAGTTCGTATAATTTAGATTATTCGGACTATTGTCCTCACCTTTATTGATATCTGCACATTTCAGTTGATGTGATCTACGGACTTCGGATATTTCTTATCGGACTCGGGTACCTTCTAGAACTTGGGAACCTTCTTTTCGAACTCGGGTACCTTCTTGTCGTAATCAGGATCTATCACTGAATTTTGGTTCCCAAGTTTGAAGAAGATTCCCGAGTCCGACAGATGTCTGTACCTTTGTCTATGCCAGTGATTTTGCAGACATGTACGCGTGCCTGCATGTATACAGGAGTCTATGTGCATTAGGAATGGTCGATTTTTCTTTTTTTTTAAATATCAAATTGTCCATCTACGCAAAAGTTGTGTGTTAGTATACTGAATACTGATACCAAAAATCAAATCTTTGAGGAAATAGCATCAAAGATTGTCTAAAATGCACTAAAAATCATCGTTATCTAAAGGCTAAATTTTTCGAAACGAATTTTTAATTCATTTTAGTAGACGATCTTTGATGCTCTTTCCTCAAACAATAGTGCAAGTAAAAGATCTAATTTTTGGTATCAGTATTTAGTATACTAACACAGAACTTTCGCATAAATGGACAATTTGATATTTAATAAAAGTAAAAAATCGACCTACTCTAATGTGCATATATGTGTTTATACGTACACATTTTTTTCTATAGATGCAATAATAATTTCTTTTATTTATATTTATTCTTTATTCATATTTATTTATATTTATTTATTTTTTTCTAAAACTCAACCTGGCGAGGCTGTTTTGCTGACCCATGTAACTCATTTATCCAGTGTATCAGTGGCAATCTTCCATCGATTGCCATAGCAACGGGAAATCATTTGTGTGTTTCTCTTATTGTGTTGAACAGGGAAGCGATGATTATTTTCGAGAAAAACGTTCCGGGGGCGCGGGAAAAATGAAACTCAGCAAAATAGAAATTGATTAATCTTGTTAGTTTCGGGAGATGAATGAATGGTTGACTAATCAAGATAAACAGAGACAACAAAAAAAGAAATAGAGGGGGATGGTAAGAGGAATGGCGGGAACGAATTTTAGAATAAGAAATATAGAAGGGGAGGGAGGGAAAGGAGAAGAACTAGTAGAAATAAGGAGGGGGATGATAGTAAGAAAGAAAGAAAGAAAGAAAGAAGGAAGAAAGAAGAAGAAAGAAAGAAAGAAGGACTAGGGGAGTAGAAAGAGGATTAGAAGAAGAATAAAAAGAAGGGGGTAAAGGATGAAGAGAAAAGGTAAGAGGAATGACCAGGAACGAAATTTAGAATAGGAAATATAGAAGGGGAGGGAGTGAAAAGGAGAACAACTAGTAGAAATAAGGAGGGAGAAGGGGGTAAGCAAAGAAAGAAAGAAAGAAAGAAGGAAAGAAAGAAAGAAGAACTAGGGGAGGAGAAAGAGGATTAGAAGAAGAAAAAAGAAGGGGAGGTAAAGGATAAAGAGGGATGGTAAGAGGAATGGTAAGAGGAATGGCCGGGAACGAATTTTAGAAGGAGAAATATATAGGCGGGGGGTGGTGAAAAGGAGAAGAACTAGTAGAAATAAGGAAGGGGGATGAAGTTAAGCAAAGAAAGAAAGAAAGAAAGAGAGAGAGAGAGAAAGAAAAGAGAAGAAGAAGAAGAAGAAGAAAGAAGAAGAAGAAGAAGAAGAAGAAAGAAGAAGCACAACAAAATAGAAAAACAAGATTAAAAATAAGAACAAGAAGGAAGAAAGAAAGAAAGAAAGAAAAGAAAGAAAGAAAGAAAGAAAGAAGAAGAAAGAAGAAGAAGAAGAAGAAGAAGCAGGCCAGGAAAACGAACAAGAAGTACAACAACAATGACAGGGTTTGGTTTGGCTTGTTTTGTTTTATGGCATTTCAACCTCACTGGTTCATTTAATGCCAACAAAGTTTTGAAATAAATTCATTCTTAAGTGGATACTCAAATTTTATAAACATTTTTTTCTATTTAACCCATAGATATGACCCTAAAAGGTACTACCATCTCGGGTCAAAATGGACCAGGGAGCAATGGTGATAAAAGGGCGCTCCACATTCCCAAACCTCAAAAAATAGAACCTCACCATCAGATAGAGTTTAACGTCATTCCCAGGACATGAAGTCCCTCACCCACAGCCTTCTAGCAACCATATGATAAAAAGGGTTGGGTGTTGTCATAAGGGAAATAGTGTTGGGGCAATCGTATAGGTACTAGGGCTTGGTGTGATCAGTCGATTGATTGGAAAGGGCTTCTCCGACCGACCGTCTAGCCTAAGTAAGGCCTAAGTGGAGTGTTGCATGTCATTGACTGCTTAGCCACCTGGGATAAATCCTTAAGCATCACGGGTCGCCACCTACGGTCAACGAGGGGCCTCATTTGGGGCGTCTTACCCCTCTGCAGAGGTGCAGTCGGTGTATTCTAACGCTCCACCTGTTACATAATCTATGCGGTTGCATAAGATTATTGTCGGTCCCCTGTAATTCTGAGGGGATGACCCTTTTCATACCATGGCCGGGTCCTTCAATGGAAAATTACAGAAGCCCGCCAAAATACGTGAAGTCACGTGGGACCTGTTCGGTCGCCAGTTTTCAGTTAGACGTCAGGCAGAGAAGTCGACCATTTTATGCTCTGCCTAAAACTGGAACTCACGCGCGCTATGTTAGTCAGATATTTAGTTACATGAAATGTATAGTTAAGGAAATAAAAGTTTGTATAATTAATATGTTCTTGTGGTTGATGAATGTCTTGGTAACAAGACTAAGAAATGAACCCAGGACGACCAGCCAGCAGGAACATAGCAATAGAAAACCAGACCTTAGGAGATCCGAGACGCTAGAGCAGACCAAGTCAAGATGTTAGAAGAAATAGCAAAGCCGGCCAGAGGAAAATACGACCAGAAGTAAGAAAGGGTATGCAACATACCGACACGGCGGCACAATAACAGGGGAAAATAGTCGACGGTCGACAGGGTGGCTTAATGTCGATATCAGGCAGACAGCAAATGAGTCATCCCCTTTTCACTAACGCTAGACCAAGGAGATACATACATCTATGTATATACTTACGATCACCAGAGGATCAAATCTATAAACAGATATTATATATATATATATATATATATATATATATAGTCTGGAGCCCTAAAGCCGGTATCAGCCAATCAGTGAAGGAGTCTATCCCCTTTTCACTAGCGTTAGATCAAGGAGATTGTTTTTTGCGTCTGATGTGGAGAGCCACAACTACCATCAGCTCCTCGCTTTGACGCATAGGTACCTGTGCTATTCATACGCTAAGTTGGCGAGGGTCGGTATCGAACCAGGTACCTTGACGATTCTTAGACAAGTACTCTACCGACTGAGTTGAACTAATAATAAGAGAAGATTAAAATGAGTATCAGAAGAAAAATGCAAAATGTATCAAAAAACGAGAAAGTTACAGAAAATCAGATTATTCAAAACTAGCGGACCTGTGGATATACAACAGTAAA
The DNA here is from genome assembly GCA_023376005.1 of Doryteuthis pealeii. Lineage (NCBI taxonomy): Eukaryota > Metazoa > Mollusca > Cephalopoda > Myopsida > Loliginidae > Doryteuthis > Doryteuthis pealeii. The sequence continues at coordinate 119,956,369 of CM042143.1, read as the reverse complement.
AGTAAAATCGTCGAGGTGGTCTAAAGTCGATATCGGCCTATCAGAGTCTATCCCCTTTTCACTAGCGCTAGACCAAGGAGATTGTTTTTGCGTCTGGGTCCACCCCACACCTACCATCAGCTCCTCAGTTTATCGTACAGATCACTGTGCTACTTATACGCGAGTTGGCGAGGGCCGGTATCGACTTAGAAACCCTGCGGTTTCAAGCCGAACACTCTACCGACTGAGCTAACCCGGTCCTATGTTTGCTTAAGAGTTATTGCAATAGTTCAATATGTAAAAGTACAATAATCTTGATCTAACTCTCTCTTTCCCCCTCTCTATTTCACTCTTTTTTCTTTCTTTCCTTCTTTTCATTATGTTCGATTGAAACAGATTAGCATTATCGACCGCTCTATCAGTCTTTTTTCTACTCTCTTTCTTTCTTTCTTTCTCATAATATTTTTATGTGTAGCATGTCCTTTTTCCCTTTTTTTCTTTATAATAAAAACAAAATGGTCCATTATTCAGCTGAGGTGACGTCGCTCATAAGCGGATAAGTAACACAAGATAATCAGAATTTACAGTTTTGCATTTCATCTTGGACGATTTTGACGGTCTCATTTTTAAGTCTTAAATCGTCGGGGTGGCCTAAAGTCGGTATCAGTCAGACACCGAGGGGTCTATCCCCTTTTCCCTAAATAGTTTTTGCATCTGAGGTGGAGCACCACACCTACCATCTTCATTTTACCGCACATATCCCTGTGCGACTCATTACGCTATTTTTGGCGAAAGTCAGTATCGAACGCGGAACCTTGTGGTTCCTAGCCGGACGCTCTATCAACTGATCCAAACCGACCCTCAAATTAATATATAGATAATACTGACTGTAAATAATTAGAAGTTTAATAAAGCCAGCACTGATTATTCTATTGATTAATGCTATCCACCCTGTCGACTAGGGCGTGAGAATGCACCGACTGCACCTCTGCAGAGGGGTAAGACTCCCCCAATGGGGCCACCTATTGGCCGTCGGTGGCGACCCGTAATGCTTAAGGATAGAACCCAGGTGGATGAGCAGTTCATGACTTGCAATACTCCACTTTGGCCCTATCTTGGGCTAGACGGGCATTCGGAGAGCCCCCCTCCGATCAATCGGCTGGTCACGTCAAGCCCTAGCACCTATATGATTTTCCCAACCCTATTGCCCTTTATGGCAAGCCCCAACCCCTTTTTATCATATGGGTGCTCGAAGGTGGTGATTGAGGGTCTACATGTCCTGGGAATGACGTTAAACTCTATCTGATGGTGAGGTTCCAGTTTTGGAGGTTTGGGGAATGTGGAACACCCCTTCATCACCATTGCTCCCTGGTCCACTCTGGCATGGAGTGGTAGAACCTGTTAGGGTCCCATCTATGGGTTAGATAGAAAAACATGAGTTTATAAAAAAAAATTTATTAATGATTTATTTATTTCAAAACTTTATCGGCATTAAATGATCCACTGAGGTTGATATGCCACAAAACAAAACAAAACTAACCAAAAATTAATACTATAATAAAAAAAAATTAAAGAAAATGTTTGTTTTTAAAGCAAATGAACATTAATAAGCGTTAGTGAAAAGTTGGAAATAAAAGGAAGTAAGAAGAGATCTAATGGGCTCAGATGATAAATAGGCGACTCAAGGGGAAAATACAAGAAATGAAATATTCGCGCTGAGTAATGAATTAACTGCCGATAAGTCTGGACAAATTGGCGTTACCAGAAGAAAAGGTAAAACAAAAGAAGAAGATTCACTTCGCGTAATTCCGAAAGAATGTCTTGAAAAAGAGGCCAAAAGTCTGGAAACAAATGTACAGTCTTAATGTAATCTGAATAATTCTTAAAAAAAAAGAAATGATAAAGAAATTATTAAAAAAAAGTATTGTAAAATGTTCATCTATAATGAAGGGACGTTTTACCAGAAACGGTTTTGTCTTAAAGCTGGGATGTAAACATATGCAATACAAAATGATTTATATCCTAATTCCAAAGAATTGTGTTGTTTGTTTGTTGGTTTGTTTTTGTTTTGACAGGGGAAACGTTTCGAAAATAAATTCATACAACGGCTTTTCATAATAAAATCATCATCACCATCATCATCCTCCAACAGTGGGTTAAATGGTACCACTACTATTCTTCTACAAGGATGGCTTTGGTATCAAATAACCCACGAAGGTTGATATACCATTAACCAATAGAAACCAAACCAAACCATTATCATCAGCAAGGCGTCCTTATAATATGAGTCTCTCTTTCTCTCTCTCTCACCTCCCCGCTCTCCTTCTCTCCACCTCTCTCTCGACATCAGGCCCCATTACCCATTACGCTTGGCAAGTCTTCAAGATGGTATCCAGTGTCCTCACAAATGGGATTTATTTCAGGTCAACCAGCAGTGGTGCATGTGTAGGAGTTCATTGCAGAATGTCGCTTATGAGTTCGTTCTTTCTCCCTCTACAGTGTCCAGCATGTCTTGATCCTCTTCCTTGAATAGTCTGCGATATGTGAAGTAATTGGTCGTACATTCAGGATTTGTTAAAAACAGCACACAGCATCCTGATGCAGTTCCCATCTCATTTTTCTCCGGGCATTTCGTTTGCGTCCAAGTGGTGCAACCATACAATAGTACGAACACGTTCACCCAGGCGGTCCGGGTTCGATTCCCGTTGTGGGAACGTATATTTTATGGAGACGCTTGTTGTAATGGCTAGTCGTAGGAAATGGACTCGTTAAACTCCGCCTAAAATTGACCAAGTGTCACACCCTGTCCGTATGGAGGGGTTGGTAAATATGTGTGTACAACATTACGGAACCATAATTAATATCATATATTATTATCTTTCCGACTGGTGAGGTACTCTTAACCTAAATATGAATTTAAAAAATCTCTTTGCCCTTCCACTTTTTAGGCTGGTTGACTAAATCGATTTAATTAATTCTTTCGTAGCAACTCGAGACCTAATCGCAACAGAGGATCAGACAGCATATAAAGAGAGAGAAAGTCATTAGTCTTTTGTACCGATTACCAAAAGAGTGAGTAAGCGGTATGAGACAGACATTCTATTAGAGTGAGATGGACACCAAAACATAGTGAGAGAGATGTTCGCCACCGGTAGGATGTGACACAAGGTTGTAAGTATGGGGCATCCTGCGAGAATCGAACTCACTATTCAGTAGTAATAGATATGGGGAACTAGCTCGCTAAATACGATGGGACAGCTATACGCCATGACTGGGCTCTTTAACCTTTCTTAGGTAACCAGCCTAGCAAAAAGAACACTCTGAATTCATTCAAGTAGCACTCCCGCTTAAGAAATTGACCCAGTGTCACATCCTGCTCGTGAGGAGGGTTTGGTAAATATATAACGCAAAACTTCCCGAAAATATCTATCGTATTTTACGGCATATAGGACTCACTTTTTTTCCAAAATTTTGGCTAAAAAATGCCTTGCGTCTTATGCATCGTAGGCGAAATTTGAGACTCCCGTAGGCCTAGGCTAATCTTCTCTATGATGCTCACCAACCCAGTTTACGCTCAGTGCTTTTACCTACCCTAAACTCCATGCATCCTTATTTTATTGCTGGTATTGTTATAATCAAGGTTAACAGGAGCTTATGGCAGCGAAGAAAAAACAGAGGTTTTGAATCTTTTTGCCTTTTTTTCCTGAATCTGACCAGCTGAAATGTGGGTTCGTCTTATATGCCCGTGCGTCTTATATGCCGTCAAATACGGTACATACAAGACCATTCTTTTGTAAGTAGCTTCATGTGATCAATATTTTATTAAATGATTTCCCTCTATGAAGCCTTCACAAATTTCAACTTGTTTTTCGATATTCAAAATAGCTTTTTGGTTGATTGGTTAGTTGGTTGGATTTTAAGGCAAAGTTGTTGGGTTACAACGTTTTATTCATTCATGATGGTTACTGAAACTTTTTTAAAACTCAATTTTTTAAAACACATTTTTGTTAAGACATTTTCTTCTACTTAACCCATACATGGACCCTATCAAGTAATACTACCCCATCTCTGAGTTGACCTGGGAGTAATGGTGATAAAGAGATACTCTACATGGCTCGAGAACATGTAGTTTAACGTCATACCCAGGACAGTAAGACCCTCAGACGTCGCTTTCCAGCAGAAATGTGAGATAAAAAAAAGGCGGAGGTTTTGCCATAAGGTAAAAATCTACGGGTCAGCTCCATAAGTGGAAAAACGAATTCCGAGAATATTTTTCTTCTAGTCTTCCTGGTTGGGGGGGGTAACACTTCGCAAATTCTGTATTATGATGACCCATCACGTAGTAATAGTTAGCAGGCTAGTCTCGAAGATCCGTAACGACTGAATAACGAGTTCGATCCTTGCTGGATGCCCAGTATATTTGCTACCATGTGTCCCATCCTACCCGTGACGAACGGGTTGGATTAATAGATACTCAGCCTTCCTAGGGCATCCCAACTTGTTTTCAAGGGATAGCAAGCTAGTGTCGCATATCCATTATTACTGAATAGCGAGTTAGATCCTCACGAGATACCTCATACTTGCGACCTTGTGTCACATCATACCCGGGTTGGGTCAATAACTATTTCTTTTCTTCTTTAGTTTTTTAAAATCCTTTGTTCGTTTTTCGTTTGAGTCTTTTGTATTTATCAATACTCCTTGAGATATTTTCTTTTCTTTTCTTTATCCCATTTTGTCTTGATCTCATGGCGTCGTATCTTATTTATAACATACGTTTATTTCTTTTCACGTTTTTCTGAATTCTTGAATTTTCTTTATATTTTTATGCTAATTCTAATATATTTGTATTTCTAATGATAATCCTCTATTCATGCTTTTCATTCATTTTTCTTTATTTCCTTCTTTTCTGTTTTTTCATTCATTTATTATGTTTCTTTCTTTTTTATTCTCTCTCCTTTTCCTTATATGTTATTATTTTTTACATTGTATCATTTATTTAACAATCATTTTTATTGCTTTTTTGTCCTTCAATTTTTCGTCTTCTATTTCTACGTTTATTTATTTATTCATTCTTCTTTTCGATATCATTTCTCTTTTACATTGTATTTTTAACTCTTCATTTTATTCCTAGTTCTTCAATTCTTCGTTTCTTTCTTTCTTTGTTTCTTTATTTTCTTTTCCTTTTATCTTTTTGTCTTTTGGAATTTTGAATTTTTATTTGTTTTTTTGGCATTTCAATTTTGCTTTCATTTTATATTTGTATTTATTTATTCAATGATTCATTTTATTTTTTATATTTCCTTTTTATATTGTCTTTATTACTTTTTTATTTACCTTTTCAGTCCTTCAATTTTTCTTATATTTTCTGTTCTTTATTCATTTTGTTTTCTTTCATTTTTATATTATTTTTTCTTTTATATTGTCTTTTTTTACTTATGACGTGTTTTATTTTGTTTTTTTATTCCTTTAGTTTTTTGCTCTCTTTTTTTCTTTTATTTCTTTTTTATATTATTTCTCTTTTATGTTGTCTTTACTTTTTTAGCCCTTCAAATTTTCTTTTCTTTCTTTTTTATATTATTTCTTTAATATTGTCTTCTTTTACTTCTTTCTTTTTTAGCCCTTCAAATCAATCATTTTTCTATTATCTTTCTTTCTTTCTTTATTCATTGATTTATTTTATCTTTTTTCGTTTTCTTATATCTCTTTTATATTGTCTTTTTTTACGTTTGAGATTTTATGTTTTTTTAGTCCTTCAATATTTCTTTTCTTTCTTTCCTTCTTAATTTCATTTTCTTTTTAATATTCTTTCTCTTTAATATTGTATTTTTTAAAAACTTTTTACGTTTTTATTTGTTTCTTAGTCTTTCAATTTTTCTTTTTTTTCTTTTTTCTGCCTTAATTTTTTTTTCATATTATTTTTATATTGTTTCTTTTTTCTTTTTTAGTCCGTCAGTTTTTCGTCTATTTCTATCTTCATTTCTTAATTCTCTTTGTATTCACTAAAGTTTTCCTTCTCTAAATTCCTTCAACAATTTCTCCCGTTCCTAACTAATCATTTTTTCTATTGAATATTCTGATTCTAATCTAACCTTTCACTTATTAGATATTCCCTGAGCTGATTAATCCAGACAAGACGTCGACAAATCTCAGACAATCCAGCGACATGTGCCCCCGACAGGATAAGCTTACACATAGCAAATTCATATACAAAACCAATAAAAACTTATACAACTCTTTCATATTCATAAGTAGATGAACGCATTCACTAAGGAACAGGAAATATATCTACATACAGCTGATTTAGGAATAGAAACACAAGCTTACACTAAGTTATTGTGATCCTATAAAGAATAATTGAAATTGAATTTCTATAAAGAAAAACAAATGTAGAGGCATGTGGTGTCATGGTCATTGGAAATGGATTAGTCGACCCGAGTTCAAATCTTAAACGAGGCAATCTGCATTTCACATAGAGCTAATACCCTTGGGAAAGGTTGCCTCCAACTATTCCCCAGAAAGATATTAATAAATAATATGGTGGAATGTGTTCTCTAACATTGGTTATGCGAACAGCCTAGGTGATGGAAAACTAATTTCAAACCTAAAGAAATTGTCCTTGTGTCACACCCTACTTTTGAGAAGGGATATATATATATAAAAAGAATAACTGAGGTCTTCTTTTTAGTAGAGATTTATATTTTGTTAATGGAATAATATATACTAGCAGGACATGTGGATATACCACTTTAATTATTACAACATTTGGTGTCTTTACTTAAGAGCTATTGATGAATAGTTCAGTATGTAAAAAGTATAATAATCTTGATTTAATTCTCTCTCACTCTTTCTTAAAAGATATAAAATATCTACATTTATTTGCCGACAAAAAAGGACAAAAACATGACTCGGAAAATATCTAAGTTGGGTCGGAAATTTTCCTGACGCTGACTCGCTGAAATATAGCCTAAATTAAGGCAGGAGGTTTGGATGAAATCAGTTCGAAATTACCAAAATATATTCCGTTATTCACAATTTCAATATTACAAATAAAATGTTAACTTTTTTTCAATTCATTTTAAATTTACGTTGGGCTAGACCATTTGGAATTATTCATTTTAAAAATTGGGTGAAATAAAATGGGACAAATAAGAAATATGCGATTAAGCAACACCCGGTAATCTGGATTTACATTTTTGTATTGCATCTTGAATAATTTGGATGGTCTCATTTTTAACCAGAGTGTGTCGCTGGATTATAAAAGAAGGAAGATTTAGGAATAAGCGTATTGATGTATAGATCATTTGTTTTAGCACTATTTGAAATATCTTACATGTGTTGTTTCCGTCATTGTTATAAAAATTATGAACGTGTATCAGAGTAACTTTGAAATATATATCTACTGGCTGAATTACCCGATTCCTGACCGGACAAATAGGATATTAGAAACAGTAGGGAGTGAGAGAGAAAGGGTAAAGAGGGGGAAAATAATTGAGCAAATTCCGTATATATATATATATATATATTATATATATATATTATATATATATTAATTCTACAATTCATGTATTACAATGTTCTTTATTTCAGGAATCATTTTTGTTGTTTACATTTCAAATATATTTAAAAATGGAACCCTAAACTCGCGAGTATTTTGATACGTAATGTTATTTTTCAAAAACTTTTTTGTACATGACAAACATTTAAATTCAATTCTTAATTGCGTGTTGAGTTTAAGTGATAAAAAATATATTCTAGTTGATTTTATTTTGTACCCCCTGAGTTTTAACGATAAAATTTGTTAATGAAAAAATACGCATTAATTCAAATGAAAATTATTCCTTTATTCTATGAATAGTTTACTTCTTTTTTTAAAGAAATGATATAGACAGGTTTTGCTCTGAGAAATAAGTACTTATATGACAAAAAATGAATCCAGTTCTTAATTGGCCGAGTTACAGAGAAAATAATCTTAATTTTGACATACTTTTGTACTTAGATCTATAAAGAATTACACGAATCAATTGATTGTAATTATTAATGACATCATTTAATCAGTAAAAATGTACTTTTCCTCATAAACGTATTATGTGTGGGATTTTAATGCTCAATGACATCCCTTTTCTAAGTCCACAATACATACTAAAACAGACGCAACTCCTTGTGTGTGTGTGTGTGTGTGTGTGTGTGTGTGTGTTGAAAAAATAAATAAAGGAAAGAAAGTATAGAATGGATGAAATAGGATATTTTAATCAATTTTACTTACATGTGTTTCGGTCAGGAGTTTATCCATGTGTACATTATTCAAACTATTTTCATTTTTAAATAACCAAATGAAATGAAATAATAATAATAGAAAAATGTAGAAATGTTCCGCACACAAAGAAAATTCGACCTTCATCAGAGTAAATCCTTATTTAAAATGAAATTAGTTGGAAAAAGCGGAGAATTTTTGAAATGTTCGGAAAAAAGTGACAATTAGGTTCATCATACAATCAACCAACGAATCAATCAGTCTATGTATGTATGTATGTATGTATGTATGTATGTATATGTCTATCTATCTATGTGAACAGGTTTACAAACTCTCGGTCGATTATTTTTTCGTGTTGTGCACTAAAATTTGAAGTACGCGTAAGTGTTAATAAGTTCACTAAAAACATATAACTTTCCAAACTTATTACGACAAAGAAAAACATTATTCAAAGAAAATAAGTATTAAACATATTACAGCACACGATTCGTTACATTCTATTTTAATATTCTTTTATACAATACAGTGCTATTTTTGGTATTAAAAAACGTAACAAGAAATTAGAATGTTTTTAGAGTCTTGCGCATTATCTGAAATGAACTTACTGGTTAAATGAACTCAAATAAATGTGTTGAAAAT
>CM042143.1:119915000-119942500 GCA_023376005.1 Doryteuthis pealeii | reverse complement strand
CCAGTATATCATAAATCTATATATTACACATGTTTATATTCATATCATATATTAGAAGTATATATATATCATCCACATGTTTCAGTATATATATATATATATATAATATACATATACATGTTATATATATAATATATATTATATATAATAGTATATATTAAGTATATATACACATGTTTATTATATATACTTATAAATTAAATATCTACCATCGTCTTAAAACAAATAAAAACGTAGACATATGTATGCATTATATATATATTATATATATATATATATAATATATATAATATATATATAACCGAAAGATGAAGGTAGCGTTCAATTTTTCTTTAAATTGCACTCATTGTTAACTAAGAACCATTATTATCGTTATGTGATGAGTCCGTCCCTTCATTCTAGGTCACCTCACCTGGTCTTGCTCTCCTATAATGGGACCTCTCGTTGTTATAATGGCTCAAACAGCTCGATATTGATGCCCTTGTGAAGAACAGAACCTCTTTATAGGTACCTACAATGAAATTCACTGGCATTAATATCCAGAGCACGTAAATTAGCTGGACATTATCGGCTCGAAAAGGGTGAGAAGATGCAGGGCCGGGCGCTCGGGGGCGAAAGAAAGAAAGTGGAAAACGGGGAAACAGACTCTTCCGAGTACCGGGCGTGAATTTGATTAAAAGCCGCTAAGGTGGCGGTGACAAATTCTGTCCCGATTGTGAAGGATGACTGCGTATAACCGCTGCAAATTCTAAAAAACAACGGGACAGCGTAAAAAGCCACATTCCAAGTGTAAAGTGGAAGGAAAGAGACGAGTATCTTGTGGCTGAAATTGCAGATTGTAACGGTGGTGGGGCACACTTTATCTCGAAGGAACATTAAAAACTTTTTGATTCTTCTGTGCGCTCGCGCCCCACGCCACCATCCTCATCCGGCTGAAACTTTCTGACTTGTAGATTATTTCAATAGTGACACTACACTCCATTGTACTTGTCTGGCACTTATATACACAAGCACATATATATCATGGACACAACAACAAGTAGGTAATTGAACAAACACACACGTAATATATATATATATATATATATAATATATATATAGGTTTCAATGAAAGCGTGTCGAAGATTGTTGAAATTACTGCTGGTGCATCTGTGTTCATACTCAAGTATATATATATTAATATTTATATATATATGAAAAATAATGGAAAATTAACCGACAGTAATGAATTTAACTATTTGAAAAAATAACTGATTTTTTATGTGAATTGCTGACAGGTCCTGTGTCGACCATGATCGATAAGTTGGTCTCTCAAAGAGCACCATAGACGGAAAGAAAGTATATCCATTAAAACTGTTTCCACACAAACGCTGAATAACCGCTGAAATTTTTGAAAATGCATGCTTGCTGTTTTAAAAAAATATAATAAATTTTATTTTTAATTTTTAAGAAATTCAGAAGCATTATAGTTATAGTAAAATCAAACGAGTTTATTCGTAAAGATGGTAAAATATTATAAATAATGTAAGGTGGGTATCAAAATAAGTGATGTTTATATTCAGCGTGTTCAAAAAACATAATACATGAGATCACATTGTTAATTGACAGATAAGATGTTTAGGTGTTCCAAAAATTTCCCTTGTGTGTTGAAGTCCGTAGATTTATAGATGAAAAGTTTCAAGGTGTAAAATCCAGCGGCTTTGATTTCAGGCGTTCGTTAAATTCATTATATATATATATAAATATATATATAATCTATATAATGTACAATTAAACAAAAGATACCATCTCCTTTATACTATTTTACTTTTTGATCTTATTGAGTTTGGTTGCCAACTTTTTAATGTTTTGGGTGGAATTCGTGTGAGAGAAGTCCACGCAAACGTTCAAGTCTCGAGTGCACTTTTTCGCACTCTCGAAGTATCGAATGTACTGGCCGGGACTGACTTCTTAGTGGACTTAATTCCACCCAAACATCCTGCAGAACACTCGAAAAGATCAAAATAAATGTTAAACAGGAGATGATGTCATTGTCCGTGTTTTAATTCTACATGATTACCAATGAAAGAATGCTGCCCCCCCCCCCGACAATATATATATATTATAATATATTTATGTAATATTCGACCAACGCGCCGCGCGCGTCAGCGTGACGTGCGGATGCGTGCGAGTGGCGCGTGCCGTCGTGTGTGTGTGGTACGTGTGGTGTGTGTGTGCTGTGTCTTGAAACAAGAAGAAAATAAAGGAAGAACTGGTATTAATTGATAACGATAGGGTACTGTTTTAATTAAATTTACCTCTACACCGTGTCTTCGGTCAGCGAGATTATCCAATGTGTTGTACATTATCTAAACTATATTATTTTTAAATAAAAAGAATGAAATGTAAAAAAGAATAACTAGAAAACAATGTAGAAACCGTTCAGCACTACAAGAAAAGTTCTTACATCTTTTTCCTACTTATTGTTTCATTATCATCTTCATCTTTGATTCTTTAAACAAATAATAATCGATAGATAATGTCACACATGCGATAAACTCTTGACCAAAACACGTGCTCAAGTCAAATTAAGTTAAAAAACTACATCCTATTTTATCCATTCAATATTTTCTTTCTGTATTTCTTTTTCACATACGTCGGATTCATTCCATTTCAATTTACAACAGCAGCCACACACATATATTATACATACTATCATATATATCATATCATATATATTATATATATAAATATAATCAAAGAATAAAAAAGACTCTAGAGATTTTGCATTATAGACTATTTCGGGGAGCTTAGACAAAGTGTCTCAATTCTCCTGGACTCGATCAGATGCGAATCATGATGAAATCGGCGCGAATAGACATTTGTTACGCTCCCCGACATAGTCTATAAGCAAATCTCTAAGCTCTTTATCATTTCTTTGATTATATAATTTGCTCTTGACTCTAACACTAAGAACACAATTGAGCTCCAAACGCGACAAGTTATTAAAAAAATAAAGCTCCTACGTGTCGTAGGGCAAAGATTTTCTCTTCTGGACTTTGATCATATATAATATATATATATATATATATATATATATATTATTAATATATATTCACGATAAATAGACCAGAGATATCTGATATAGGAACATGAATAGAGTAAGAACAAACGTAATTCAGTAAAGATGTAAACTTGTAGGTATTATAATACAATTACCGTGCACTCAAAAAAGCCGTAAACAACGCGTGCAAAGTACGGAAATCCTGGACAGTTTTTCTACGGACCAGATGTTTCCGTAATGTTTGTACCGCGAGTGATTGCCGGACTTCTGGTCGGGGTACCATTTAATAACTATATAGTAGTATATATCATATAATTTATATATATAATATTCTTATCTAATATCTTTTAATTTTAGGTATAAACGAAGGGACACATAGTCGAGTAGTCTATCGTATGTTTGTTTGTGTCCCCATATCCGGGTCCTTAACATTGGGCAAAAACACAACGAGAAAAAAGAAAGGATAAAGGAAGAGATAACATAGAAAGAAAGAAGAAACACTGAAGAAAGAAAGAGAAAGAAAGATACTACAAATCAATCAAAACAAAATTAAAAGCGTAGTCGTTTCAAGTTATGTTTGAGATATCCAAATCAGATAATTTTGAATTTTTTCGGAACCTGTTGTTCTCATGCTTTATTTGTGGTATTGTCATAAAACACAACGTTTCGAAACCGCTTGTATCCGCGGCTTTCTTAGTGTCTTGTGTATCCGAAGTATTCGTAATGTGATCCACAGACAACTTGTTTAATCTACTGTCAAAGTATTCAAAATAGTTTCCAGGCTGGATCTTTATTATAACACGGCCGATATATACAGAAAGCACCCGAGGAAGTCCGACGTCTACACGCGCCGAAACGTTGCGTTACGTACATTACACACATAACAGATGAGGACAACAGTCAGAAACATCAAAATTATTCGTACTCAAGCATTAATCTAAAGGCATACAGCAAATAATATGAATATTACGAGGGTTGAGTAAAAAAAGTAATGCATTTTGTTTCGGTGCACGGTATAATTACCAACACATGTATCAACACGATCAAAATGAAGCCTGGGTCTCTGTGGAACACATCCCTACCTCTTCCAGTCACCGTTCCTCATAATAGCAAGCGTTCCAGCCTTCGAATGAAAGCATGTATCCTGCTCTGTAAAATTCTGTTGACTGTTCTTTGAGCCACTTCTCACTACAGATTTCACTTCGCTCGTCACTGGGAATAAGTCATTGTCTCAAACCCTCCCCGTGGGAGGAAGAGATCTGATAGTCTGATCGGCCTTCAATATCTGATGACGTGATGGAGAACGCCAGTAAATGGTAGTCCTACTGAAATGAGGCGATTTTTCTCCTTGTAACTATCTTGTGTGCTCTGTCTAGCGTTGTCATTGTAGCAAGAAGGTCTTGTCGCAGTTACAAGTTGGGTCTTCACTTGTCCGATTCTCTGCTCTGAGCTCGTTAGGGTCTAAAATGTAGCCTAGTTTTGTAAAGATAAAACTAACATAAATTTTAAAAAGAATACCTCACCTGAAATAACAAAATGACAATCTAATTTTCTTATTCCCCCCCCCTTCGTATATCCACAGCCGTCCTGCTAGTCTTTTGATGAATCGAAGAAATTTCATGCCTAAACTCGGAAAAAAAAAAGAAAGAAGCTCCACGAATTTGAAATTGAAGAAAAAAAATCGCCAAAAAAAATAGCAACCTACATTTTAAGCTGATGTATTCATACATTATTTTTGTGTTGAGAGTTCAATCCCTCACTGTGTCTTTTACTCTGTGTCATCTTTCACCATAACTTAAACAGGCTTTATANTGGGCGTGTGTAACACTTCACAAATACTGTATTATGATGATTCATCGCGTAGCTAGTCTCGAAGATCCTAACGACTGAATTAGAGTTCGATCCTTGCTGGATGACCCAGTATATTTGCTACCATGTGTCCCATCCACCCGAACGAACGGTAATTAATAGATACTCTGCCCTCCTACGCACACAACGGTCTCAAGGATAAGCAAGCTAGTGTCGCATATCCATACTACGAATAAGCGGATTGGATCCTCACGAGATACCTCATAACTTCGAACCTTGTCAACATTCAATACCCGGTTGGGTAAATAACTATTTTCTTTCTTCTTTAGTTTTTTTTTTAATCCTTTGTTACGTTTTTCGTTTGAGTCTTTTGTATTGTATCAATACGCCTTGAATATTTCTTATTTCTTTCATCTCATTTCTGTCTTGATCACATGAGCATCCAATCTTATTATAACCATACGTTTATTTTCTTTTCACTTTTTCTTGAATTTTCATTTTCCTTAATTTTTATGCTAATTCGTAATCTATTGGTATTTCTAGTGATAATCCTCTTATTCATGCGTTTTCATTCACTTTTTTATTTTCTTTCCTTCTTTTCTGTTTCGATTCATTCATTATGTTTCTTTCTTTTTTTATTCTCTCCCTTTTCGTTATATTTTGATTATTTTTTTACATGGTATCATAACTTAGCATCATTTTATTGTTTTTGTCCTTTCAATTTTGGCGTCTCATTTCTACATTAATGTATTATTTATTCTTCTCTTTCATTCATTCATTCATTCATTTTATTCATTCTTACTTTTCTAATCATTTTCTCTTCTACATTGTATTTCTAACTCTTCATTTTTTCCTAGTTCTTGAAATTCTTCTTTCTTGTTTTCTCTTTCTTATTTTATTTACCTTTTCATCTTTCTTTTGAATTTGAATTTTATTTGTTTTTTTGCTTTCAATTTTGCTTTTATTGTATCTATGTGGTATTTTATCATTATTATTCTATTCTTTTATATTTCCTTTTATATTTTCTTTCTTATTATTTTGTTTTCTTTCCTTTTATATTATTTTTCTTTGTAAATTTCTTTTTTACTTATGACGTTTTTTATTCCTGCAATTTTTTCTTTTTCTTCTTTATTTCTTTTTATATTATTCTCTTTATGTTGTCTGTTACTTCGACTTTGTTTAGTCCTTCAATTTTCTTTTCTTTTCTTCTTTTGCTTTTTTCTTTCTTTCTTATATTATTTCTCTTAATATTGTCTTTTTTTATTCTGACTTTTTAGCCTTCATATTTTCATATTTTTCTTCTTTCTTTTTTTCTTCATTCATTCATTTATTATCTTAATTTCTTTTTCTCCCATTTCTCTTTTATTTGTCTTTCTTTTACTTGAGATTTTATGTTTTAATACCTTCAATTTTTCCTGTTTCTTTCTTTCTTCTTAATTTTTGCGTTTTTTTTTCTTTCATCGTTTCTCTTTAATATTGTATTTTTAATTTTTTCGTTTATTTGTTTCTTAGTCGTTCAATTTTGTCTTTTTTTCTTTTTTCTGCCTTAATTTTTTTTCATATTATTTTTATCATTGTTTCTTTTTCTTTTTTGTCCGTCAGTTTTTCTCTATTTCTTAAACTTCATTTCTTAATTCTCTTTGTATTCCTAAAGTTTTCGCTTTCTCTAAATTCTCAACAAATTTCTTCTCGTTCCTAACTAATCATTTTTCTAATTGAATATTCTGATTCTAATCTTAACCTTCACTATTAGATATTCCCTGAGCTATTAATCCAGACAAAGACGTCGACCCAAATCTCAGCAAATCCAGCACATTGCCCCCGGACAGGATTTAAGCTTAAACAACATTAGCCAAATTCATATACAAAACCAATAAAACTTACAACAACTCTTTCTATATTCATAAGTAAGATGAACGCAGTCACTAAGGAACAGAAATAATGCTACATACAGCTGATTTAGGAAAAAAAACACAAAGATTACACTAATCATCGAGATCCTATTAAAGAATAATTGAAATTGAATTCTATAAGAAAAAAAAATGTTAGAGGCATGGTCATGGCTCATTGGAAACTGGATTATTCTAGACCCGAGCTTCAAATCTTAAACGACCTATCGGCATTTCACATAAAAAGCTAAGTACTGCAGCGTCTCTTTTAATGAGATTTATATTTTGTGTACGAATGAAATATACTAGCAGACCTGTAAGTATACCACAGTTATTACAAATTAATTATTACAACATTTGTATATTTACTATTGAAACATTAGCAATATCTTTATGTAAAAAGTATAATAATCTTGATTTAATTCCTCTCTCACTCTTTCGTGAAGGCGCGGGCATTAAAATATTTACATTATTTGCCGATAAAATCTGTTGGGAGGTTAAAATAAAAGTTGGGCCGAAAGTTGCCCTGACGCTGACTCGCTAATAATATAGCCTAAAATTAAAGCCAGGAGGTCGGCGAAAACATGCATATCAAAATACCAAAATATATTCCATAATTCATAATTTTTTAATATTACAAATAAAATAAATATTAACTTTTTTCAATTTAATCTTTGGGCATACCATTTGGAGTGAATTCATTTTTTTTTTAAATTGGAGTGAAAATAAAATTGAACACAATAAAAATGTCTGCGAGTAAGTAACACCAGAATAATCTGGATTTACATTTTGTAGCTGCATAGTAGAATACACCGACATATCACTTCTGCAGAGGTAAAATCCACAAATGATTACCGTGGGTGGTGACCCTGTGATGCTAAGGACGAATCTGGTGCTGAGCAGTCCCACGAAATGCGAAACACTCCACTTGGCCCTTACTTGGCTTACGAACGGGTGGAGATGCCCGCCCCGACAATCGCGCAATCATACCAACGCCTAGCAAACCTACATTATCGTCTCGAACCCTATTGCTTCTCTATGGCAAGCTCTAAACTAATAGGAATGCTAGAAGCGTGGCTGATTCTTGAATCCTTAGTAGACGTTTAAAACTATCAGATGGCTGAGGTTCAGATTTTGGAGCCTGAAAATGTGGAGTACCCCATTCATCACATTTACTCTACTCCATAGGTCCACCTGTGCCACGGAACATGGTTTACCTATTATACAATCTAATGGCTTAATACTTTCCCAAAATTGAACTCAAAAAATGTGTAAAAATGAGTTTTAAAAAATAAGACCCAATAGAAGGAATAGACAAAAAGACTAAGTATTATCTGCGTTATTCACTATTGTCTCGTCGTTCATTTTATCTGTACAACGTGTCGAACCGATATGCCCTCCGCCGTCTTCAGGATTTCTTGGCGACTCGGAACCTTCTTGAAGAACTCAGGAACCTCTTACGGACTCGGACTTTCTTTTCGGCAACGGGAACTTTCTTGTCGTAATCGGGACCATCACGGAACTTTGAACCTAACCCTTTATTCTGTCCACGGGGTATCCTGTTCTCTTTCGCGAGTCGAAAAAAAAGTTTCCCAAGTCTGAGAAGGTCCCGAGTCCGACAAGATTAATTACTGAATAAGCCAGAGGGCATATCCGGCCGAACAGCGTTGTATAGGATAACAATGGAAGAGGAGGACAAAGTTTGAAATAACGCAGATTAATTACTTAATCATCAGCTTCATCTCAAGCATTTCAGAGAAAAAGACAAAAGATCTCTGCATGAAAATAATCCCAAGAATGACCATGGCGAAAAAAACCCCACCAACAACCCAACCAGCCAGCCCATGATCTGTTTTTTCTTCGAGGCTAAGAGCTTCTTTTTACTTTTCATTTGGGTTTGTTTTAATAATTTTCTATGGTTTCTCTCGTCTTAGTCTCTCTCTGACCCTGTGATCCTGTTGATCCCTTATCTTTGCATTGCCCTCCCCATTGATCCTACTGGGCGAACTTGTGTCTAGTTTTTCGACTGGTTTAGATATTGTCGCCATGGTCGGTCAGCAACCATGAGTGTAATGGTGGTATATTTTTACACTGTCTCATACTTACATTGTAAAGTTTATTAGTTTCATTACCAAAATCAGTTGTTCCATTTTAACGATTAGCGATCTTAGTATTGGCTATAATGCATTAAGCTACTAAATTGCAATTCGATCCTCGCAGGATGTCCCATACGTCGGAGTGCTGCGCCACATTTTTCCCATCGCAAGCTGTTTGGTTGGTATGGTTGGTTCGGTTTTTACTGCATATGCAGTCCTTCGGCGGTAATTTAATGCCAAAATCAAGTCATTTTGATGAACAAAGGACTAAGGTTGTTTTAACAGTTAGCATGCTCAATAATACGGGGCCCTGACAAGCACAGATGCGACCAACACCTGACTGTGCTCTCATATGTCGTTTTTATATAATACTTGCAGGTTTTTAAAGTTTTTTTTTTATCCTGGGCGAAACACGCGCCTTTATTTTTCATTCAAGAAACCACCAATTTTCTGGCTGATTCCGGCCTTCGCCAACTCACGTATGAGTAGCATAGGGATCTTCGGATAAAGTAACAAGCTGTCAGTGGTGTGTGCGCTTCCACTTACAAGACGAAAAACCAGTTTACGTTGGTCTAGCGCTAGTGAAACGGAGAATAACTCCCTTGCCTGATTGGCTGATACCGACTTTAGGCCACTCCGATTACTACATTTATAGTTAAAGAACAGTCATGTCATCGAAGTAAGATTGCTCTCTCACCTCCTTTGAATTGCGAAGAAGCAGGCTAAAAAGATAAGTCTTCTCATCTTGCCTTCTTCCTATGTTCTCAATCAACAAATGCTATAATTGGAAAGTGATAGGGACACTTGTATGTTTTATCATTTGAGATAGATTGCGCCTGAATTTATGAACACTGTGGAAATTTAATTCCAAAGCCATGATTGGGGAATAAAATAATGTATTTGTATTAACTGATTAGTTGGTGTTGGCTGTTATATATTACAGCATGTCACCCTTGTTGAATTATTTATACCGAAGACATTTGTTTTATTCATTCCTTCGGGGCACTCAATTTATCCATTTTTAAAAACTCAATATTTTTTAAAACACAGTTTTGAAACTCACTTTTTCTATTGACCTAGACGTGCTCGAGTAGCTTTAGCCATACAGGTCCAGATGTGAATCTTGAATAATATATATATATATATATAAGTATATAATATATGATATATAATTATAATATATATATAATAACAATATTTCTGGTAAAGCCATGGTAGTTAAAACCCGCAAATAGTTTCATTGTAAAAAATATAACTACCAAACCTTTATCTGAGGAAATTAAAGGAAAAAAATACAGACCAAGAGTCTTTAAACTATATTATATATATATTAACAGAGTCTCTAGATATGCTAATTCAAAAAGTTGTACCGCCTCAAACACTCACTGGTGCAGTTGCAAAAAAAAACAAAAAATGTGAACATACGCCAATATCTCTTGTAGTAAGACGAAGGATGCCAAGCATATATATATAGTAAAAATTAATTTTGATTTTACGTCCAGCATCGTGAGGAATAAAATGGACGACAAATTTTTTATCGCGAATGTATGAGTTATTAACCTTTAAATATTTGCCTAACTAGATAATTTTCTTCATCTATCAATTATCCAAGAAAGAACAGAAAGAAAATATATATGTGCGTGTGTGTGGTGTATATTTATACACACACACACACATATATAATATATAATATATATATATATATATAAACGCGGTAAAGTATACGCATCTTCGAGCTTTTTACCTAAACAAGACATTTTTAATCATTGCTCTATCTACTATTTCTTCCTCTCATACGTATTACTCCCTCTCTCCTCTCTCTCTCTCTCTCTCCTCTCTCTCTCTCTCTCCATATATATATAAACTATATTTATATAATAATTATAATATATATATAATATCAGTCTTAAAACATAAGAACGTAGACAATAATGCATATATATTATATATATAATATATATATATATATAATCCGAAAGAAGGGCTACGTTCATTTTCTGTTAAATTGCACTCAATTTAACTAGAAACCATTTTATTATCGTCTACGCGGAGTCGTCCCTTCATTCAAGGTCACCTACCTTTGGTCTTCTCTCCTATAAATGGGCCTCTCCGTTTTATAAATGGTCAACAGCTCCGATGATTGAATGCCCTTGAAGAACAGAACCTCTTTATGGTACCTACAATGAAATTCACATGCATTAATATCCAGAGCACGTAAAATTAGCTGGACATTATCGCCTAGATAAGTGTGAAAAGATGCAGGCCGGGGCGCTCAGGGGACAAGAAAAGAAGTGGAAAACGGGAACAGATTTCTCGATTTACCGGCGTGAATTGTATATAAACCGCAGTTCAGTGGCGTGACAAATTCTTTGTCACCGATGGTTAGTGAAGAATGACTGCGTAATAAAACGCTGGGCAATTCTAAAAACTAACGGACAGCGTAAAAACACATAATGTGTAAAGCGAAAAGGAGAGACCGGTAATCGTGTGGCGGAATGAGATGTTACGTGTGGGGCCACTTTATCTCGAAGGACAATTAAACTTTTGATTTTCTTTGCCGCTCCGCCCCACCCACCATCCTATGGCTGAAACTTTCTTGGCTTTGTAGATTATTTCAATGTGACACTAATCATTGTACTTTCTGGCCACTTACATACACACATATATACATGGACACAAACACACAATAGGTATTAACACACACACACGTATATATATATTATATATAATATATATAAGTATATATATATATATATATATACGTAATATATAGTTACCGAATGAAGCGTTGTCCGCAGATTGTTGTTAACTGCTGGTATCTGTGTTCAAACTCAAGTGTATAAATACTAATATATAATATATATATATATATTATATATATAATATAAAATAGATGGAAATTAATCTGCAGTATGAAATTTAACATTTTGAAAAAACATATGATTTTTGTTATGGTATTGCTGACAGCCTGTTTCGACCAATCGATAAGTTGGTCTTCGATCAAGGCGACTAACGAGAAGAAAGATATCCGTTAAAAGACTGGTTTACAAACGAACGCTGAAGATGCAACCGGCTGAAATTTATGAAAAATGCATGTTCTGTTTTAAAATATAAAATAAATTTTATTTTTAATTTTTAAAAAATCAGAAGCATTATAGGTTCAAGTAAAAACTCAAAAGAGTGTTATTGTAAAATTGTAACAAATGATATAAACAAATGTATCAAGTGGTATCCAATAGATATATAATATTTTCAGCTGTTAAAACATATATACACAGTCCACATTGTAATTTGAGAAGAAAGATGTTAGGGTGTCCAAAAATTTACCTTGCGTAGGATTTATAGATGAAGTCTTCAAGGTTAAATTCCCAGCGGTATTATGCTTTCGTTTTGTAAACAGTTTATTGTATACGGAATATCTTTCTTCTGTCTATGTCCGCTCTTATGGAAGACCAACTTATTCGATTTGTGAAAACAGGCCTTCAGCAATCACATAACAAAACATCATATGTTTTCAAATGTTAAATTCATATATATATATAATTTATATATATAATTATATATATATTATACATTTAGAATTAAACAAAAGACACATCTGCTGTTTAATCTATTGTATATTTTTGATCTTTTGGAGTTTGTTGCCAACTTTTTTAATTTGGGGGGAATTGTGATAAGTGTCCACCAAAGTCAAGGTCTCGAGTTCACTTTCGGCACTTGAAGTATCGATGTACCCGGGACCTGAACCTTTAGAGTGGACCTATCACCCAAACATTTGGGCAGAAAACTCGAAAACTCGATCAAAAATAGAATTGTGTAAACAGGAGATGTGTTCTTTGTTTATTCTACATGTATAAGATGAAGAATGCATGCCCCCCCAACACACATACATATAATAATATATTTATGTATATATTTGCGCAGCGCGCATGCGTGTGGTGTGTGTGTGTGTTGTGTTGGTGTGTGTGTGTGGTGTGTGTGTGGAAAGAGAAATAGAGGAAAAATGTTATTAAATTGATAAAATAGAGTATATTTTAATTAATTTAACTTACACGTGTTTCGGTGTAAGGAGTTTTATCCATGTGTTAACATTATACTAACTATTATTGATTTTTTAAATAAAAATGTGAAACTTGAAAAAAGAATAATAGAAAAAATGTATGTAAATGTTCAGCTCCAAAGAAAAGTTTTTACATTTTTCATCTATTGTTATTTCGATTTCATGTTTGTTATTTAAAATAATAATAGATAGAATAATGTTACACATGGATAAACTCTTGACCAAAACACGTGGTAAGTTAAATTAATTAAAAGCTATTATCCATTCGAATACTTCTTTCCTTTAATTTCTTTTTTCAACATACGTCGATTCACTGTCCATTTTCAATTTACACACACACACACACACACAACATATATATTATATATATATATAATATATATATATATATATATAGATGAGAGGTATCCAAAACTTGGAAGGGGATGATTCTATATGTGATTTCTAAGATACACTGTTATGATGTATTGATCCAGATTGTATAAATACAGTGAATCCTTTAAATCACTTAAAAAGAGCTCATGTATTATAAACTTTTAGATTATAATACAGAGCAATACATTTCAACTTCATCTGATTATTTTTGTAATAATAATACCGTAATCCTTACATTTCATAAACGGCACCGGAAACACATGTTAAGCTGATATCGATTAAGAAGTGGCTATCGATAAAATTCATTTTTGATCACATCTTACATTTTCTTTTCTTAACTCATTTTTTCCTCCATATTGTCAGAATGGAAAGGAAATTGAATCCTATATATATATATATATATATATATATATATATATATATATATAATATAATATATATATTATATATATATCTTAATGTATATAATCTCGTAATTTTAGTATAAACTAAAAGGACCCATAGTCGAGTAGACTAGTCGTATGTTGTTTGTGTGCGCCCATATCCGGTCCTTAACATTGGGCAAAAACAAAACGAGGAAAACAGAAGAGATAAAGAAAGAGACTAACTTAAGAAAGATAATGAAATGAGCGAAGATGTGATGTTTATATGTTCGATTAACAGAAAAGAAAGAGAACAAAGAAATCTAACCAACATTCAACAAAAAAACGAAATTAAAGCGTTAGTCTTACAAGTTATTTGAGATATCAAATCAATAATTTTGAATTTTTTGGACTGTTGTCCTCATCTTTATTATGGTTAGTATAAACACAACGTTTCGGCCGCTGTAGTTCCCCTTGACTTTCTCAGGTTGTCTTGTGTATCCGAGTAATTAGTAATGATCAACAGACACCTGCTGTTTGATCTACTGTCAATTTATAAAAATGAGTTTCAAGTTGGGATCTTACTATACACGACCGATACACAGGAACAACCTGAGGAAGCCTCGGATCTACAGCGGTCGAAACGTTGCGTTTAGACATTACCACAATAAAGTATAGCAGACAAACAGTCCGAAACATATCAAAATTATTCTATCAAGCATTATCTAAAGATACAGACAAATAATATGATATTACGGAGGGTTAGTCAAAAATAAATGCCATTTGTTTAGGTCAGTTATAATTACAACACATGTATCAAACATCAAATGAAGCGTCTCTGCTGAAACCATCCCTACACTCTTCACAATAGTCACCGTTTCTCTTAATAGGAGGTTCCACCTTCGAATGAGAGCATGTATTCCTGCTCTGTAAAATTCCTGTGACTGTTCTTTGAGCCACTTCTTCCACTACAGATTTCACTTCTCGTCACTAGAATAATGTTTGCCTCTCAACCCCTTTTTCGTGAGACGACAGAGATATAGTCCTGATGCCTTCAATGCTGATGAGATGGAGGAATGCGTAAGGGTGTCCACCTGACCTGAATGAGGCGATTTTCTCACTTGTCCTGACGCTTGTGTGTTGTCTAGCATTGTCATGCAGAAAGGAGGACATTGTCGATTGCAGTTGGATCTACTCGTCGGATTCTTGCTCTGAGCCTCGTTATGGTCTAAATGTAAGCCTTAGTTTTGTAAAATAAATAAATAAATTTAAAAAAATAACTCCACCTGAAATAATGAAAATGACATTAATTTTTTATTCCCCCTCGTATATCCACAGGTCCTGCTAGTTTTGAATGATCGAAGAAATTTCATGCAATGAAGAAAAAAAGAAAGAAGCTCACGAATTTGAAATTGAAGAAAAAAAAAAAAAAAAAAAAAACTAGCACCTACTTTTAAGCGATGTTTTATACAGATTTTTCGTTTGGGAGTTCAATCCTCACTTGTGGCTTTACTCTTGTCATCTTTCACCATATTAAACAAGGCTTATATAATATTCAAGCTATGGGCAAAGCGTAAAGTGATGAATTAATTTTATTACAACAGTGGGTGTAAAGTTCGATCCTCATTGCCTGCAGTGTTTTGTGGTCTATATTGGAATAAGCTAAGTTAAGAAAATATCTGGGGCGCCTTTCGTAGAGCAAGTTAATTTCTTCGGCCATTTGAGTGTGTTGATATATTTTTCTTCATATTAGTTATAGTGACCAGGCACAAAATAAACTATTCATGACGAATTGTAATCTACACACTTTATTGTACCTCAAACTTAAGACTTAGGGGGAAAGGGATAGACGAACATAAGCAGAAAGTAATAAATAAGATATATAAGAAAGAAAGTAAGAAAGAAGGAAAGAAGGAAATGGCGAATAAACTGTAGAAATAGAAAGAAAGAAAGAAAACAAAAGAAAGAAAAAAAGAAAAGAAAAAATATGAGTAAACAGGAGAAATAGGAAAGTACTATTAATAAAATAGGAAAAAGGGTAAAGAAAGAAAGAAAGAAAGAAAGAAAATATGAATAAACATAAAAAGAAAAGTAAAATTAATAAGATATGAAAGAAAGGAAGAAAGAAAGAAAGAAGGCGACATATTGTGTGTGTGTGGGGGGGAGATATATAAGAAAGAAAGAAAGTAAGAATAAAGAAAAGAAGTAAACTGTGAATAAACAGTAGAAATAGAAAAGTACTAATAATAAGATATGAAAAAGGAGAGGAAGAAAGAAGAAAGAAAAGAAAGAAAAGAAAGAAAAGAAAGAAAGAAAAGAAAAACATATAAGTAAACAGTAGAAATAGAAATGTATTATCAATAAAATAGGAAAAAGCGTAAAAAAGAAAGAAAGAAAGAAAGAAAAGAAAAGAAAGAAAGAAAATATGAATCAACATAAATAGAAAAGTAAAATTAATAAGATATGAAAGAAAGGAAGGAAAGAAGGGAGAAAGAAAGAAAGAAAGAAAGAAAGAAAGAAAAAAGGAGGCAAGAAATAAGAAAGATGGAAAGAAAAAATTAAATAAAAATGGTAGGGCTAAAAAAAGTAAAAAGTAAAAAAAAGACAATATTAAAGAGAAATAATATAAGAAAAAAAAAGAAAAGGATAAAAAAGAAAAGAAAAAAAAGCAAACATTTGTTGAATGTAATTTCTGACGTGTTAACAGGTGCATGAAACGCCTCAATATTGTACAATCGTCAATAAATATTATAATGTAAAAAATAAAAAATTAAAAAAATAAAAAATAAAAATGTTCATAATATGAGAAGAGTTATCCGCCCTTTACATTCCAAATTGATCATCTGCATATTCCAAGATAGGCTATTATAGGTAGATTATATCATTCGATTAGAATCAGAAAAATCACAAGACCAAGAGTAACTAATTAACTAAGCCAAATCAATTAAGATAATATATTAAAAACATATTAGAAACAATTGTTTTACATCGGAAAGCAGCACAATATATGCTAAAACGTAAACATGTCTGACTTTGCAGTGACTTGTATTATTTACGCAGTAAGGCAATATTAGCCGGCAGTGGATCAAGTTATTAATAAAAATAAGGGTTGAGAGAGTGGATTAATTAAAATATCGGGTGTCCATTTCTTTGGCTCACCAGACAGAGTTCAGATTTATTCAATTTAGACAGCGCTGTTGGATTTCTCAGAAGAAGAATATTCACCATGGGTACAATGGGTTGACCACATTTGAAAAATTGTCACGGTGACTGGTCTCATTCAAATTTCATACATGCACATGTCAGTTTCTATTTGAATGTATCTATATGTACATGCATATATCTCTCTCCCCTCCCCCTCCCCTTCTGTTTTTCTCTCTCTCTCTCTCTCTATATATATATATATATATATATATATTATATATTATCAATATTGATAATTTAGTTGGCTAAATTTATAAGTAAAAAGTGCGCAATATGATTGATAGAGCATATATATATATATATATATATATATATATATATATATATATATATATATAATGTGTGTGTGTGTGTGTGTGTGTTAGATTAGTGAAGATATGTAGGCGACAACGCTTGGTAACTGTTAGTTTCTCGCCTATACAATTTTCAAAGCAATATATATATGTGTGTGTGCTTAATTGGAGTCGTACCTAATTTTGAAAATTAATTAATTAATAATGAATTAGGCGGGAATACCTATTAAATTTATGGCTAAACAAATCGAGAAACTCTGCTGATGAGGCCTAATAGGCCGAAATGTACATACAGAGATTGATTTTTCTCGATTTGTTTAGCCATAAATTTAATAGGTATTCCCGCCTAATTCATTATTAATTAATTAATTTTCAAAATTAGGTACGACTCCAATTAAGCACTTATTCTCCCAAAAATTATCGGCAAAAAGCCATTCTAAACAAACCTTGTTTACATATATATATATATTTAACAGCAATAATAATGATAATATGTAAATCGACAGGGTGCCCTATTGTCGGTATTAGCCGGATGGCGAGGGGTTCCATTCCCTTTTTAATAGCGCTCGACCAGGGAAATTGTTTTTTTTTTTTGGGGGGGGAGGGGTGCCAAAGGCAGAGTGAGACTTATAAACAGCTCTTCACTTTACTGCAAAGCTCAAAGTTATGCTACTCATGCGCTGAGCTGGTATCGAACACAGAGAGATGTTCTGGCGATGTCCAGTTGACCAGATTGACAGATCTTTAAAAAAAAAAATCTCCCTAGCCTAGCACTATTAAAAAGGGAATGGAACCCCTCCCCATCCGGCTGATACCGACAATAGGGCACCGAATGATCCTCGACTGATCCAGTATTTTCTCTGCATTTAAATGATTGATATTTCACAGAAATAGAAAACCTCAATGAGCTATACTCGATGCTGCACATCTTACGTAGCCATGCTAATATTAAAGAGGTGCTCTATAATCAGAAAAAAAAGAAATGAAAAAAAGATTGAAAATGAATAATCTCCACTCTTTCAAACTCTTCAGTTATTTTTCAAAGCTATCTCTCTCTCTCTCTCTCTCATTATATATATATATATATATATATATATATATATATATATATATATATGAATCCATATATTCTCCCTCCAGCTATGGGTTAAATAGTAGGGCAGACTGGGCCCTTCAGCCTTGGGTAGGTAACCAGTCTAGGAGAGGGATAACTCTGAATTCAAAATTCCTGAGGTCGGTCGTTGATTGGGTTTGTGGCAACTCTTGATGCACCAATTCTTTCCTATCGACTGTGCCAAAAAGTGTGGATGGTCCAACACAAGCCTTCACCACTATAAACAAATCACTGTGTGGGTGTTCATTGTGTGTATGAACCCTCATACGTCGAAAATTGAAGGGAGAGTCCATAATATATATATATATATATATATATATATATATAAGATTTTTGGATGTTTGTTTTTATAGAAGCATTGTTGAAAAATTATTATTTATATTTTGCTTGAAGGCAATTATAAATGCATGTATCGCATAAAATTCGATAATTATAGAAAATAATCTTGACAAGTGAATCTCGCAAAGGATGGCTCGCTATGCAGAACACCGTACAGACTGTTTCGACTTTATTAAGTCTCTTCAGCGATGTATACTAACGACTCCCCTCCGACAGGAATCGAAACCGGGACTTCACAGGCATAGTCAGAGACCATATCCGTTCGGCCGCCGGTACATAGCGAACAATCCCTGCGAAATTAACCTTGTCAATGGTACTATTACACGCCCCTGCCATAGTAGGTAAGTGGACGTTTATTTAGTAAACAAACCCGGCCGTAAGCTCTTCGGCGAAGTGAATAAGATTTTTGGATGTTTGTTTTTATAGAAGCATTGTTGAATAAATTATTATTTATATTTTGCTTGAAGGCAATTATAAATGCATGTATCGCATAAAATTCGATAATTATAGAAAATAATCTTGACAAGTGAATCTCGCAAAGGATCAAGCAAAATATAAATAATAATTTATTCAACAATGCTTCTATAAAAACAAACATCCAAAAATCTTATTCACTTCGCCGAAGAGCTTACGGCCGGGTTTGTTTACTAAATAAACGTCCACTTACCTACTATGGCAGGGGCGTGTAATAGTACCATTGACAAGGTTAATTTCGCAGGGATTGTTCGCTATGTACCGGTGGCCGAACGGACATGGTCTCTGACTATGCCTGTGAAGTCCCGGTTTCGATTCCTGTCGGAGGGGAGTCGTTAGTATACATCGCTGAAGAGACTTAATAAAGTCGAAACAGTCTGTACGGTGTTCTGCATAGCGAGCCATCCTTTGCGAGATTCACTTGTCAAGATTATTTTCTATAATTATCGAATTTTATGCGATACATGCATTTATAATTGCCTTCAAGCAAAATATATATATATATATATATATATATATATATATAACTAATTATATATAATTGCAATTTTAGACATAGGGTGGGTTGGTCACTAAAATATTATTAGAATTACAATATCAAAGGAGTCTGTCTCCTTTTCACTAGCGCTAGACCAAGGAGATTGTTTTTTGCGTCTGGGCTCCTTAATTTACCGCACTGATCCCTGTGCTACTCATACGTTGAGTTGACGAGGGACGGTATTGTACTAGGAAACGTGTGGTTTCTAGCCGAACGCTCTACCGACTATATATATATATATATATATATATATATAACATATAATAACGAAAGGGAAGAAAAGGGACATGGTACACAGAAAAATATAAGAAGAAATAAAGAAGTACGTAGGGGAAAGATAGAGTGAGCACATGGAAGCGATAACGCTAATCTATTTCAATTGAACATAATGAAAAGATGAAATGAATGAAAGAAAGAAAAAAAGTGTGTGAGAGTTAAATCAAGATTAATATACTTTTTAGCATTAGCTCTTAATTAAACATGTCAAACATTGTAATGATTAAATTATCATAATATGACATATACACTGGTTCTTCTAGTTTAACATTGTAACATAATTCATAAGCAGCTTATGATTTATGTACGTACCTGTAGTTAGAATATTTTGAATAAAGTTCGTTAGATTCAGAATGACGGGATCCAGTGGAAGGTTACTCGAAAGTTAATGACGGTTAATAACCTTTTTACTTGACCCTTTGGAAAACGCGCCATTACAGACGCGTGAGAAATTAGTTTCAGATGCGACGCAGATTTCGGAGCGAGTGACTCGAAGTTACTCGCTCCAGTATCCCCGCACAGAATCAACATGGGCTGGGTTGTGAAATAAAGCTTCATCAGAAAACAACAAAGTCTTGTTAATTGATTATTAAAAACAAGAAATGACCAGCCCAACACGAAGAAAAACCAACTAGAAGTAAAACCAACCTTTAACAGTAAACCCTGAAGAGAAGTCAGCCTGAAGAAGATGGCGGCAGAGTTAGAAGCAGTAAGCAGAAGTTAATAAGTAAGACTATTATCTATTATCCCCTATCTCTAATACTCTATTTGTCCGTTTATCTCCCCCCACCCCCCCCCTCTCTCTCTCTCTCTCTCTCACACACACACACACAAACCGATCATATGTACCTGAGTAAAGGGATATATAACAACATTAAAGTAAGTCTGTAAGGTAATCTCATGTTATTCATATTTAAAGTTTTCTTTTTCTTTAAAAAGACATTTAGATGATAAGAGATGTAAATCAGTAGTTCATAATATTGGATATACTATGAACATCTCACATATCTCACCCCTCTTGACTTTCAAGTGTCAAGTATACACTTACCAAATCCTCCACACAAGCAGGATGTGACACAACGTCAATTTCTTAAGCGGTTTCTTAGAGGTTAGAATTCAGAAGTTTTCCTTCTCCTAGATTGGTTTCCTTGAGTTCAGTCTGTCCTATTATTTACCTATTGCTGGAGGCATAATCGTTGGATGCATACCTTTCCAAATGGTATTAGCCCTACTTGAAATTCCAACAGCTTCGTTAAGGTTTTGAACTCGGATCACTGAGTCCATTGTCTGAGAAGATAAATACTGCACCGGGTGTCTCCAAATCTTGCTCAAGTCATCATCAGCAGCAGCACTACCAGAGAAGCAGTGATGAACTCATATGTGACGTTCTCATGTGGAAACCTGCAAATGGGCACGCAAATGTGGGCCGCCCAACAAGGACCTACATAGATCAGCCCTGTGTGGATTCTGGATGCTGCACTGAGGACCTCTCGGAGGCAATGACAGATAGGGATTGTTGGTTACCAAGAGATCGTTATGGATATCCGTAATGCCAGCAAGACATGACGATGATGATCCTAATTTGAGAGGCTTACAATCGTTTGAGTCCAAGTGTTGCCACCAAAGAGTAGTACTGACATGGCTTCGACTTGAAAGAATTAATACTTTATCATATCATAGATGTCAGATTTACATAAGATGGATAATCGGTCTATAGCAGCCCATGGCTTTCTTATGCGTATATTGACATTGCTTTCTGTTGATGAGATATTACTACCTAGGTGTGCGAACTGGTTTATTAATTTAATATCCTTACAATTCCAATTCTGGAAAGGAAGTTGTCTTTATTTTATAATCCGAATCGATTACAATTGTTCCAACTCTCACTTGCAAAATGATGTATAAATCATTAAAATTTAGAAAAAATAAAAAATTGTAACACCATCTTCATTTATCAAGAGTCTGAATTCTCACAGGGAATTGCAACTCACATTCTTAATATTTCAACAGAGTCTAAATTTATTACAGGATATGAATCTAAAAGCGGCTTAGAACTCCCTGTAGTCATATTATGTCAGAATAGCGAATGACATTGAAGAAATATGTCTTCATATGAGGAAATTATATGATCTTTTGAGATACGTGATATGAGCTGTACATTTAAATTGTTGAATGCTTTTTTTTTATTCTTCTTTTTATTGAAATGCGTTTTTTTCTGCAATAATGTTGTTTCTATTGTATTCTGATGCTGCAATTTTGTAAACAAATTTAAAATGGGCGTTCTCACTAACAGAAAGATAATATCAAATATAAAAAATATAATTGTGTTCCCATTTGAAACCGAATATGTATGAATATAATCTCACACATATCTATCTCAGTATATTCATATCTCTCTATCTACCTATCTATCTCAGTATATTCATATCTCTCTATCTATCTCAGTATATTCATATCTACCTATCTATCTCAGTATATTCATATCTACCTATCTATTTCAGTATATTCATATCTACCTATCTATTTCAGTATATTCATATCTACCTATCTATCTATCTCTCAGTATATTCATATCTATCTATCTACCTATCTCAGTTTATTCATATTTATATATCTATCTCAATTTATTCATATCTATCAATCTATCTTTCTATTCATCTATCTATCTATCTATCTTTCTATCTATCTCTTTAGATCTATCTATCTGTCTATCTATCTATCTCAATTTATTCATATCTATCTATTCATCTATCTATCTATCTATCTCAGTTTATTCATATCTATCTATCTATCAATATATTCATCTATCTATCTTTCTATCTCTTCAGATCTATCTATTTATCTATCTATCTCAGTTTATTCATATCTATCTATCATTCTATTCATCTATCTATCTTTCTATCTATCTCTTTCGATCTATCTATCTATCTATCTCAGTTTATTCATATCTATCTATCTATCTATTCATCTATCTATATATTTCTATCTAGATCTATTTATCTATCTATCTCAGTTTATTCATATCTATCTATCTTTCTATCTATCTCTTTAGATTTATCTATCTATCTGTCTCAGTTTATTCATATCTATCTTTTTATCTATCTCTTCAGATCTATCTATCTATTTATTTATCTATCTAATAGAAAAAACTCTTAATGCATTGGTATCTTTGATTGAGTAGAAATGTATATTTTTAAAAATAAATTATTGGCGTGTAGAGCTGTGTTAAATATTCACTTCATTAGCTTGTTGCTTGATTGTTTGCTCTAACGGCATATCAACACTTTTTGGGTCATTTAATGCCAAATCAAGTCATTTGACTCAGCTTGTTTACAGTACATGCAGTTGCTTAAGCTGTCACCTAATTAAGTATTGAACAGGCTCACCGCAGCTTGACAACTGGTGTTTTCAGCGTGATTTGACCGTAATTTACTTGCATCAAAGTGTCTTGGAGAAGGAAAACTCTGAATTCAAACCAAATGTAATACACAGAAAACTGACCTTGTGTCACATCCTGCCGATCACTTCATAACTATTCATCTATCTCAGTCTGTACGTAACTATGTATACTTGTCTATAGATAACGATCTATCCGTCTTTCTATATATAAATCTATCGGTCTATCTATCTATCTATCTATCTAGATTTGTATATTCGCAACAATCTATCTAAACATATCTACACATGACAACCTATTTATCTATTTATCTATATATCCTTGTATATTCGTAACAATGTATTTATCTGGACTTTTCTATTCATATTAATATATCTATCTATCTATCTAACTCATATTTTTCATATCTATCGCATCATCATCATCATCATGTCGCGCACGCAACATGGATATCCATGACAATCCCTCGCCAACCTTCCCTATCACTCATTGCCCCTGGGAGGTCTTCTGCGCAGCAACCAGCATTCTCGCATAGTTGGTCAATGTAGGTCCTTGGTGGGCGACCCACACTAGCATGTCCAAGTGTTGGCTTCCAGAGGAGAACATTGCTTATGAGCTCATCCTTGCTTCTCCAGCAGTGTCCTGCATGCCTTGTCCGTCTCACTCGGATGGTTTGCGAGATGGGGGCAGGTTGCCATACAGCTGCTTCCTTGTGGGGTGCTGTTTCCACGACTTGTTCAAGACTGCACGTAGCATTCTTATGCAGCTCCCATCGAGCTTATTCTCAGGGCGCTTTGTTAGGGTCCAGGTGGTGCAGCCATACAGCAGTACTGATATAACCACAGCCTGGAAGAATTGCCGTTTTAGGTTGTCAGTGAGATCTGATTTCCATATGACTGATGGATTTGTTTGTGGCCAACCATGCTTTTCCTATTCGTGTATTAATATCGCTCTCTGTGGACGAGATATTACTACCTAAGTAAGTAAATTGTTCTACTGGTTTAAGAGGCTTACCGGCGAGAGTGGAAATGTCTCCTTTCTTTTTGAAACTTAAGTTCAAGTTTCCTATCTATCTATACTAGTCTATTCATAACAGATCTATCTATCTATCCATCTATCTGTCTGTAAAGTTAGATAACAATATATTTATTAATTTTTCAATTGAAAATATTTAGTAGGTATTGCTTCAGTTTCGATACTTTTTTAACAGGATTGGTGAATACATACACAACCATACATACATAGAAATAGACACGTATAAAAGCACAGATGGTTTGGTTTGTAGGATTTTACGGCATGTAAACCAGTTTTTTTCTATTCATGATTGATAGTTATTCAAATGTTTTTAAAATCCATTTTTTCTCTATTTAACCCATAAAGGAAGCCTTAACAGGTACGACCACTCCAAGTCAGAGTTGACCTGGGAGTAATGGCAACCAAAGGGTACTCCACACTTCTCAGGCCTCTAAAACTGGAACTTCACCATTAGAGTTTAACGTCATAGTCAGGACCCTAAAAACACACACTGAGATAGATAGATAGATAGATAGATAGATATGAACAAACTTAGTTAGATAGATGGATTGTTTGGTAGATATGAAGAAACTGAGATAGATAGATAGATAGATAGATAGATAGATATGGGCAGATTGACATAAATAGGTTGGTACATAGGAATAAAATGAGATAGATAATGAGCAAACTTAGATAGATAGATAGATAGATAGATAGATAGACATGGACAACTTGAGATAAATAGATAAATATGAACAAAATTAGATAGATAGATAGATATGAACAAAATGAGATAGATAGATAGATAGATAAATAGATGGATGGATTGTTAGATAGATAAATAGATGGATGGATTGTTAGATAGATATGAAGAAAAGGAGATAGATAGATAGATGGATGGATAAATAGACAGAGAGATATGGACAAATTGAGATAGATAGATAGATAGATAGATAGATAGATGGATAAATAGACAGAGAGATATGGACAAATTGAGATAGATAGATAGATAGATAGATAGATAGATAGATAACTTTTCAGATACAAAGACTTGAAGTTTGAGTGAAACTAATGAGGCCGTAGATATTACCGAGAAAAAAAAAACGAAATATGACTTCATGAAAATCTCTTGTTGGTGGTGGCAATTGAAGGCGTATAGCGACACGTGTTAGGGACATCAGCAAACGTCCGGGACAGGTGAGATTTTTAGTGGTTTATAATGGGCAAACAAAAAGAAGAGAAAAGAAATAAAAAGAAACAAAACAACAAAAGGAAACGGCAAAAGGCTAAAAAAAAGGAGCATAATATAAGAAAGTGGGTGGAATTATAATAATAAAAGAATGAAAAAAAAAAAGAAAAGGTTTAAAAAAAAAAGACAAGTTGCTTTCTTGTCCCCCATCCCAAAAATAAGAATGCTATCAATTCATTTGGGTAGATAGAGTGAGCAAGTCGAAATCGATACAAAGAGACGGGTATTGGATTTCGTTACTTGCAAACAGACCAGCCACCCCCCCGACCTGACACTGGCTCAGCGAACATTAATTTTTACATTCTGATACGTTGACATTTCTATTGAACTGCGACTGCACAACAGAAGCCACAAAGCCGTGCGTCCCTTTCTCTGTGTTTGTCCTTTTTGTTTGTCACCAAGGGTGTTT
Source organism: Doryteuthis pealeii (assembly GCA_023376005.1). Lineage (NCBI taxonomy): Eukaryota > Metazoa > Mollusca > Cephalopoda > Myopsida > Loliginidae > Doryteuthis > Doryteuthis pealeii. The sequence goes on along the minus strand of CM042143.1, from coordinate 119,916,559 downwards.
CTTCATCAGCGTACTTCACTTTTCTTTCTTTCGTTTCATTCATGTCCAGACGAGGGTTTTTGGTCCTCGCCTTTTTTAAAGCATTCGATGTTTTTCTCTTGCGCCTTTTCTTTCTATTCATCTTTCTAATTTTTATTGTTAACTTTTTTTCTTTTTTCGTTTCACTATCTTTCTTTTCATTTTTTAAATTTTCATTCATTCATTCTTTCTTTCTTTCTTTCCCCTTTTCTGTTCTTTCTTTCTCTCTTTTGCATTGTTTCCTTTTTTTCTTCCATTCATAAATTCATTCTTTCTATTTTCAATATTCCTATTCGCCTTCTCTCTTTTCATTTTAAAAAAATTCATTGATTCATTCTCTCTTTCTTTCCTTTTGTTTCTTTGTTTTTCCTTTTCTTTTCTTTCTTTCTCCCTTTTTCATTGTTTCTTTTTTTCTTCCATTCGTAACTTCATTCATTCTTTTTTCAATATTCCTCTCCATCTTCTTCTCTGTTCTTTTCATCCTTTAATTTTATTCATTCATTCATTCTTTTTCTTTCTTTTGTCTTTCTTTCTCTCTCTCTCTCTTTTTCATTATTTCTTTTTTTTTCTTCCCTTTATCAATTCATCCATTTTTGCTTTCTTTTTTCAATATTCCTCTTCCTCCTTTCTTAATCCTTCCTTCCCTCTTTCTTTGTTTCTTTCTTTTTTCTTCTTCCATTCAGTTATTCCTACTTTTTTCAATAATCCTCTTCACCTTCTTTGTTTCTTTTTACTTCCTTCCTTCCTGGGCGCTTTTATATTCATGTTTCTACTTTTATTGTTAACATTTTCTTTTTCGTTTTCAATATCGTTCTTTTCATTTTATTTTTTTATTCATTCTTTCTTTCTTTTCCCTTTTCCTTTTACATTTCTTTCTTTCTCTCTTTTTCAGTTTTTCTTCCATTCATCAATTCATTCATTCATGTTTTTCTTTTTTAATATCCACCTTCACCTTCCTCTCTACTTATTTTTCTTTCTTTCTTTTTTTTCTTTCTTCTATTCATTAATTAATTCGATCATTTTTTCAATATCCCTCTTTATCTTCCTTTCCGTTTCTTTTTCCTTCTCTTTTTCTTTCGTTATTTCTTTTTCTATTCATTCATTCATTATTTTACAGTATTCATCTTTAACATTCTATCATTTTACCCTCTCTTCCTTCTTTCGTTCTATTTTTATTATTTCATTTTTCTTCCATCCATCGATACATTCATTCATTTTTTCTGTTTTTCTCTATTTCTCTTAAACTCTCTCGTCTTTTTTCTTTTTTCTTTTTTTCTTTCTTTTTCATAATTTCCTTTTTCTTCCATTCATTCCCCCAGTCATTCAATTTTTCAATATTCATTCTCAAATTCCTCTTTTTTTCATTCGCCCTTTTTTACTCATTTTTATTCATTCTTCTTTATTTCTTTCTTTTATTATTTCTTTTTCATCGATTCAACCATTCACGTTTTAAAATATTTCTCATCACCTTCCTCTTCTTTACTTTAATCTAATTTGTAAATTTCCTATTTTCAATATTGCAATAAAAATAAAATACAATT
>CM042143.1:119905000-119910000 GCA_023376005.1 Doryteuthis pealeii | reverse complement strand
AATGCAGATAAAATGATTTGAAACAGAGAGGATAATAGAAAAATATAACAGCTGAAGCTTCCTTCACACCCGTCTTTCCTTGCTAAACTTTTCCTAATTTACTATTTAGTTAAATTAGAAGTAAAGAATAAAATTACAGTTATTTCTTTTTGTTAAACTGATTCTTTTAAGATTTATCTCCGAGATTTTGCTCATAGTCATAGGATAAAATCAAATAATTAGAAATCAACAATACGAAGCACATATTTATTAAAATCAAAATTTTAAATATCAATATGCAAATTAGCCTTCCCGTTCACACAGTAATCCACTTTTTGTTGTACATATAAATACAAATTGCATGTTATCTAGTTAGATATGACCGAAGCAGTAATTATTAATGAAAACAATTTTATTAATAATTGAGGCTTAAATGAAAATGATTCATGGAGAATGTGATGTATAATAACTAAATGGATAGTGACTTGAGTAGTGATATAGTTTCGGTTACAGACAAACAAACACATAATCTCCATTATAATAAGATATGTATATATCGTGTCATATCTATCTATCTATATATATATACATAGAGAGAGAGAGAGAGAGAGAGAGGGGGGGGCTCAGACAGACAGACACAGAGAGAGGGAAATTGTTTTGGTTTTAGAAGCATCACCAAAATGATGATTCATAATTTAATGTAATTTTTTGTTATTCAATTTCCTTAACTTGTTCTCCCATTTTGTCGGGTTTTTGCTAACCCGTTATTTTTCTTCGTATATATATATATATATATATATATATATATATATATATATGATATTATGTATCGATATTATGTTTCCTGCCTTATTCCCACATTTGAGACTACTAGAACGTAATGTATATACAGTATTTCTTGCTCTTTCTGTTGTATCTTAATGATCTATATAAAATGCCTAGCTAGCTTGTGTTTTATTATATATCTATCAAGATTAATACATTTCATTAATACTTACTGGGTTTCGTTTTGCTCTCAGGATTTTTATTTAATCCCAATCTATGGAAGATTTTATTTACCCAACCCATTCGGCACAAATATAATGTAATAGAAGTTCACAAGTATGGGTTATCTAGTGAGAATCGAACTCACAATTTACTATTGATCTATCTGTGAAACTAGCTTGCTATACATTACACCATAAAGGGACACCCTACCTGTGTATGTGAGTATATCCAGATCATATCACTGTTAAACATAGGTTTATGGTGAGGTTTATATTGTTTAACGGCATCTCAACTCTTCCTGGGTTTTCTAATGCAGGAATCTGCTTCATTTTGAAACTTTTGATTAATATTTCCAATGTTCATTGCTGTTTTATAAATTGCCCGTTGCCTAAAATCAATACTAATAATTTTAGTGATTATATTATTTCAAGTAAGTATTAAATACTATTCACTCAAAAGTACTTTATTTAGTTTAAGTTATCTATCTAATAGTTTATAACTTAACAATTATAGTTTCAAGTAACTATTCGTTATACAAATAATTTGCACTCACATATATAGTTATAACTACTCCTAAAAGTAATAATGATATTTAACAATAATTATGTATACTCGCAAAATAGAAAAACGCCCTCTGGGCGACGTAAAATAAATATTGCCTGAGGGGATGGAAGTTGAAAATCTAATATCAGAGAGATTGTATCATAATTAAAGTAAAATCATCAAATTTATTAAAGGAGCAAAAAAATAAAAGAAATTGAAATGGAATCTTACTTCTGATAACTTGAAAATATTATTGAAAAAAACAAACTATATATAGATAGATTACCAGGTATGTATTTAAATACTTGTTTAAAAAAACAATGAGGACTATCTAATGTTACATGTTCAAATTTTGAGTGTATCTATTCTATTTATGACGATTTAGGTAGTGTGACGTAAGCAGTGACGTTGTTTTTGTTACAGACAAAAAAACGGAAGCGAATCTCCATTATTAATAGTTGCAAACTGTTACATTGTTTAATGTATTCTTATCTGATATTAATAATATTAACAAATCATTTGACCCATAGATCGTACCCTAACAGATACTACTACTGTGAGTGAGTGTGAACCTAGGAGTAATGAAAATGAAGGTACATTGCCACAAAACACAGAGACCCAGAACCTCATTGCCAGAGGCAATTTAGTGCCATACCCAGGACACCCATTGTGTGGAGGGGGGGGGACTTACACGTTCACGGGGGATTCTGCCGGCGTATTCTCAGCCAAGCCGATAGAGTTTTAAACAGATTTGAGAATAGGAATATTCATAATATTCTGTGATGAAGATATCCTGTGAAAGATGTCAAATTCTCAAATAATACTATTATTGTATCAAGAAAGCGAGATTTAGCGAATGTGAAATATAAAATAGTATAAAATAATTACTGGGCTTAATTGCCTGCTAACTATTATCCCATAGTGGTTCGCCTATTTAGTAAGCGATATCTCCTTTCAGTCGTAGTTGCTATATTTACGGTAATATTTCAAATACTAAATGTTACAACTATTACGAGGCAGATAATTTGTTTGCAAGGTTTAGTATACACCGACTTTATCCTCTGCACAGAATGAGAACGTTCAATCATAGTGTAATTGTTAGCAAGCTAGTCTCGCAAATGTATTACTACTGAATAGCGAAATCGATCCTCGGTGGATGATTCATACCTGCGACTTTGGGTTACATCCTACCGTGGGTCAGAGGTTAGGTAAATAACTACATTTAAAATATTTAAAAAAGTTTTCCCCCAAAACTTGTAGATGGTTTGAACCAATTTTATTTTTCTTGTTGAGAAAATGTATTAATTTAATTTTCTTTTACCCCATAAAATATAACAATAAAAAAAATAAGAATTAAAATTATAATTTTTTTCGTTATTCAATTTTTTTTATCTTTTAGGTGAGGATACATTTAGAATAGTACTAAAAATAAAGGTATCCATTGGTCGGAAGGACTTTCATGGGTTTTTTTTACCAAGAATATTTTTTTTCTTACAATTAGTACTGAATTTTAAAGAAATTTTTCTGTTTGAATGTAGAAAAAAAGAGGGTGTCTTGTAATAAAACTGCATCCAGTACTGAAGCACCAGATCCGTGTCTGATGAGTGTGGTCATCCCTTCATTGACATTACTCCCAGATCCACTCAGTTAGTTGAATTTTACGGCATGTCAGCCTTTTTTGGGTATTTTATGCCGAAATACATTGTTTTATTCCTTCTTGTGGTTACTGAAAATATTTTAAACTCAATGTTTTAAAATAAATTTTTGTTAACTGATTTTCTTCTATTTAACCCATACAATGGACCATAACAGGTACTACCACTCCGGGTCAGGGTGTATCCGGGAGTAATGGCAATGAAGGGGTATTCTACACTCTCCAGAGTTCCAGAATTGGAACCTCACTACTAGACCTGGTACCTGAAGCTCTTCGAAAGTTAGACGCAACTACCAATTAACAAATATAAAAACGTAGAATGAAAGAAAAAATAAGTGTGTATTCGTCTATATACAGTGACGTTTTATCACGTAGGTCACAGCTAACAGTCCAGAGGGTTCTAATTCAGAATTTTCTTTCTCTTGGAATTGTTGCCTTATATATATTTACCAACCCCTCCGCACGGGCAGGATGCGACACAAGCTCAATTTCTTAACCGGAGTTTAATAGGTTTGAATTACGAGTTTTCCTTCTCTTAGACTGGTTAACTAGCCATGGTTAAAAAGCCCAGTTTGTCCTGCTATTTAACCATAGCTGGAGGGAAAAGTGGATTCATACCTTTCCATAGGGTATGCAGACAGCTTTGTTTAGGAATTGAACTCCGGTCAACGAGTTCATTTGCGACGACTCTAACAATTAGACCACGCGATTGGTTACCTTATAAGGATAAAATCCCAGTCTGCCTTATTATACACCCATAGCTGGGGGAGGTCTAATGGATCCATGCCTTTCCCAAGGGCGTTAGTGCGAAGTGAAATCTATTATGCCTTGGTCAGGATTTGAACTCGGGTAAATGTTACACTAAGTGTGCATACAAAAAAAATCAGAGAATTGAGCTTTAGAGGTGCATTGTGCAATGGTTATCGTCGTAAAAATTAGACAAATCCTGGACGAGACTATTTTTATTTCAAGTGGCACTAATACCCTGAAAAAGGCATGATTCCAAATATTTTCCCTCCAGCTATGAGTAAATAGTTTGGCAGACTGGTCTCTTTAACCTGGGTTAGACAACCATTATAAGAAAAAAAAACTCTTTTCGAATCTGTTGAATACCGCTTAAGAAATTGACCTCATGTCACACCGTAATCGTGCGAAGAGGTTGGTTCGTTGATTGGTTTTACGGCATATGAAGCCTTTTCAGGTCATTTAATGCCGAATCAAGTTATTTTGACAAACAAAGGATTCAGGTTTCTTACAGTACCTGCGATTGCTTATGTGGTCACTCAATTAAGTAATGAATATACTCATTGCTGGATAATTTTAACCTTTTGTCATCTTGGACACCTGTCCTTATATACGCTATGTTTTTCTTTGCCGGCGTCATACCTAATTCTGGCCAAAACGAAGATAATTTCGGAGTCGTGTTTCTCACTTTCTATCGGCAAATTAATGTAGATATTTTACAATGCTTCTCCCATCGGCTTTTTATCGGCAAAGCAATTTAGATATTTTACCCCACCAACTGTTTAAAACAATTTTTTTCGATTGAGTTTGTACAAATGTTAAGAAACTCAAATTTCAAATATTTACCGGGCTGTGTTTCTCGTTTTTGATCGGCAACTCGATGTAGATATCTTACAATGCCCCGCTTTGTTTTATATCGGGAAATGAATGTAGATATTTTACACCCCATCCCTGAATTTGTACAAAATTCAATTGAATTTTTGCAAAACTTTTGATTTACAATGTCCCCCAATAAAATACAAATAAGACAATTTTTTTTCAATGTTCTAACAGGTTTAAATTCAGAGTTTTCCTTCTCCTAAAATGGTTGCCT
>CM042143.1:119892500-119900000 GCA_023376005.1 Doryteuthis pealeii | reverse complement strand
AATAATGTTTTAAAATCTATTATAATGGAGAATGTGTGTTTTTTCCGTCTGTATCCGAAAACTATATTACTACTCAAGTCATAATTCGCTTATTATTTACATCACATACTCCAAGTTTTAATTTTTTATTTAAACCTCAATTATTAACAAAATGTTTTACGGTATTAATACTGTTTGATAATATTTGCATACGTATAACATGCAATTGATTTTAATATACAAAAATTGCGGTTTTTTACAGTGTGAAGGAAGGCTAATTAGCATATTTGATATTAAAAATTTCATTTTAATGAATACGGTGTTTGTTTTATTGATTTCTATTGTTTGGTTTTATCCTAATGAATAGGAACAAAAATCCGGGGATAAATTTTAAAAGAAATCCATTAACCATAAGTAATAACTGAAATTTTATTCTTTTACTTCTAATTTAACGAAATGTTTAAATTAGGAAAATTGAGCAATAAAAGACGGGAGTGATGGAAAAGAGCTGTTTTCGAAGTTGTTCTGTTTCGATTACCCCCACTCTGTTTTAATTCATTTCATCTGCATTCTTATTCAATTTCATTAGCCTTTCTAATTTAATATATTTAAGGGCTGGTTTAGTTCAGTCGGTAGAGCGTTCGACTAGGAACCACAAGGTTCCTGTTTTGCTACCGGTCCTCGACAACTCTGTGTATGTGTAGCACAGGGATATGTGCGGTAAAGTGAGGAGTTGATTATAGGTATGGCGTACCGCCTCAGACGTTACAATAATCTCCTTGGTCTAGCGCTAGTGAAATGGGGATAGACTCTGTTTGGCTGATACCAACTTTAGGCCACCTCGACGATGATATTACAACTTAAATGTGTGTACCCGGAGAGCGCATATTTTGCTAGTTCAGATTAAGGAAGTAGATCTATTAATAATGAAGACTCGCTTCCAATTTTTGTCTGTAACAAAAAGTACGTCACTGCTTACGTCACATTACCCAAAATCGTCATAACCTAGAATAAATACACTCAAAATTTGAACATGCAACATTAGACAGTCCTCATTGTTTTTTTAAAACAAGTTTTGATAAATACATAACTGGTATTATATATCTATATATAGTTTGTTTTTTTTAATACATATTTAAAGTTACATTTCAAATTTTTATATTTTAATCCTTTAATGAATTTGTGATTTTACTTACTTAGGGTACAAACTCACTGACATTGAATTTTTACTCCCACCCCTCAGGCAATTATGTTTCAAAAATCTATTTTAATCGACCGGAGGGTGTTTTTTTTATTTTGTACTAGTTGTAAAAATAAAATTAAAATATGAATAAATTCAAGTCTAATATATATATTTGCCATTACCTATGGAATTATATCAATAACTTTCATTGATAATCAACATATACAATTATAGTTCCGTTTGTTTCTCTTACATATAATTTGTAGGAAAGAACCCAAGAAACAACAGAAAGTCTTTTTTTATCTTGAATCTATTTCTGTGGTGGTATTTAGTCAGTACTAGCCGGACAGCGAGGGAGTATATCCCATTTTCGCTAACGCTAGACTAGGGAGATTATTTTGCTGGGTTGGAGCGCCACACTTACAGTCAGCTCCCAAATCTACCGCATAGATCAGATTACCAAACTTTTGCTACTCATTTGCTGAGTTGGTGGGGACCGGTATCGAACCAGAAACTTTCCTATTCCTAAGTCAATTCTCCACCGACTGAACTAAACCGACCCCTTAATAATAATTAATCAGAATTATCATCCATCAATTTCTTTAAGCGTGGCAGTAGACAATGTTTACGCCGTTTAATTTTTCACACATTCAAGATCGTTTCACAAATGGTGTAGAGACTGTTTTCTATTTGTATCGTTGTCTTTTGTTGCAAAATGAGGCCGATTCATCTATCAATTTCCCTTCGATAGATATGACATTTGGTAAAGTTTCTGAGACTTTGGAATAAAGAATATCTGTAAATTCATTGTCTGGGTTACATAATTCTAATTATTTATTTGTCACAAGGTGTATATTTCATTTGCTTTGAAGCTGTACAAAACAGAAGTTGAAAGCTTTGATGTAAAGGTTGGAAATTCCGTAAAGGTTATCAGATGTGACATTCCACTGACCACGACACAACTGTTATTTCAAATGGATCAAATTACAACACAAGTCTTTTCTGAAGTTCTGACATGAATTATTGTCTTTATTCCTTCTGTGTTGCTAACCAAAAAGATTATGAAATCTTTTCCTCGAAGAAAACTTATAATATTTTTAATCATCATTAGGTCTTGCCAATAACATAGATCTTCATATGATTTGGAATCGCAAGACACACACACACACACACACACACACACATATATATATATATATATAAGGGTTTTGTAATTTGCTTGAAGCATTGTGTATATATTGGTTTGTTGGTTGGTTTTGAAGGCCTTCAAAACCAACCAACAAACCAATATATATATATTATAATATATATATATATATATTTGGAGGATATGTGCTTAATTGAAGTCATACATAATTTTGAAAATTAATTAGTTAATAATCAATGAATTAGGCGGGCATATATGTTCAAATGTAAGGCTAAACAAATCGAGAAAATATCATCCCTGAATGTACATTTCGACCTATTAGGTCTCATCAGCAAGGTTATAGACATGGGAGACTGCTCCGTGTCGATAACCTTGCTGATGAGACATAATAGGTCGAAATGTACATTCGGGATTGACATTTCTCCGATTTGTTTAGCCTTACATTTGAACATATATGCCCGCCTAAATTCATTAATTATTAACCAATTAATTTTCAAAATTAGGTATGACTTCAATTAGGCACATATCCTCCAAAAATTGTTGGCTTAAAGCCATATGAAAATAAACACATTTGTTTGTTTACTTAACCCATATATATATATATATAATATATAATATATATATATATCATGGAGTAAATATGGAAATAAATCCGACAATATTAGAAAAATAACAAAACAAGTGTTTAAACGTTTCGGTTTTTTTTTTAACCTTCATCAGGATGTATTATGGGGTGAAGAAATTGATGGATCTTTTATAGATGATAGGAGATAAAAAAAATCTTTATAAAATTACACAACAAAAAAAAATTTATAAAGATCCATCAATTTCTTCACCCCATAATACATCCTGATGAAGGTTTAAAAAAACCGAAACGTTTAAGCGTCAATAAATAAATTCATCTTATTTTTGGAACACTTGTTTTTTCAAATTTCTTAATATTGTCGATTTTTTTCCATATTTACTCCCATATATAATATATATTAATATATATATATATCGAATAGCCAGTCAAGTTGGGCATTATTCTCTCTGGGATAATCTATATCCTCTGTATATATAGAATGCATGCTAATGCAGATGGACACCTATAGATTTATACAAGGATTAATTCAAATCCCTAAGAGAGATAAATGTAAAATTATTACTAAATAAATATATTATATACAAAGCAATATTTACACTTTCAATAAGAAAGAAAAACTCAACAGGCCGCTTTGGACATTATATATATATATATATATATATATATATATATATATATATATATATATATATATGAAAAGGCTATAAAAATGTAATGAATCCCGAAATTTATGGTATATATATATATATATATATATATATATATATATATATATATATATATGAGGTTAAGTAAACAAATGTGTTTTATTTTATATGGCTTTAAGCCGACAATTTTTGGAGGATATGTGCTTAATTGAACTCATACCTAATTTTGAAAATTAATTAGTTAATAATTAATGAATTTTAGGTGGGCATATATGTTCAAATGTAATGTCGCCTAAAATTCATTAATTATTAACTAATTAATTTTCAAAATTAGGTATGACTTAGATTACGCACATATCCTCAAAAAAAATATACATATATAAGAATAAGCTATAAACATGGATTAACTCCGAAGTATATGATATAGAAATCGAAAAAGAATGTTAAATATAGTGCTAATAAACGTATGTTTCAAGATATGGTGTTTATGAAATGTAATTCAATTGAACGCATTTTAAAATTAAAATGAAGACAATTGTAAAAGACATTTTATAAACACTGGTCTTCATCTGAGCACATATTTTTGTTGAATGAAAAAAGAAGAAAAATTTAACCGGTTGACAAGAATGGTTTAAATAACGCTCACGTCAGAATAACTTTTAAAATCTGTATAAAACACATATTTTGGTTTCGAAAAAATGTAAATTTTATCTTTAAACTTAAAAGGCTCAAAATAAGGGTGTATAAAACGATAAAGGGGTATACACCTTATTCTTTTTATACACCTTTATTTTCAAACTATGTGCGTATTCTAAGAAAGGGCGCACTAAAATTAAGTTGAAAGAAATTGCTATGAAATTAATGATGGTAAAATATGAAAATGACAACTGGTTTAAAATACGTATTTATCCAGCAGAAAATTTAATTATTTGAACTAGCAAATATATGCACCCTCTGGTTGCAAGTAATTAAGTTTTTATGTAATAAAATATTATATCAAATTAGAAAGGCTAATGAAACTAAATAAGAATGCAGATAAAAAGATTTAAAACAGAGGGGGTATAATCGAAAAACAGAACAACTGATACTGATTACTCCCGTTTTTCATTGCTAAATTTACATAATTCAACTATTAGTTAAAAATAAAAGTAATAGGCAGTAATAATTTGAGGTTTTAATAGAAATAAAATTATGAAGAATGTGACGTAAATAACTAAGGGACTTGTGACTTGAGAAATGATTAGTTTCGGTTATAGACAGACAAACCACAATCTCCATTATAATCAGGTTTAAAATAATTTAGATTCAATTAAAGGCGTCATTTAATCGTTAATTTTTTCTGGATTTTTATCGTCGATTTTCTCTGAAATTATATTTTCAAATCAGTAAAAATTCTATTTTGAGAAATATTCCGTTGATTGATATTGATAAGAAATATTGAGATCGCGGAGGTTTTTGATCGGAAGATAAAAAGAATAAAAAATAAAAAATAAAAAATAAAAAAAACTCTTGCACACCAATGCCCAGATAAATGATTTTGTTCATACACACATACGCATACAAGGAAAAGCACACAAAACTACGTAGGCATACGCATACACAAACACGCATATAGCTTTAATCGTATGCACATCTCAAACAAGACAATGCTCGCTCACACATAGATACACACACATAATTAATGTATACACAAGCGCAAACTCAGTGACGTATTCATTTACAATTATAACACAAACATCCGCACACATATACCCACACACACACAATCCTATACACACACAAATACGAATACAGTTGTTTGCACGCAAAGACACACAATTCAAGCACATAAATAAATACATGCAAATGCACACGTATACTAAAGCATGCACGATCCAATATACACAATCTCGACAACAGGTGAACGCACACAAACACACACAACCACAGACATACGCATGAACAAAAGCACACAAATGCATACACAATCAAATACACACACAGATAAACACACGCCAAACACACACACGGACGGACGCAGACACACACACACAAAACACACACTCAAATACATGTGCACGCACTCACACACATACAATCACAGACATACTCTTAAACAAATGCACACATTCATAAATTCGTACACAAACCCATTTACACATACATAGACACATACGGACGCACAGATCTTCTTACATAAGCAGATACATACATGAATTCAAACAGACAGTCGTACAAGTACATGAAATCATATTAAAAAATAACATCTCTTTACACATCGTTTTTGCGTGTTTCATGCAAATGAAAATTGTAAAACAAGACACAATTGGTTATTAATCAACGTTGTTATCACTTGACAAAACATTTCAATCAATTTACTATCATTCAAAAAAATCTCCCCACTGGGTTGGTCATTTTAATAATAATAATAATAATAATAATAATAATAATAATAATAATAATAAAACTATCACAACGGGAATACAAATCTAGACACGACTGGATTGGGAAGGTGATCCACTGGGAATTATGCAAAAAATTAAATTTTGACCATACAACAAAATGGTATATGCATCAACCAGAATCTGTTCTTGAGAAGAAAACGCATAAAATTCTCTGGGACTTTGAGATAAAGACGGATCTCCCCATCTCAGCCAGGAGACCAAACCTAGTGTTAATAAAAAAAAAGAAGATCGTGCCAACTGGTGGACTAATGCAGATGTGAAAAAAATCATAATAATAATAATAATAATAATGATAATAATAATAATAATAATAATAATAGATAGGACACAACAGAATAGCAAGTGAGATGAAAAAGAAGGAACAGTCAATAAAAACATAATAAGCGAATGCGGTAAACTAGTACAAAGAGAGTACAAGACTAGACGCGGCTCTGTGGGAAAGGTAAACCACTGGGAACTGTGCAAGAAATTCAATATTCACCATAAATTAAATGTTATATACACAAGCCTGAACCTCCCCTGGGGAATGAGAGGCTTACAATTTATGGGACTTCGAGGTACAGACGGATCACCTGATACCTCAGGAGACCGGACTTAATATTGATCGACAAAGAAAAGAGGACTTGTATATCTCGTTGATTTGCCGTCCCGGCTCACACAGAGTAAAAGTGAAAGAAAGCGAAAGATAGATAATTACTTGGACCTTGCCAGAGAACTGAGGAAACTGTGGAACATGAAGGTGAAGGTCGTACTATTGAAGTCAGTTAGTCTACTGTTGGTTTGAATAACAGCAACTAGCTAAGCACAAACCAAGCAGTGTCTAAGACAGTTGGTATTTATAGAAATCAAGAATAGTCCATTCATGCATTTGGGTGATTCCATTCCCTGGGTTCTGATTGGCTGCTTGGTTTCTATGATTTTGTGGAGTTTTATAAATGCCCTGTCAGTCTGCAGTAGAATTGCGACAATACGGGATTGTATTGAGTTACAACCGCTTGTTGCCGTGTCTTACCAATTCGACGTTAATTGGAACTTAGCCTGATTATTCTTCAGTACCAATAGTAATTGGTGCTCTTGGAACGGTCCCCAAAGCTCTAAAAAAAAAAAAAAAAAAAAAAAAAAAAAAAGAGTAAGCGCCGCTCTGAACTTTTTAAAGTAGACAATAGGTTAACTCTAATTCATTCCCTATTACTTGTGCCTTTTTTTTTCGGTAAATGTTTATGAAATCAAATTCCGCAAACATTTAAAAAGAAAAAAACAAAAGAAAATTATCCGATGTTTAATTAGTATATACAAATATTGTCATTCAACAAGTTTTATATGGATGATGTATATTTAGTTAGCATAAATCTTATCTTTGATAATTAACACATTAAGCAAAGTACCTTTACCAATAATAAACGTTCTCAAGTGAATAAACATTTCACTCACACCCAACTAAAACAGAAAGATAACTACAAAAATTAATGATCCGTAGTTTTTAACTAAATATGTTTATACAATAAATTGCAGCA
>CM042143.1:119860000-119882500 GCA_023376005.1 Doryteuthis pealeii | reverse complement strand
AAAATAATCTCCTTGGTCTAGTGCTAGTGAAAAGGGGATAGACTCCTTCGTTGTCTGGCTGATGCCGATATTAGGCCGCCCCGACCTCGGCGATTTAGTACAACCATCTTATTATAGTGCGTGGTGTAATGGTAAGAGTCTTAGGAAATGGACTCTTCGATGTGAGTTCAAATCCAGGACAAGGTTGTTTACATTTCATCTAGCACTAATACCCTTGGGAAAGGTATACATCCAACTACTCTCCCTGCAGCTATGCGTAAATAGTAAGGAAGACTAGTCTCTTTAACATTGGCTAGGTAACCTGCCTAGTAGAAGTAAAACTGTGAATTCAAACCTGTTTAACTCTGCATAAAAAAGTGATCTCGTATTATATCCTGCTAGTACGGAGGGGTTCGTAAATATATATATAATGGAGATTCGGTGTCTATCCGTGTGTAAACGAAACTACGTCATTTCTTACGTCACAATACCTTCAGAAATTGCTTAAGTTCATCAATAAGTATCTAATTTATAGTCAAAATCAGTAATGCATAGAATATAATATTATTTATTAACGATGTCTCGATGAAAATCTGAGTTAAGTATTCTGCAACATGTCTAATATGTCACTAAAAAATAAAATTATTACTTAGTATAGGGTGTGGTTAATTTGCATACTGTTTTAAACAAAATAGGGTTTAATGTAATAATTACTTGGTGCTATTTATCTCTAATAAATTTGTTTATCTCCAAATAAAATCAATCATATGAATGATTTTATAAAGAAACTAATTGAATATAATTAAAATAAGTGTAATCCTTTTATATGCCTTCTTATTTAGTTTTGTTAGTCTTTCTAATTCAATATATTTAATTGCATTAAAACTAAAATCCTCAGGTATTCATGCTGATATGATATTTTGCATTGTTATTACTACAAACAAGCATCTCAAGATATGACTGTTTCTGATATCTAACTCGTCACGGGTACGATCGGACAGAAGGTATCAAGCATGAGGTATCTAGCCAGGATCGAATTCACTTTTCAGTATTAATGGATCTGCGAGACTATCTTGCTAACCATTACACACCGATACAGCGTCCAAGGCTCGTCGCGGGTAGGATATGACACAAGGTCGCTAGTATGGAGCATCCAGCGACAACTGAACTTGCTTTTCAGCATTAATGGATTTGCGAGACTAGCTAGCTAACCATTGCACCATGATGGGACGCCTGAAAGCAAGATAATTCCGAATGCTTCAAAATTAGCTGGGATTATTTCATACAAATGGCCGGGTTAGCTCAGTCGGTAGAGCGTTCGGCTAGAAACCACAAGGTTCCTAGTTCGATACCGGTCCTCGCCAACTCAGCGTATGAGTAGCACAGGGATCTGTGCGGTAAAGTAAGGAGCTGATGGTAGGTGTGGCGCTCCAACTCAGATGCTAAAACAATCTCCTTGGTCTAGCGCTATTGAAAAGGGGATAGACTTCCTCGCTGACTGGCTGATACCGACTTTAGGCCGCCCCGACGATTTTACTTACATTTTTATTTCATACAAATACACATCCATTTTTCTCTGATTTTCTCTCGGGACTTTTATCTACGTTCATTCACACGGGTCCAATAATAAGACAAACGGGATTGAAAATTGAAAGCCCGTTAATAAATCTTAGAGTTAAACGTTTAACGGAAGTCCAGGAAAGCTACGATATCCTTGTGTTAACTGAGTCTTTTTATACTAGATACAGTTGAGCTAATTTGATTTCGTATCATGCAAGTGTTCCAACTTTGTTTATCCAGAGTCCTACTGAGGTCTCCTCCCAAAACTCAACAGGGGGCATATATATATATATATATATATATATATATATATATATATATGAGAGAGAGAGAGAGAGGGGGGGACCTAACCAGTTGTTTGAAAAATCTAGTTTATGTATTATGTATTTATTCATTAATATTTTTTTTTTAATTCAGTGAAATCTAAAGTGTCTTTGTTAAGGCAATTTCAAAGTTTCACTTTGTATTTATACAAATATTGATAACCTCTGGTGGCGAGATTTGAAATGTCTTTGTTTTAAAAAGATTCCTGTGCACAGATGTCGGCTTTGTGTAATGTGACACGCAAACAACGCCTTGTTTAAACGTTGCCCGAATTAAGTATTATGGCTCCAAAAGTTGCGACATCAACGCTTGTGTGTCATGGGTATGCCGTTAAATTGCATTTAATGTTGAAGTTCCAATTGAGCTCTAAGGAGTGTGGAGTACCCCTTCATCACCATTATTCTCATTTATACTCTGACCCGGAGTGGTAGTACCTGTTCGGGTCCCATCTATGGGTTAGATATAAAAAATGATTTCATAAAATTTGTATAAAAAATATGTGAGTTTGAATTTGAAAAAAAAAAAGAATACGCACCAATTATGAATGAAATAAAACGTCTTCATCATAAAATAATCCTACTTGTCAATATCTCCAAACGAGGGAGAAAAATAGCCAAATATAAATATGTCAAATTTATACCGAACACCCTGTATATATATTTGATAAAGTAAAAGGCTTAAAATTCGTCATATTAGGAGTTATATATCTATTTCTACCCAAATGTATATTTATTCATATCTGTATGTATAAATATACATATGGTTAGAAATAGATCTGAAACTGCTAATATGAGAGTTTTTAAGCCATCTTTTTTAACATATATATATATATATATATATATATATATATGAAGTGGACAAACAATATGTTTGAAATGGCGATTGCCGAAAATTTTTGTCGGCTATCGCCATTTCAAACACATTGTCCATTTCATACTGTCTTGCTATAAGTGACTCAAAAAGTTCGATATACACATCAGTTTAAAATAAACGAGAAATTCTGGGGAAGCCAGTTAGTGTAATGGTTAGAGTGTCCGCATGTCAGCCATGACAGGTAGGGTTCGAATCACGCACAAAGTACTGCTCTGTCTATAGCTCTGCTGATGATGCCTAATAGACTGAAATGTACATACAGAGATCGACTTTTTCTCGATTTGTTTACGCTTTACATTTAAACCGATATGCACGCCTAATTCATTTAATTATAATTAATTAATTAACAATTAGGTAAGACTTTAATTAACACATAATCTCCCCCCCCCAAAAAAAAAAAAATATTATATATATATATATATATTGAATTATGGAACCTGTTTTTTTTTTCAGATAACAGAATATTTTTTTACGTAATATTCAAGTCAATATGTTCAAGTCCTCTTGTTTTCCATACACCGGGATACAGATGGTAAAATCAGTCTAATATTCGTAACCGAG
Organism: Doryteuthis pealeii; assembly: GCA_023376005.1. NCBI lineage: Eukaryota > Metazoa > Mollusca > Cephalopoda > Myopsida > Loliginidae > Doryteuthis > Doryteuthis pealeii. Next base: position 119,879,203 of record CM042143.1, on the reverse strand, counting down.
CTGCTTCAACCGTTTCACTGTTCATCCTCAGGAGGATTATTAGTTCTAGTGATTGTGTTTTATTTGTGTGGAATCTTTTTGGGGTTTATTCAGTTAAGAGAGTGTATTGTAGGTGAGTTGCTAAGGTTAGTGTGTTAGTTATTAAAGTTGTTTAGTGTATTGTTGCCAGTGTTAAATGCTAGTTTATGTACGATAGGTTTTTTTAAAAAATATTTTTATACAAACTGCATGACTTACTGCCAATATATAGAGCATGTATATGTTTTTGAAAATCGCATAGGTGAGAAACTAGCAGTTACTAAGCGTCATTGACATCATGGCTTCGCTACCCTAACACACACACACACACACACGTGTGTGTTAGGGTATCGAAGCCATGATGTCAATGGCTAGTTTCTCACCTATGCGATTTTCAAAAACATACACATGCTCTATCAATAATGCGACCGTTCGTGGTGTAATGGTTAGCATACTAGCCTTGCAAATCCATGAATACCGTAATGCGAGTTCGATCCTCACTGGAAGTCCATTACTTGTGACCTTTTGTCACATTTAATTTGCGTCACGAATGCGTATATTTGGGCAAATACCTATCTGCTCTATCAATTATATTGAGCACTCTTTACTTATAAATATTGAAAACTCATATTATTATCATTATTAAATCATTATATACAAAGTAGATCAGAAACGTTCCAGTATGTAAGAAAACTCCGATGTGAGAGACATCATCCACTGCGAGTTCTTGCCACTGGGCCAACGATCATCGTGTCTACAAACAGATACTAGGGTGGTTGTTCCGTTCAATGCGCGAGAAAAGGCCAGAGATGTGGCAGACTACTCGTGGGTGTTTCACCATGACAACGCACCTTCCCACACTGCCCTGAGTATCCGAGACTTCCTGGTCCATAAGAACATCACTGTGCTGGAACAACATCCCTATTCGTCTGACCAGGCCCCATATGATTTTTCCTCTTCCCCAGGGAACCCGTTTTAAGGATGTGCGCGACATCAAAAAGACCATGACGACAGAGCTACGGAGAATCTCGGAAGAATCCTTCCAGGAGTGCGTCCAAGTGTGGAAGAGAAGGATGTGAAAGTGCATTAGTCTTCAGGGGGATTACTTTGAAGTGGATAACTTGTAGTTTGTAGTTTGGATTTGAAATAAAACTTTTGTGACACCAGTTTTGAAACTTTTCTGACATTCTTCGTACACAGAGGAATACACAGATACACATGTATACATGCGTATGTACACAAAACTTTTTTATTTTCACATGAACATTTTCTCCTGACAGCATCTATAAGGCATATATATATATATATATATATATATATATATATATATATGAGAAGAAAATGTTTTAAAGATATAACAAACCCAGGATGTTATGATCAGGGGAAACAATTTTATGTGTCAATACTTAAGTATTTCGGTATTATACCATCTTCAGGACACTTTTAAGTAATGTTTTTGTGAGGGACAAAATGAAAGATGTTAAGTGTATAGGGAATGTGTTAATATGATGTTATTAACTGTTAATTTTTATATGTGTGTTTGTTAACGAAAGCCGATGACGTGATCATTGCATGTGCAAAAATGGAAGGTGAAGATCATAGGATGACGCATGCAGACACGTGAATAAGCGGAGAACGAAAAGCTAGCAAAGATGTGACGTATTTTATATGGATATGTTAGAAAAATAAGAAGATTAATAAATAGAACGTTTAATATATACAAAGAACAAAACAATACATAAATACATATATATCCATATATACGCAGATACATATATAATCATACATAGGCATAAATTATATATATATATATGCCTTATAGATGCTAAAATATATAAATGTCTTTTAAATGCCAAAATAAACCATAATATATACAATGACTTAAACTACTTATAAATTTAGCCGGATCTAACAAACTCTCTAATTTATTATTGAACACGGTTTGAGCAAGTCAGGATTCTCAAAGACGAGAATCATTTGGTTTAAAAAATTCTTAATCATTAAGATGACCGATTTTTTTTTTTTTTTTCCAATACTATATATATATATATATATATATATATATATATATATATATATATATATATATATATATATATATATATCGCAGTTACCATTAAATCCACCCAGCAAATAAGTATAAAATCTTATTTACTTCTGGATTTTATCCTAAAACCGATTAAAAAGTGCTCCATATAAAGAGATAAATAGACGATTAAAATCTAATGGCTTAAAAACTACCGACTTAAGTTTCTCGCACTAGCATGAATCTTCAGACCCTGAAGATTCGCACTACTGCGAAAAACTTAAGTTGGTAGTTTTTAAAACATTCGATTTTAATCGTATATATATATATATATATATATATATATATATATATAAATAAATGTGTATATTATGTATAAACTTTGTTCTTGTGAACGTTGTTTTTTTTTTTTTTTTGTTTTTTTGTCTTTTGAAGCATTGGAAAAAAGAACAAAAACAAGTTTGGTTTGATCAATTCTGATATTTAGGGTGAACCTTTACCCTTTTTAAGGTATATGAGACGGTCAGGAGAGAAAAAAAATGAAATGCTGTAGGGCAAAAAAGTAATTAAATGAAGTGAACGGATTTGGCGGTTTTTAGCCGTTCATTTTCTTTCGAAATTGTGTGACGTAACTCATCTGAAATACGATCATGGTGATCGTGGCAGAATGTGGCATGACTTTGATCGTGAAAGTCATATATATATGAGTTTTATATTTTGTTTGAATCATTTTGTGTATATTTTGTTTGTAGATTGATTTTGAAGGAATGCGAAGGAAGAAAAGCTAACGAGTATGTTGTTCATTTACCTGTATTTTTATTCATTTTAGCATTAGCCTCAGTATTTCGGAAAAATATCCCATGTCCAGAAAACCTCGGAGCCTATAAAGGGATGTTCACGGCTGTTCGTATTATTCCCCACCCCAAATGCAACAACATACGCGTTAACTTTTCTTCCTTCGCATTATAATAATCTTTCCTGATCAATCAACAACACACACACACACACACACACATATATATATGTGTGTGTATATATGTATATTTATATATGAAAATGGAATGACTTACCAGTGAAATTGGTCTTAATAGTTAGTTTATACAAGTTTTACCATGATAAGTTAGCGATATAACAAATATAAAGTGCTCAATACGCAAGTAGAGCGAATTTATTACTGTGTTATGTACATAGACAACCTACTCGAGTTTCACCATAAGGATCTTCAGGGTTAAATCCACTGAATTAATCAAGATATTGATTAATTACATCAAACTGTAGAAGTTTATGTTGTAGTTATGGTCGTTAAAAACAGATTCGCAGTTAATGAACGATGGAACGCTGATTTGAAACATCAACAGACGCAGTGTTTTTTGCGTAGATAATCTACTAAATATATCTTAGGCTACAAACAACACACACTATATATATATATATATATATATATATATATATATATATACAGGAAACATGAGTAGGTTATTTCTATACACTCTGTAATACTATATTAATATATATATATATATATATATATATATGTATGTGTGTGTGTGTGTGTGTGTGTGTGTGTGTGTGGTGTGTGTGACTTTTCACGATCAAAGTCATGCAACATTTCGAACGATTACCATGAACGTATTTCAGATGAGTTATGTCACACAATTTCGAAAGAAAAATAACGCCTAAAAAACGTCAAATCCATTCACTTCATTTAATAATCTTTTTGCCCCCATATACAGCATATCATTTTTTTTCTCCAGACCGTCTCATATACCTTGAAAAATGGTGAATGTTCACCCGAAATATCGGAATTGATCAAACCAGGAACAGAACAACAATTGAATATTAAAATTCTGATTTTTGTTCTGTTTTTTCTTATTTTTGTTATTTATTTCCAATGCTTCAAAAGACGAAAGAAAAAACAAAACAACGTTCACAAGAACAAAGTTTATACATAACATACACATTTATTTTATATATATATATATATGTGACAGAGAGAGGTATTTGCATGGGATAAGTCCATAAAAGTAGATAAATAATGTACAGGTAATCTACTAAATATATCTTAGTCTTGCAGAAGGTCAAATAGCGGATAAAAGACGTGAAGGAATATTGTTTCTTGCGCGAGTCTTTCAAGTGAGGAGAGAGCACGTGATTATGAAAATCAATATTTGAAATTGTGGCCTTTAAATCGGCTCGGATATCAACCGACGGCGCCGTTGTTCACATATAGGTGAGTTCTTTTTAACAACGAGTAAAAACTTTGTACAGTGTCACCAATGTCGGATACTCAGTAACAATCGAAAAAAATAAAACAACACTTGCAAGGACAATACGGTTTGATTTCTAGGATTGATAAGGCAGCAGCAAATAGCCAAGTCGAAAATATTAACTAATACACCATTGTTGTTTTTTTCTTATCTAATCTTAATCTATATACGGTCGTGTGTCAAAAAGTAATGCACGCCATTTTGTTTAGAAAGGGTATAATTACCAACATGTTTCATGCATCAAAATGAAGCTGGTCCTTTCACATAGGTGAGTAAAAAAGTAATGCCATTTTGTTTAGGACAGGTATAATTACCAACACAGGAATATGTATCATGCATCAAAATAAAGCTGGTCTTCTATGGATCACATTCCTACTTCTCCATATAGGTGAGTAAAAAAGTAATGCCATTTTGTTTAGGACAGGTATAATTACCAACACAGAAATATGTATCATGCATCAAAATGAAGCTGGTCCTCAATGGATCACATTCCTACTTCTCCACATAGGTGAGTCAAAATGTAATGCCATTTTGTTTAGGACAGGTATAATTATCAACACAGGTATATGTATCATGCATCAAAATAAAGCTGAATTTCTGTGGATCCCACTACTTCTCCCCATAATCAGCGTTTCTCTCAATAGCAAGGTTCTTTGAATGAGAGCATTTATCCCTGCCCCGTAAAATTCTCTTGGCTCTTCTTCGAGCCACTTCTTCCCTACAAATTTCACTTCCTCGTCACTTGAATAATGTTTGTCTCTCAAACCCTCTTTCATGGAGTCGAAGAGAAAAGAACCAATCCGTGAACACCACTACCATATTTTGTTTTTTTCGGTGAACCCAATCTGAGACAGGTCACATTATCCTTTTGTATAAACAGGTAAAAATTTTGTACAGCAGTGTGTGACATTTGGTAGACAAAGAATTAAGAAAAAAAAAAAAAAAAAAAACTAACGAATATTTTTAATTACTAAAATTTAAAGTCAACAATATCATCATTTATCCTTTTAATTATGTGTTTATTTTATGTTTACGTTTTCTTGTCATAGACATATTAATCTAATAAATTTTGGGTGAATATCTTTCAATTTTAACTGTCTACCTATTTTCGTTTTAATCATCTTTTTTTCTGGCGATATTATTCTCTCAAAATAACTTGTTAAATTATATTTAAGATGTCATTCTCAAATTTCCAAATGTTTTTAATTGCTCTTGAGCATATAATTACATTTAAATCGTACAATTTTGGGGGCATATCGCACAAATGCGTCCTGGCATTCTGCTAAAAAAAAAAAAAAAAAAAAAAAAAAAAAAAAAAAAACTCCAAGCGGTGCCTGTTAAATATCGGACCCGTGCTACTTATGAACTCCCTAGCTGTTTGAAGGCGTTTTCCCGAGAAGTCAATGTAATAGAAAAGCGATATTCACCCCCGTCTCTTCCCGACAAGTAAATGTAAATATTATAAAAAGTTTTTTTTAGTGGTTTGAAGGCGTTAAAAGTAAGCTACCCCCAGATTTTTTATCGACAAGTAAATGTAAATATTTTAACCCCCACCACACTTTAGATACTTTTTCGGTATTTTCATTTTATTTCAATTCAAAACAACTGTCCAAATTGTTTATATAAATATGACCGAGTTTCGAAAATAAAAACAATCAATACATTATTAAACGCCTTCAATAGCTAGGGATTTCATAGGTAGCACGTGTCAGATTTTCAGCAGGCACGCTTAGCGTTTTTTATGGGCATGACTTATTTATGCTATATGCACCCAATTTTGTTCTAGCGAAATAGTATTTCAATGAAACTTTTTTAAAATATTTTTGTTTTATTTTAGTAAGTATTAATGTATATGGATGTTTCTGATAAGTACACGGTCCAACCAAGAAGAATAACCTTTTTTGATTTTTATTGAATCCTTTAGAAAGAGTTGAATAAACTTCCGAAATAATGTTCTAGTTTGTTGTCTAATGGGAAAAATATGCGGAATAAAACAAACATTTTTATATCTTCGTTTAGTTCAGTCGGTAGAGCATCCACCAAGGAACTTCACTTAAGAAATTCATCATGTGTCACATCTTGTTCGTGTGGAGGGGTGTTATATATTTAAATAAAATAGGTGTATACAAGGTGTGTCATTAAAGTATCGAAATTGAAGCTGCGTTTACCAAGGTAAAAATGAACAATGAATGGAACGTTAATTATTTTAGAATACAAGGTGTTTTTAAAGTACAATAAAAAAATCGATACTTTTTGACACACCTACTATATTATTTTCTAATTTTTTTATTATTCATAATGCTATATTTAAAAAAAATTAGATAAATAAAAGTATATAAGTCTAACACAGAAATATATTTCTGCTGTTAGTATATATATATATATATATATATATATATATATATATATATATATATATATATATATTTAGAATGTATTATGTTCTCAGAAAAAAAAATTGTATTTCTTTTTATCTTACATACGCGACACGTGTTTCTGATCTGTTGTCTTCTTCAGGCATCGAGTTATTATTTTGGCAGAATATGTCCGATATTTGATTGAAAAGTTGCAGAAACACACACAACCTATTATAATATAATAATATAATAGAAAAGTTACAGAAACACACAACCTATCAAATATTGGACATATTCTGCCAAAATAATAACTCAATGCCTGAAGAAGACAACAGATTAGAAACACGTGTCGCGTATGTAAGATAAAAAGAATTTTTTTTTTTTTTCTGAGAACATAATACATTTTGCGGAACTTCTTTTTATAAAATATTAAATTTTATCCCGTTGGAACCAGAACAACATTTTTTATATATATATGTATATATGCTGTTTTGTTTTACGGCATATCAACACTTTCCGCGTAATTTATTGCCGAATCAAATCATTTTATATTCAGTTTCTTACAGTAACTGTTGTAGCTTAAATGGTCACTCATCTAAATACTGAACAGGCACATCGTTGCTTAATGTCGTTGATCTACCGAGAAGCGGTGCTTTCAACATGACATGAACCGTAATATATATAAGGGTGTTTGTTATGTATGTGTCGATGTATTAGTCCTAAACGGGAGGTGACTGATTCGAAATCTTGCATACTCATTAATATCCTTCTAACTAAGAAACACGCCAAATTTGGTAATTGATTTTTACTGATTAAGGGATATAATTAATTCATTAAGCCAAGATCATCCAATTTGCAAAACTGTCCGTATACCAAATCCTGCTGATGATAAAATATTGTTCTCTGCCTGCTTTTTGTTACAGCGATTACCAGCAGTGAAATTCAATTTAATGAATAAATTTCGCAGTTTTAAGCCGTTCAACTCAGAATTTATCGCCTATTCATTGTCCAATCTTTAAAATATTTATATGGTTGGAAAGAAAATAAAATAATATTTCTAAATATGTAATTTGTATGAGTTTTTAATCAATTGAATCATTTTTTACAGCGAGTTAAAAATAAAAAATGGCTTCGGAGAGCGACGTTGCCTACTATTATAGCGATAGCAACATGGCAGTCTATGCTATTCAGCTCGGGATATCTCGCCTATTTATAGTCCAATCTTTAAAATATCTATATAGTTAGAAAGAAGAGAAAATAATCCTTCTCATTCTATAATTTGTATGAGTTGTTATCAATTGAATTATTTTTACAGCAAGTTAGAAAAAGATTATTTTGCTTCGGACAGCAAAAGTATGTTTTAACCAAAAATCAAATCTTATTCATCGCAATCTTTTTATTCCTGTCTTAAAAATATTTATTTAGTTAGGGATGAAATGAAATAATCTATTTACAAATATTTATTTGGTAAGATGTGGTTTTATCGATTTAATTATTTTTTACAGCGATGTAAATAACAATAATTAGCGAAAACATTTAATTTAACGATTAATAATAACTCAACTTTGTTTTTAATCAGTATTTAATTTTTTCGTATATACAAAAGAGTTTTAGAAAAAAGCCTTTTACAAAAATAGGTAGTTAAATTATTTAACTACTTATTTCGTAAATAAGTAAACATAATAACAATAACAAAAATTTAAAAATAAAAATACGATGTAGTTGAATAAATTATATGAAGAAGCTTTCTTCAAGTTTTCTTCAAGTTTTAAGCTTAACTTAACTCTTCAAGAAATGTTTTCCTTGGTGTTTTGTACTGTATGTTAAATGTTGCTCAGACTATAAAGTCTGTATTTGATATGTTATATCTTTTTTGGAATTTCTTGTATGTTCGGAGTCTTTTCTGAGGCCTCCTAAGGTATTATAAGAATTGGTATTAGCTAACGGGTCGGGCTGGTGTAAAGTCAGTCGGGTTTTGCTCCTGGTAGGAGTTAGTTGCTGTGTCTAGCCACACTGATGAGACGTGAAACGTCGAAACACGGTGTCTGTGGATGTCTTATATATATATATATATATAATATATATATATATATATATTGGTTAACAGTGTTTGAAATGTTAAGTAAAACTTTGTTTTATTAAACACTAAACAAACAAAATAAAAATGATCCTAATGTACGTTATGTACATTAAATCATAAGAAAATTTGTTATTTAATTTATTATAATTCTAATAATAAATAAATAGGCAGATTTTTAAAAAATTAAGTCACCACTTCCTTTTTTTTTTCTTTTTAACTAAAAACCGTCAAGATAAATGGTCTTTCGAACTTATCTCGATATTTCTTTTAATCATTTATTAACATTTTTAAAAAAACTTTAGAAGTTACTTTAATTCATTCATATTAGTGCCGTCTCGATTATTAACGTTTATTTCGACCGTTTATTCATTAGTCAACTCTCGGCGATTTAAAAAAAAAAATTTGATAAATCATTATCTCTTTTTAGTTACCACCAATTTTCCCTGTGGAATTTACCCCCCCCCCTATATTTTACACAATAAAATTTGCATACAAATTAATATTATCTTGAAAGAAAATTTTCCATTCGAAAGAAGAAACATTAAACAAACTCCTGATGATTTAAAAACAATATTTTCAGCTTACGGAAATGATGAAAATTATGATTGAAAAACAATGTTTTCATTTTTGCACAGTTAAATCAACTGAAATTTAACGTAGCCAAAAACAACCTACGACAAGAGGATTTTTAAATAATTCTATGAAAAATCAATTAATGGTCCGATTTTCACGAAAATTTCCATAACCGTTTACCTTTGGATGTAAATATGTCTGAAATAGTTTTTCCTAAAATATATTGGGAAAATATTTTTTATGAGGTCTACCCCCGCCCTATTTTATTTTTTTAGATATTAAACAAATGAACAGTCAAAAAATGATTTTTAATTTTTTGTCTTTAAAGATAAGAGTCTGAATAACTATATCAAAAAATGTATAATACTCAAGGCAGTAGTGTTTGTAGGGGAAAAAAATCATGATTTTCTTAAATAAAAAGTGCAAAAAATGTCATAATATCATTATTTGAAAACTTTTTTCTTTTTTAATTGATATGTACTATATTCTATTAGATTGTCAAGAAAAACATTTTTTAAGAAATTAATTTTTAAGAGATTTTAAATTTTTTGTGTGCTTAAATAATTTTTTTTTTCATGTCTAAAAATCTTTTTTGTGTGTACAAATTGGATTTTCACTAATATTTAAATATATAAATTTTAGAATTTATGTGAACTAAAAATTTGTTGGATCCACGATATATTGATATTTTTAAAAGAATTTGTAATTTTATTTTTGAATAGTAGTGTTTGATTCTTATAATATACGGTAGAGAATAACTGGCAATGTTTGTAATACTTGTTGTCTTTTCTTTGCTTCAGTTACACTATAAGTTCAAGTAAAAAAAATATTCCGGCGTTATTCTGAAACTACGGCAAAAAAATATTTAAAAAGTCGTTGAAAACCAATAATCGGTTATTGAATATGCACAAGAAAACAATTATGTCGAATACAGTCACCCATACATTTAAATCAATAAATATCAAAGAGAGATAATATGTAATTTTTCAGTCCCATTTACGACATAAAAATCACCGTGTTGCATGTAAAACGGACTATTTTGGGTTTTTTTTCTATTAACGGTAAGTAATTTTTCCCAATCGGATAATTTGATCTTTAAATTAACTGTTTTGCTTTGTAACAAATCTGTATGATCGTTACTTTTTTTGCGATATTTTTAAAAAACAAAATTCAAAAATATTTACTTTCGTTTATTCAATATATCTTAAACTGATCACGTGAACGGAAATTGGGTATACCTATCTCTTATTTTCTCCCCACTCACTCTTTGGTGCTCCTATTTTTTTAGTCCGTCATGGACCGGATATATATATATATATATGTAATATTCTTCTCCTTCCAGCCTCCACATTAATATAATTAAAAAAAAAACTGGAATACATCACCCCTGATGATGGCACTTCGAAGTGCCGAAAGTACTCGGGAACTGAACATTAAAAAGTTGGCCATAAAACTAGAATGGATAAAAAATAAAATTGTTAAACAGAAGATGTGCCTTTTGTTTAATTCTACTTGTATAAATGAAAGAATGCTGCCCAAATACACACACACACACACACATATATATATATATATATATATATATATATATATATATATATATAATATATATATATATATATATATAAGTTATTTTAAAAGTTTAACACTAAATGTGGAGGGAATTACAAGTTCCTTAGGTAATTAATTTCATATCTGGTCACTTCAAATAAGTGGGGTAAAAGTTTTCGGCCGACCGTGTGGGACGGTTATGAAGTAGGTGGGAACTTCCCAATTCTCCTTGCCACATGAATTTCCCCATTCACCCTCTCACACGACGCACATATGCTTGTAAAAGACAGTAATTAATTGAACAGCAAATAGAAAGGCATATAATGAATTCAAAATTCGTTTAATGTAATTAAATGCCTTTCAAAGAGTTGGGTATATGGCCATACGTTAAACAAGCCTCATTTCTTATGGTTATTAATGGACTATGCATAAGGTTGTCTCGCGTTCACATTCATTGTGGAAATCGGTCAACCTCAAGGAACCGCGGTCAGTCATTAGTTTTCTGGTCGTCTCATCTTCGCATAAACCAAAAGGCGTCCGCGAGTTTCCCCAGCGTCTGGGAATAAACGCATTATCATTAATCTCGCTCATATCCAATTGTCTTTTCGCGTTTAAAAGCGCTACCTATTTTCATTTTTGGGTGGATGTTGGAAAGTTGGTGTGGGTCTGGGCGGAAAGCAAAATTGAAAGTGAAAGTAGAAATGGAAACGATTGGCGCGGGAAAAATAGGGGTTTGTGGTTGGAGGAGGTGGCTGTGCTCTTGTCCAATCTCTGACCGTCAAATGGTTTTTCGCCCACTTTAGAATTAAGTGTTTAGTTCCGTAGAATTTCGAAAGGACATTTATCTTTTGACGACTTTTGTTTTTCTTCTTCTCTACGTGTCCGACTTTCTTCCGTCGTTCATTTATTTCGTCATTTCTAGAGTTTGATTAACTAGATTTTTCTTAGGATTATATTTCAACTTCTTCAACTTTTTCTTCTTCGTCTTTTTCAACTTCTTCTTCTTTACTTCTTTTTCTTCTTCTTCTTCTTCTTCTTCTTCTTTCTTTCTTTCTTCTTCTTCCTTCTTCTTCTTCTTCTTCTTCTTTTCTTTTCTTCTTCTTCTTCTTTTAACTTCTTCTTTTCTTCTTCTTCTTCTTCTTCTTCTTCTTTTCTTCTTTAACTTCTTCTATTTTCTTCTTCTTCTTCTTAACTTCTTCTTCTTTCTCTTCTTCTTCTTAACTTCTTCTATTTCTTCTTTTCTTCTTCTTCTTCTTCTTCTTCTTCTTCTTTTCTTCTTCTTCAACTTCTATTTCTTCTTCTTTCTTCTTTAACTTCTTCTTCTTCTTCTTCTTTTCTTCTTTAACTTCTATTTCTTCTTCTTCTTCTTAACTTCTTCTTCTATCTTCTTCTTCTTCTTCTCTTCTTCCTTCTTCTTCTTCTTCTTCTTTAACTTTCTTCTATTTCTTTCTTCTTCTTCTTTAACTTCTTTTCTTCTTCTTCTTCTTTTCTTTTCTTCTTCTTCTTCTTCTTAACTTCTTCTTCTCTTCTTAACTTCTATTTCTTCTTCTCTTTAACTTCTTTTCTTCTTCTTCTTCTATTTCTTTTCTTCTTCTTCTTCTTTAGAATATACCTTCTATTTTTACCTTCTTCCCCATCCCCCTGCTCCTTTTTAGTTTTCTTCATCTTCTTGGAGATATTCTAAAACTAGTTTGTTTAACTCTTTCCTTACATTTACTATTGTATTTTTAATAGTAAACGTGAATCTATATAAGTTTTGAAATATACCAATCTTAACTAAACATCCGTTCAAATATTCTGAATAATTTCTTTTACTCTCTATTTACCGTTATCTTTTTGTTTCTTTGGATATTTACCAAAGTTAACCAATTATCCGTTCTAGTATTCATCTACTTTAATTTAAACAACAGAAAATTTAAAATAAACTTATAAATAAAATAAATCTTAATATTAGTGATTAACAGAACTACCCGGTGTTGCCCAGGACTTTAAAAAAGTTAATAATGAATATCTTATCTATATTCATATATAGTTATTTACTAAGCTTAGATTTGGCACAAGGCCAAGAAGAATGGGGCAGCCCAATGAGAATCGAACTCACTAACAATTATCTGCGAATCTAGATTGCCAACCATTCAACCACGTAAGGTGCTATATTCATATATAGTTTAAGTTCTGAAGATGATTTTTATAAATCGAAATATTGTTCAATATTAGCTATGAATATGATATAACATGTTTTCACTTTAACAGCATTTGTGTTGTTTCATATCCTTTTATCTATACTTATATCGTCGCATTCATTTCCTTTCTCTTAACTTATATAAATAGTTTAATAAAAACTTTTTTTTCATATATATTTTTTTTCATTTTTTATTTATATATTATTGTTTCTAATTGTCTAATTTTCATTGTCATTTTTCTTTGGATTTTTCATTCAATTTTTATTTTATTTGCCGTTTTATTATGTTTTATGTTTATTAGTTTGTTTTATTTCTTAATCATTTGTTAAATTATTATTATTCAAACTAATGCAAAACAAAAAACACCCTCCGGGCGATGTAAAAATAGATTTTTGAAACATATTTCCGGTGGGGTGAGAGTAAAAAATTTAATGTCAGCGAGTTTGTACCCTAAGTAAATAAAATCATCAAATTCATTAGAGGATTAAAAAATAAAACAATTTGAAATGTAAATTTAAATATGTATTAAAATAAAACAAACTATATATAGATATATAATACCAGTCATGTATTCATTAAAACTTGTTTTAAAAAACAATGAGGACTGTCTAATGTTGCATGTTCAAATTTTGAGTGTATTTATTCTATGTTATGACGATTTTGAGTAATATGACGTAAGCAGTGACGTAATTTTTGTTACAGACAAAAACCGGAAGCGAATCTCCATTATTAATAGATATATCATTGGTTTATACCCTTATTATATATCCATTTAGCTTTTTCTTAAATAAAATCAGGGTAAAACATTTTTTAACTCACTCCCGGACAAAAATAGGGAGTGAATTTATTGAAATTTGGTAGTTTTCTGTGCTGGTCTCCATTAATTTTTCTTTATGAAATGACGTGCACTCAGTCATTATAGAAACAAATATACATACAGACAGAATTTTTCTTTTTATGTAAAGATACTTTCATTAATATAATTTATTCTGCCTTTTTTTTTTTCGATTTAATTAGAAATTTAATGTTTTGCCTATACTAAATACCTATTTATAAACTTATTTTTAAATAAATCATATTTTATTATATTTTTCACTTATCTTCTCAAACTTTTTATGTTTTATAAATTCTTTATTCATACTTGTAAAGTATCCGCCCTCTGAATGCAATTATCTAAGGTTTAATGTAATAAAACATTATGTTGAATTAGAAGGACTAATGAAACTAAATAAGAACGAATATAAGAATATTACACTTATTTCAATGTCATTTTAATTGATTTCTATATAAAATTATATATGGGTTTGTTTTTTATACGTTTGAAAATAACATGATAGTATTAGAAATTAGAACAGAAAATAGTTATTTACAGTTTTGTTAAAATCATTGTGCAAATTATTCCCACCATATACTATGTAAATCTTTATTTATTAGAAATATATAACACATATTTCAGGATGTAAATGCATTAATAATATGGGCGGTTTTGTGGCAAACCTACTTCAGTTAGACGTTAATAAAGACATCGTTAATAAATAAAATGCTAATTAAGATTAAATAATGACTAAGATTTAATAAGACTAGAATAAATAAATAAATAAGAGAAATCGTAACATCCGTAGTGACATAGTTTTACTTATGGGTAAATAGTTATATAATCTCTATTATAATAAAAAAATATAAATGTTAAGATTATGTTTTTTTGTTTATAGATTTTCTCATTTTTTCAAACTGTAGTCAAACAAAAGAAAATCTTTTCTATTTCATTCTATCGGCTATATTGTCGGATACAGATTTTGATTTATAAAATTCTCCCGTTTTAAATGAAATAAGTAATTTTTAAAGATCATTTCTCATCATGATATTGGAAAAATTCCCTTAAGTTTTATAGATTTTCACATTTCTTTAAACTATAATTAAACAAAAAAATATTTTCTTTTTAATTCCATTTCGTTTCACCTTTAATTCAGTTTAATAATATTGCTGATAATTATTGTTAATTTGAGTCAAATTTGTTTGATATATGATTGATTTAAGATATACAAATTTTAGATTTTAGTAGTCGCATTATGTACAACTAGGCATCTATAATATTTGCCTTGTTACAGACGATAACGTTTAATTTAATAATTCCTTGATATTCCGAAATTCATATTCTATGTCAATAACTGAAATAATTAAGTCTCCAAAGACACTTTATAATATTTTGTAATAACTTTCATCTATAAAAATATAAAAAACGCTAGAGATTTTTATTTGGGTACACTGATTTGAGGGTCTCAGTATATAATATATTATATATATATTATATATATATAATATATATATGCCACTCTCCACATACATATGCACACACGCGCAAACATACATATTATTATTATTATTATTATTATTATTATTATTATCATTATTATTCTGTGTACTTGACATGAGACTTTGATGAGTTGTGGTGCACCTGAGCACTGTACACAATAAATTTCATTATTTTATATATATATATATAAGTAATTGGTAATTTGCTTGAAGCATTAAGTATGTTATAATATATTAATGAATTGAAGGCAATTACAATGCGTATATAAAAAAAAGAAGATGTTATTTTTGTCTTATCGATTTCAAAGTAGAATCTTCATCTTCAGAGGTAAATATCAGAAATCACATTTCTGATATTTACCTCTGAAGATGAAGATTCTACTTTTCATACGCATTGTAATTGCCTTCAAATCATTAATATATTATAATATATATATTTATTTATTTATTTATGGAGAAAATATAAAAAAACACGGGATGTTCGAACATATCGGTTTACAAAGGAAACCTAATTCAGGACAGTGAAATTATTCAAGGGGGAAAAAAATGTTCGAACATCGACTAATAATTTCCAACCATAATAAATCTCGTGTTTGTTCTATATTTTCTCACATACTGTCGGATTAATTTCTTCATCTTACTCCATATATATATTATATATATATTATATTATATATATATATATATTGATCTTTATTTGCGATCATTTACTGTACTCTGATGTATAATATTTACTTTAATATATGAAATAAAAACAATCGAATTAATTCCTTTTATTCAATTTTTTTGAACATTCATTCATATAATTCAATATTCTATTTATAGCATGGGATAGACTTATAAAACTATATTTTCTATAAGATTCAGGAAGAAATATTTTTTTTTTATTTGTAATGAAATATTTTTTAAAGACATGAAAGAGAAAAATCAAATAATCTAATTTCATCGAGTCACTTTTTCCTAAAGATTTCATAAAAGAAATCATTGAATCTTTTTTTTTAACAATCAATCACTTGTATATTTAGCAATAATGTCCGAAAGTGAATGGTGAGAATTTAATATAATAAAAAGAAAAAAGAAAAATAGAGAAGATGATGATGATGACAAAAAATAAAAAGATATCATTAATAATAATAATAATAATAATAATAATAATAATAATAATAATGGTAGTATTAGTAGTAATTTTGATTATGATATAGACTATATATATAATTTTTATTTAAATATTGTAGATATATGGTTTAATTAATAATAAAATATAATTGTAATAGTAGTAATTTGATTATATATATATATATATAATAATTTTTATTTAATATTATAGATATATGTTTAATTAATAATAATAATAATAATAATAATTGTATAGTAGTAATTTTGATATAAATATAGACACACACACACATATATATATATATATATATATATATATATATATATATATATATAATATTTTATTTAAATATTTTAGATATATGGTTTAATTAATAATAATAATAATAATAATAATAATAATAATAATAAAACAGGACCTGTGGATATACCACAGTATGATAATTTGATTATTACAACGTTTGATATGTTTACTTATTGATATTACTAAATAGTTTACTATTTAAAAATATAATAATCTTGATTTAAGTATCTGATATTCTTCCTTAATGGGACTTGTTGTCACTCCACCTTCAGTAAACCACCAGCTTAGGCGGGTGTGAAAAACTTTCATCATCATCATCATCATCATAATAATACTACTAATAATAATAATACTGATTATTATTAGGGCCGGTTTAGCTCAGTCGGTAGAGTGTCCGATTAGGAACCACAAGACTCCTGGTTCGATACCGACCCTCGCCCACTCAATGTATGAGTAGCACAGGGATCTATGCGGTAAGGTTTGAGCTGATGATAGGTGTGGCACTCCACCTAAGACTACTGCATAGTTGAAATTGACTAGAATACTCAGAAAGTCCTGGAGACCCGATGAGACTGGTTCTCTCTCACACGTCACATGTGGCAAATTTACAAGGGATGAAATAATAATAATAATAATAAATAATAATAATAATAATAATAATAATAACGAATTGTAGTTGGTGCACTTGGAACGGTCCCAAAAGGATTGGAAAAAGGTTTGGAAAGTCTGGAAATCAGAGGAAGAATTGATACCATCCAGAACACTGCACTGCTGCAATCTGCCAGAATTCTCAGAAGAGTCCTGGAGACCCGAAGAGACTTGCTGTCACTCAGAGTCCAGTGAAAGACCATCAGCTAACACTGATGTGAAAACTCAAAAGGAGTAAATAATAACGATGTTAGTAATAATAATAGTAGTTATTATCATTATCAATATCATCATTATCATTATTTCACTCGAGTTTTTCACACCTGCAAAAGCCGGTGGTTCACTGGAGGCTGAGTGACAGTAAGTCTCCTCAGGTCTCCAGGACTCTTCTGAGTATTCCAGCCGTTCTCAATAATGCTGTAGTCTGGATGGTCTCGAATACTTCTTCCGATTTTTAATTCATCCAGACTCCTTTGGGATTGTTCCAGGGCCCCAATCACAATCGGCACGACCATAACCCTCATGTTCCACAGTTTTTTTAGTTCTCTGGCAAGGTCTAAGTATTTATCAATTTTTTCGTTTTCTTTCATTTTCACTCTATGATCAGCCGCGACGGCAAAGTCCACGAGATGACAAGTCTTCCTCTTCTTGTCAACCAAGACAAGAATTATTATTATTAATATTATCATTATTATTATTATTATTATTCTCAGTTCATGCTAAAATCAAAAAGTATTTTTCTTTTGAAAAAAAAAAAATCACTTCAAAAATAATTAGTTGAAAAGTTTTGCAAATTAGTCCCGTCTCGTCTATGCAAATCCGGTGCCATGATTTGTTTGAAGTACATATGAACTAAAAGAAACAATTTTCTGTAAATATTTACGATCCATTATTTTTTCAACTGGATATTTCGTATTCAAAATCAACTGTTAATTAATCTTGTAAAAATGTGTTCTAGATGTTCGGTTACTTTTCTCTAGTTTATTTTGAATTGAAAAAAAAAGATTAATAAATGTCTTTGATGAACTGCTAAGAATTAATACAAAAATATGAGCAAGATTTATGTTATCATTATGTCTGGAAGTTCGAAACAAGGTGGTTGTAGACCAGTTATTGCTAGCGTGGACATGGAGTCAACGGCTTATGGTTATAGGCAGTTTCTGGTATATGCGATCTTCAGAAAATGCGAGAAACAGTCATAGCCGGGCTACCTCAACTTAGATATAAATACTCTATACATGATATTCACTGCTGCTTATTTATAAATATAGTACCCATATATATATATATATATATGAAGATAGGAGGGTTGGAGTAAAATCCGACAGTATGAGGTAAGGTAAAAGGAAAAGTGAACAAAAAATAATGACTCAAACGAGCAGAAGAAGGAGAGAAATATTTCCTTCATCTTTACGCGAAGAACATCAACAGTCTAACTTTATTCAAAACAAAGTACGTACATTTGTATTTCACCACAAACTCATTTTCTCTTCTATAAATACAAATGTACGTACTTTGCTTTGAATAAAGTTAGACTGATGATGCTCTTCGCGTAAAGAAGTACGAATATTTTTTCACCTACTTCTACTTGTTTGAGTCATTATTTTTTGTCCACTTTCCTTTTACCTTACCTCATATATATAATATATATAATATATATATATATATATCACACGTAACCTTATTCGAAAAAAAAAAGAATGCTATTAACGGATAAAAGACATCTTTTTTCTAACAGTTTCTCATCTCTCGGTAATTGTTTGGAAA
>CM042143.1:119851924-119859900 GCA_023376005.1 Doryteuthis pealeii | reverse complement strand
AAATGAGAGAGATGTCAGTAGTTCATAACTATTGGTAAATATACTATCAACATCTACATATCTCCAGCCCCTCTTGACTTTCAAGTGTCAAGTATACACTTACTAAATCCTCAGCACATCAAGCAGGATGTGCATACAAGGTTCATTTCTTAGCGGTTTCTTAGACGGTTAGAAATTCAGAGTTTTTCCTTCTCCTAGATTGGTTTCTTGAGTTCAGTCTGTCCTATTAAGTTTTAGAATTCAGAGTTTTTCCCTTTCCTAGATTGGTTTTCCTTGAGTTCGTCTGTCCTATTATTTACCATTGCTGGGGGGGGGCATAATCGTTGGATGCATACATTTCAAATGGTATTAAGCACTACGTGAAATTACAACAGCTTCGTTAAGGTTTTGAACTCGGGTCATCGAATCCCATTGTCTGAGAAGATAAATACTGCACCGGGTGTCTCCAAATCTTGCTCAAGTCATCATCAGCAGCAAGCACTACCAGAGAAGCAGTGGGCTGAACTCATTGTGACGTTCTTCATGTGGAAACCTGCAAATGGGCACGCAAATGTGGGCCGCCCAACAAGGACCCTCAATAACATCAGCCCTGTGTGGATTCTGGATGCTGCACTGAGGACCTCTCGGAGGCAATGACACATAGGGAAGTTGGTTACCGAGAGATTCGTTATGGATATCCGTAATACCAGCAAGACATATGATGATGATCCTAATTTGAGAGGCCTTACAATCGTTGAGTCCAAGTGTTGCAGCCATAGAATAGTACTGACATGGCTTCGGCTTGAAAAATTAATACTTTATCATATCATAGATGTCAGATTTACATAAAATAGATAATCGGGTCTGTAGCAAGTCCATGGCCTTTCTTATGCGTATATTTGACATTGCTTTCTGTTGATGAATATTACTACCTAGGTTGTGCGAACTGGTTTATTAATTTAAGATCCTTACAATTCCAATCTTGGAAAGGAAGTTGTCTTTATTCTATAATCGAATCGATTACAAGTTCCAACTCTCACTTGCAAAATGATGTTAAATCATTAAAAATTAGAAAAGCAAAAAATTGTAACACCATCTTCATTTTATCAAGAGTCTGAATTCTCACAGGGAATTGCAACTCACATCTCTTAAATATTTCAACAGAGTCTAAATTTTATTACAGGATATGAATCTAAAAGCGGGTTAGAAACTCCCTGTAGTCATATATGTCAGAATAGCGAATGACAATTGAAGAAATATGTCTTCATACGAGGAAATTATATGATCTTTTGAGATACGTGATATGGCTGTACATTTAAATTTGTTGAATTTTTTGTTTTTTATTCTTTCTTTTTATTGAAATGCGTTTTTTCTGCAATAAATGTTGTTTCAATTGTATTCTGATGCTGCAATTTTGTAAACAAATTTAAAATGGGCGTTCTCACTAACAGAAAGATAATATAAATTAAAAATATAATGTGTTCATTTGAAACAGAATATGTATGAATAATATCTCACACCTCTCTATCTCAGTATATTCATATCTTCTATCTATCTCAGTATATTCAAATCCTATCTATCTCAGTAGTTCATATCTCTATCTACTATCTATCTCAGTATATTCATATTTCTCTATCTACCTATCTACTTCAGTATATTCATACATTTCTCTATCTACCTATCTATTCTCAGTATATTCATATTTCTCTATCTACCTATCTATCTCAGTAATCATATTTCTCTATCTATCTCTATCTATCTCAGTATAATTCATATTTCTTTCTCTATCTATCTATCTATCTCAGTATATTCATATTCTCTATCTATCTATCTTCTCAGTATATTCATATCTACCTAATCTATCTATCTCAGTATATTCATATCTGATCTATCTATCTAAGTATATTCATATCTATCTATCTAATCTATCTCAATCTAATCTACTCTATCTACCTCAGTATATTCATATCTATCTATCTATCTATCTACCTCAGTATATCATATCTTATCTATCTACCTCAGTATATTCATATCTAGTCTTATCTACCTATCTACCTCAGTATATTCATATCTATCTATCTACCTATCTCAGTTTATTCATTATTTATATATTCTATCTCAATTTATTCATATCTATCAATCTATCTATCTTTCTATTCATCTATCTGTCTTCTTTCTTCTATCCTTTAGAATCTATCTATCTGTCCATCTATCTATCTCAATTTATTCATATCTATCTATTCATCTATCTATCTTTCTATCTATCTCTTCAGATCTATCTATCTATCTATTTCAGTTCATTCATATCTATCTATCTATCAATATATTCATCTATCTATCTTTCTATCTCTTCAGATCTATCTAATTTATCTATCTATCTATCTCAGTTTAATTCAATATCTATCTATCATTCTATTCATCTATCTATCTTTCTAATCTATCTCTTTCGATCTATCTATCTATCTTATCTCAAGTTTATTCATATCTATCTATCTATTCATCTATCTATCTTTCTATCTTAGTTTAAATTCAATCTATCTATCTTCATCTATCTATATATTTTCTATCTAGATTTATCTATCTATCATCTATCCAGTTTATTCATATCTATCTTTCTATCTATCTCTTTAGATTATCTATCTGTTCTCAGTTTATTCTATCTATCTTTCTATCTATCTCTTCAGATCTATCTATCTATTATTTTATCTATCTAATAGAAAAAACTCTTAATGCATTGGTATCTTTGATTGAGTAGAAAATGTATATCTTAAAAATAAATTATTGGCGTGTAGAGCTGTGTTAAATTTCACTTCATTAGCTTGTTGCTTGATTGTTTTGCTCTAACGACATATCAACACTTTTTGGGTCATTTAATGCCAAATCAAGTCATTTGACTCAGCTTGTTTACAGTACATGCAGTTGCTTAAGCTGTCACCTAATTAAGTATTGAACAGGCTCACTGCAGCTTGACAACTGGTGTTTTCAGCGTGATTTGACCGTAATTTACTTGCATCAAAGTGTCTTGGAGAAGGAAAACTCCGAATTCAAACCAAATGTAATACGCAGAAAACTGACCTTGTGTCACATCCTGCCGATCACTTCATAACTATTCATCTATCTCAATATCTACGCAACTATGTATACTTGTCTATAGGTAACAAGCTATCTATCCGTCTTTCTATCTATAAATCTATCGGTCTATCTATCTATCTAGATTTGTATATTCGCAACAATCTACCTAAACATATCTACACATGACAATCTATTTATCTATTTATCTATATATCCTTGTATATTCGTAACAATGTATTTATCTGGACTTTTCATATTAATATATCTATCTATCTAACTCATATTTTTCATATCTATCGGGTCATCATCATCATCATGTCGCGCACGCATCACGGATATCCATGTCAATCTCTCGTCAACCTTCCCTATCACTCATTGCCACTGGGAGGTCTTCTGCACAGCAACCAGCATCCTCGCATAGTTGGTCAATGTAGGTCCTTGGTGGGCGACCCACACTTGCATGTCCATGTGTTGGCTTCCACAGGAGAACGTCGCTTATGAGTTCATTTTTGCTTCTCCAGCAGTGTCTTGCATGACTTGTCCGTCTCACTCGGCTGATTTGCGAGATGGGGGGCAGGTTGCCATACAGCTGTTTTCTCGTGGAGTGCTGTTTCCATGACTGCACGCAGCATTCATGTGCAGCTCCCATCAAGCTTATTCTCAGGGAGCTTTGTTAGGGTCCAAGTGGTGCAGCCATACAGCAGTACTGATATAACCACAGCCTGGAAGAATTGCCGTTTTAGTTTGTCAGTGAGATCTGATTTCCATATGACTGATAATTTGTTCGTGGCCCACCATGCTTTTCCTATTCGTGTATTAATATCGCTCTCCGTGGACGAGATATTACTACCTAAGTAAGTGAATTGTTCTACTCGTTTAAGAGGCTTACCGGCGAGAGTGGAAATGTCTCCTTTCTTTTTGAAATTTAAGTTTAAGTTTCATATCTATCTATACTTGTCTATTCATAACAGATCTATCTTTCTATCCATCTATCTGTCTGTAAAGCTAGATAACAATGTATTTATTCATCTATCAATTGAAAATATTTAGTAGGTATTGCTTCAGTTTCGATACTTTTTTTAACAGGATTTGTAAATACATACACAACCATACATACATAGAAATAGACACGTATAAAAGCACAGATGGTTTGGTTTGTAGGATTTTACGGCATGTAAACCAGTTTTTTTCTATTCATGCTTGATGGTTATTTAAATGTTTTTAAAATCCATTTTTTCTATTTAACCCATAAAGGAAGCCCTAACAGGTACGACCACTCCAAGTCAGAGTTGA
Organism: Doryteuthis pealeii; assembly: GCA_023376005.1. Taxonomy (NCBI): domain Eukaryota; kingdom Metazoa; phylum Mollusca; class Cephalopoda; order Myopsida; family Loliginidae; genus Doryteuthis; species Doryteuthis pealeii. The sequence continues at coordinate 119,855,556 of CM042143.1, read as the reverse complement.
CCTGGGAGTAATGGCGACCAAGGGGTACTCCACACTTCTCAGGCCTCTAAAACTGGAACTTCACCATTAGAGTTTAACGTCATAGTCAGGACCCTAAAAGCACACACTGAGATAGATAGATAGATAAATAGATAGATAGATCGATAGATAGATATGGGAAAATTGAAATAGATAGGTAGATACATAGGAATAAAATGAGATAAATAGATAATGAAAAAACTTAGATAGATAGATAGATAGATAGATAGATAAACATGGACAACTTGAGATAAATAGATAGATATGAACAGACTGAAATAGATAGATGTATAAATAGATGAACGTATTGTTAGATAGATATGAACAAAATGAGATAGGTCGATAAATAGACAGATAGATATGGAAAAATTGAGATAGATAGATAGATAGATAGATAGATCATCACCATCGTCATATTGCGCTGACAGCGTGGATTTCCATGACTCTCTCTAGCCAACCGTCCCTATCGGTCATCGCTTCTGGAAAGTTCTTCTCACGACATCCAGTATCCCAACAGAACTGATTATTGCATTCCCATGATGGCCGGCCCATTCTGATACTTCCATGTGAAGGTATCCGCAGGAGAACATCACCTATGAGTTCGTCCTTACTTCACCAGCATGTCTTTTTCGTCTTACTTTGATTGTTTGTGTGATAAGAGGTAAGTAGCTGTATAGCTGCTATTTTTGGTAGACGCTATTTCCAGGATTCGTTCAAGAAATCACGCAGCATCCTTTTGAACTTCCCATCTAGCGTTTTTTTTACAAGAGAAAGATAAATAGATAGATAGATAGATATGTACAAACTCGGATAAATAGATGGATATATAGATATGAACAAACTTAGTTAGATAGATGGATTTATAGATATGAACAAACTTAGTTAGATGGATTTATAGATATGAACAAACTTAGTTAGATAGATGGATTGTTTGGTAGACATGAAGAAACTGAGATAGATAGATAGATAGATAGATAGATATGGGCAGATTGACATAGATAGGTAGGTACATAGGAATAAAATGAGATAGATAGATAATAAGCAAACTTAGATAGATAGATAGACATGGACAACTTGAGATAAATAGATAGATATGAACAAAATTAGATAGATAGATAGATAGACCTGGACAACTTGAGATAAATAGATAGATATGAACAAAATTAGATAGATAGATAGACATGGACAACTTGAGATAAATAGATAGATATGAACAAAATGAGATAAATAGATAGATATGAACAAAATGAGATAGATATATAAATAGATGGATGGATTATTATATAGATATGAAGAAAAGGAGATAGATAGATATATAGATAGATAGATAAATAGACAGAGAGATATGGACAAATTGAGATAGATAGATAGGTAGCTAGATAGATAACGTTTCATATACAAAGACTTGAAGTTTGAGTGAAACTAATGAGGCCGTAGATATTACCGAGAAAAAGAAAACGAAATATGACTTCATGAAAATCTCTTGTTGGTGGTGGCAATTGAAGGCGTATAGCGACACGTGTTAGGGACATCAGCAAACGTCCGGGACAGGTGAGATTTTTAGTGGTTTATAATGGGCAAACAAAAAGAAGAGAAAAGAAATAAAAAGAAACAAAACAACAAAAGGAAACGGCAAAAGGAAAAAAAAAAGAGCATAATATAAGAAAGTGGGTGGAATTATAATAATAAAAGATTGAAAAAAAAAGAAAAGGTTTAAAAAAAAAAGACAAGTTGCTTTCTTGTCCCCCATCCCAAAAATAAGAATGCTATCAATTCATTTGGATAGATAGAGTGAGCAAGTCGAAATCGATACAAAGAGACGGGTATTGGATTTCGTTACTTGCAAACAGACCAGCCACCCCCCCCCCCGACCTGACACTGGCTCAGCGAACATTAATTTTTTACATTCTGATACGTTGACATTTCTATTGAACTGCGACTGCACAACAGAAGCCACAAAGCCGTGCGTCCCTTTCTCTGTGTTTGTCCTTTTGTTTGTCACCAAGGGTGTTTCTTCATCAGCGTACTTCACTTTTCTTTCTTTCGTTTCATTCATGTCCAGACGAGGGTTTTTGGTCCTCGCCTTTTTTAAAGCATTCGATGTTTTTCTCTTGCGCCTTTTCTTTCTATTCATCTTTCTAATTTTTATTGTTAACTTTTTTTCTTTTTTCGTTTCAGTATCTTTCTCTTCATTTTTTAAATGTTCATTCATTCATTCATTCATTCATTCTTTCTTTCTTTTCCCTTTTCTGTTCTTTCTTTCTCTCTTTTGCATTGTTTCCTTTTTTCATCCATTCATAAATTCATTCTTTCTTTTTTCAATATTCCTATTCGCCTTCTTCTCTCTTCTTTTCATTTTTAAAATTTTCATTCATTCATTCATTCTTTTTCTTTTCTGTCTTTGTTTTTCCTTTTCTTTTCTTTCTTTCTCCCTTTTTCATTGTTTCTTTTTTTCTTCCATTCGTAACTTCATTCATTCTTTTTTCAATATTCCTCTCCATCTTCTTCTCTGTTCTTTTCATCCTTTAATTTTATTCATTCATTCATTTTCTTTCTTTTGTCTTTCTTTCTCTCTCTCTCTTTTTCATTATTTCTTTTTTTTTCTTCCCTTTATCAATTCATCCATTTTTGCTTTCTTTTTTCAATATTCCTCTTCCTCCTTTCTTAATCCTTCCTTCCCTCTTTCTTTGTTTCTTTCTTCTTCCATTCAGTTATTCATACTTTTTTCAATAATCCTCTTCACCTTCTTTGTTTCTTTTTTACTTCCTTCCTTCCTTTCTGGGCGCTTTTATATTCATGTTTCTACTTTTATTGTTAACATTTTCTTTTTCGTTTTCAATATCGTTCTTTTCATTTTAATTTTTTTTTTTATTCATTCTTTCTTTCTTTTCCCTTTTCCTTTTACATTTCTTCTTTCTCTTCTTTTCAGTTTTTCTTCCATTCATCAATTCATTCATTCATGTTTTTCTTTTTTAATATCCACCTTCATCTTCCCTCTACTTATTTTTCTTTCTTTCTTTCTTTCTTTCTTCTATTCATTAATTCGATCATTTTTTCAATATCCCCTTTTTTCTCCTTCCTTCCTTCTCTTTTTCTTTCGTTATTCTTTTCTATTCATTCATTCATTTATTTTACAGTATTCATCTTCAACATTCTATCATTTTCCCCTCTCTTCCTTCTTTCCTTCTATTTTTATTATTTCATTTTTCTTCCATCCATCTATGCATTCATTCATTTTTTCTGTTTTTCTCTATTTCTCTTAAACTCTCTCTCGTCTTTTTTCTTTTTTCTTTTTTTCTTTCTTTTTCATAATTTCCTTTTTCTTCCATTCATTCCTCCAGTCATTCAATTTTTCAATATTCATTCTCAAATTCCTCTTTTTTTCATTCGCCCTTTTTTACTCATTTTTATTCATTCTTCTTTATTTCTTTCTTTTATTATTTCTTTTTCATCGATTCAACCATTCACTTTTTTAAAATATTTCTCATCACCTTCCTCTCTTTACTTTAATCTAATTTGTAAATTTCCTATTTTCAATATTGCAAATAAAAATAAAATACAATTTCTTTTCAATATTTTTATTTTTTTTTTATTTGTTTTGTTTCTTTCACCAC
>CM042143.1:119844424-119846924 GCA_023376005.1 Doryteuthis pealeii | reverse complement strand
CAAAATAATTATTTTGATTCTCCCATCTGATGAGACTTGATTTTGGGGAGCGTTATTAAATCAACTTAGATTTATAAAGGCCCCATTTTTGGACGAAAGGAATTTATTATGGAATAACGGTGTTGAGTTTTTCCTTCCTTTCAAAGATATATATAATATTATGTACCGATATTATTTTTCCCGCCTTATTCCCACATTTGAGACTACTAGAACGTAATATATATACAGTATTTCTTGCTCTTTCTGTTGTATCTTAATGATCTATGTAGAATGCCTAGCTAGCTTCTGTTTCATTATATATCTATCAAGATTAATAGATTTCATTATTATTTATTGGGTTTCGTTTTGCTCTCCAGATTTTTATTTAATCCCAATCTATCGAAGAATTTATTTACCCAACCCGTTCGGCACAAATATAATGTAATAGAAGGTCGCAAGTATAGGGTATCCAGTGAGAATCGAACTCACTATTCACTATTGATCTATCTGTGAAACTAGCTTGCTATCCATTACACCACAATGGGACACCCTACCTGTGTATGTGAGTATATCCAGATGATATCACTGTTAAACATAGGTTTGTGGTGAGGTTTATATTGTTTAACGGCATCTCAACTCTTCCTGGGTTTTCTAATGTAGGAATCTGCTTCATTTTGAAAATTTGATTAATATTTCCAATGTTCATTGCTGTTTTATAAATTGCACGTTGCCTAAAATCAATACTAATAATTTTAGTGATTATATTATTTCAAGTAAGTATTAAATACTATTCATTCAAAAGTACTTTGTTTAGTTTAAGTTATCTATCTAATAGTTTATAACTTAACAATTATAGTTTCAAGTAACTATTCGTAATACAAATAATTTGCACACACATATATTTATAACTACTCCTAAAAGTAATAATGATATTTAACAATAATTATGTATACTAGCAAAATAAAAAACGCCCTCTGGGCGATGTAAAATAAATATTGCCTGAGGAGATGGGAGTTGAAAATTTAATATCAGAGAGTTTGTATCATAAGTAAAGTAAAATCATCAAATTTATTAAAGGAGCAAAAAATAAAAGAAATTGAAATGGAATCTTACTTCTGATAACTATATATTGAAATAAAACAAACTATATATAGATATATAATACCAGGTATGTATTTATTAATACTTGTTTAAAAAAAACAATGAGGACTATCTAATGTTACATGTTCAAATTTTGAGTGTATCTATTCTATGTTATGACGATTTTAGGTAGTGTGACGTAAGCAGTGACGTAGTTTTTGTTATAGACAAAAGCCGGAAGCGAATCTCCATTATTAATAGTTGCAAACTGTTACATTGTTTAATGTATTCTTATCTGATATTAATAATTATTAAACAAATCTATTTGACCCATAGATCGTACCCTAACAGATACTACTACTGTGAGTGAGTGTGAACCTAGGAGTAATGAAAATGAAAGGGTACATTGCACAACACAGAGATCCAGAACCTCATTGCCAGAGGCAATTTAGTGCCATACCCAGGACACCCATTGTGTGGAGGGGACTTACACGTTCACGGGGGATTCTGCCGGCGTATTCTCAGCCAAGCCGATAGAGTTTTAAACAGATTTGAGAATAGGAATATTCATAATATTCTGTGATGAAGATATCCTGTGTAAGACGTCAAATTCTCAAATAATACTATTATTGTATCAAGAAAGCGAGATTTAGCGAATGTGAAATATAAAATATAAAATAGTATAAAATAATTACTGGGCTTAATTGCCTGCTAACTATTATCCCATAGTGGTTCGCCTATTTAGTAAGCGATATCTCCTTTCAGTCGTAGTTGCTATATTTACGGTAATATTTCAAATACTAAATGTTACAACTATTACGAGGCAGATAATTTGTTTGCAAGGTTTAGTATACACCGACTTTATCCTCTGCACAGAATGAGAACGTTCAATCATAGTGTAATTGTTAGCAAGCTAGTCTCGCAAATGTATTACTACTGAATAGCGAAATCGATCCTCGGTGGATGATTCATACCTGCGACTTTGGGTTACATCCTACCGTGGGTCAAGGGTTAGGTAAATAACTACATTTACAATATTTAAAAAAATTTCCCTAAACTCGTAAGTGATTTGAACCAATTTTATTTTTCTTGTTGAGAAAATGTATTAGTTTAATTTTCTTTTTACCCCATAAAATGTAACAATAAAAAAAAAATAAGAATTAAAATTGGAATTTTTTTCGTCATTCAATTTTTTTTATCTTTTAGGTGAGGGTACATTTAGAATAGTACTAAAAATAAAGGTATCCATTGGTCGGAAGGACTTTCATGATTTTTTAGTTACCAAGAATATTTTTTTCTTACAATTAGTACTGAATTTTAAAGAAATTTTTCTGTTTGAATGTAGAAAAAAAGAGGGTGTCTTGTAATAAAACTGCATCCAGTACTGAAGCACCAGATCCGTGTCTGATGAGTGTGGGGTCATCCCCTCATTGACATTACT
>CM042143.1:119819424-119831924 GCA_023376005.1 Doryteuthis pealeii | reverse complement strand
TGCAAATGCACACATATGCACGATCCAATATACACAATCTCGACAACAGGTGAACGCACACAAACACACACAACCACAGACATACGCATGAACAAAAGCACACAAATGCATACACAATCAAATACACACACAGATAAACACACACACACACACACACACGGACAGACGCACACACACATGCATACAAAACACACACTCAAAAACATGTGCACGCACTCACACACATGCAATCACAGACGTACTCTTAAACAAAGACACACATTCATAAATTCGTACACAAACCCATTTACACATACATAGACACAAACGGACGCACAGATCTTCTTACACATGCAAATACATACATGAATTCAAACAGACAGTCGTACAAGTATATGAAATCATATTAAAAAATAACATCTCTCTACACATTGTTTTTGCGTGTTTCATGCAAATGAAAATTGTAAAACAAGACACAATTGGTTATTAATCAACGTTGTTATCACTTGACAAAACATTTCAATCAATTTACTATCATTCAAAAAAATCTCCCCACTGGGTTGGTCATTTTAATAATAATAATAATAATAATAATAATAATAATAATAATAAAACTATCACAACGGGAAAACAAAGCTAGGCACAACTGGGTTGGGAAGGTGATCCACTGGGAATTATGTAAAATATTAAATTTTGACCATACAACAAAATGGTATATGCATCAACCAGAATCTGTTCTTGAGAAGAAAACGCATAAAATTCTCTGGGACTTTGAGATAAAGACGGATCTCCCCATCTCAGCCAGGAGACCAAACCTAGTGTTAATAAAAAAAGAAGATCGTGCCAACTGGTGGACTAATGCAGATGTGAAAAAATCAAAATAATAATAATAATAATAATAATAATAATAATAATAGATAGGACACAACAGAATAGCAAGTGTGATGAAAAAGAAGGAACAGTCAATAAAAACATAATGAGCGAATGCGGTAAACTAGTACAAAGAGAGTACAAGACTAGACGCGGGTCTGTGGGAAAGGTAAACCACTGGGAACTGTGCAAGAAATTCAATATTCACCATAAATTAAATGTTATATACACAAGCCTGAACCTCCCCTGGGGAATGAGAGGCTTACAATTTTATGGGACTTCGAGGTACAGACGGATCACCTGATACCGTTCAGGAGACCGGACTTAATATTGATCGACAAAGAGAAGAGAACTTGTTATCTTATTGATTTTGCCGTCCCGGCTCACCACAGAGTAAAAGTGAAAGAAAGCGAACGATAGATAATTACTTGGACCTTGCCAGAGAACTGAGGAAACTGAGGAAACTGTGGAACATGAAGGTGAAGGTCGTACTATTGAAGTCAGTTAGTCTACTGTTGGTTTGAATAACAGCAACTAGCTAAGCACAACCCAAACAGTGTCCAAGACAGTTGGTATTTATAGAAATCAAGAATAGTCCATTCATGCATTTGAGTGATTCCATTCCCTGGGTTCTGATTGGCTGCTTGGTTTCTATGATTTTGTGGAGTTTTATAAATGCCCTGTCAGTCTGCAGTAGAATTGCGACAACGCGGGATTGTATTGAGTTACAACCGCTTGTTGCCGTGTCTTACCAATTCGACGGTAATTGGAACTTAGCTTGATTATTCTTCAGTACCAATAGTAATTGGTGCCCTTGGAAAGGTCCCCAAAGCGCTAAAAAAAAAGTGGAAGAGCCGCTCTGAACTTTTTAAAGTAGACAATAGGTTAACTCTAATTCGTTCCTTATTACTTGTGCCTTTTTTTTTCGGTAAATGTTTATGAAATCAAATTCCGCAAAAAGAAAAAAACAAAAAAAAAAATTATCCGATATTTAATAAGTATATACAAATATTATCATTCAACAAGTTTTATATGGATAATGTATATTAAGTTAGCATAAATCTTATCTTTGATGATTAACACATTAAGCAAAGCACCTTTATCAATAATAAACGTTCACAAGTGAATAAACATTTCACCCACACCCAACTAAAACAGCAAAATAACTACAAAAATTAATGATCCGTAGTTTTTAACTAAACATGTTTATGCAATAAATTGGCGTATATATATGCATATATATTATGGACTCTCTCGTCGATTTTCGACGCATGAGTGTTCACACACACAATGAACACCCACACAGTGATTTGTTTATAGTGGGGAAGGCTTGTGTTGGACCATCCACACTTTTTGGCACAGTCGATAGGAAAGAATTGGTGCATCAAGGGTTGCCACAAACCCAATCAACGACCGACCTCAGGAATTTTGAATTCAGAGTTATCCCTCTCCTAGACTGGTTACCTACCCAAGGCCGAAGAGCCCAGTCTGCCCTACTATTTAACCCATAGCTGGAGGGAGAATATATGGATTCATACCTTTCCCAAGGGTATTAACGCTATGTGAAATGCCAACAGCTTCGTCTAGGAATTGAACTATATATATATATATATATATATATATATATATATATATATATAGTTTTTTTTTCCGTAGTTATTTTCTTTCCATGTGTGGTTTAACCAAGCTGATGCAGGTAGACCATAAGGAGAGCTCAATATGCCTAATACCAGTGAGTAAAAGGGCAGAGCAAGATATTTAGTAAATGAAGAAAAAACTCTAAACTTGATTCATTACAATAATTTATTTCAACCGTATTAATACGTAAGAGTCATGTTCTTGTGATTACCTGAAGATGCCGTATTAATACGGTTGAAATAAATTATTGTAATGAAGCGAGTTTAGAGTTTTGTTCTTCATTTACTAAATATATATATATATATATATATAATAATAATAATAATAATAATAATAATAAGTTTTTCTACTTTTCTTTCGCAGTGGTAGGAGAGCCGCTGTGAGCGGTTGAAAGTAGGCAAAGCACTTGATAGTTTAATATGATTTTATTTATTTGATAGGATCGCCGTGTAGGTAGAGCCGCTGTGAGCGTCTTAAATAGACAAAGAGTTAAAATAGAACGGTTCATTAATCTTTTTTTAAATTCATTTTTAAATTACTATTACACGCTACTATTAATTTTAGTTTTCAGTACCATAGCCAGTGATTATAAAATGTAATATACTGTCGATTTTTTTTAAAGTAATTAATGATAAATTTTGTCACCAGCAAACGAGATATTTATGACTGTAAAGATTTATCAGTTATTTTATCACCAAAGGTCTCGAAATACACATCCGTCATTTATAAATAACTCATATTGCAATGTGTGTACATTTACTTGCTTGTGAATTATGTGTTTTTAGTGTGTGCGTTAGAGCGTGTGTGCACATGAGTGCGTGTGTGAGTGTGTGCGTGTATGTGTGTGTGCGTGTGTTTGTGCGCGCGTGTTTGTATGTATGTGCTTGTGTATGTGTATGTGTGTGTTATCTTTTGTAGATGATTTCATTTATCGAGCTTCGTAAATTAATTTCTGGCTGTTGTAATTGTCTATTTGATTTTAATACGTCAGATTGTACATCAATCTTACCTGGAAAGACTCCTACAGAGATATATTCAAATAATATATATATATATATATATATATATATATATATATATATATATATATATATATATATACTTTGTTGGGTACCAAGTTTCTTGGTAAAAGGTGATTCTAGGCTGGTCCTATTATCTACCAGTAGTTTGTTGTAGAGTTCAGGTTCCGTATGAGAGCTCAATTCTTAATTTTTATAAACAGAGCAAATTTATTTGTGAATAAAAATACCTTAAATACCAGGGGTATCGTGATTATGGACCATTTCCACTCATGGGTATCTGAGACCCACCGAGCTTCGTCAGACCACGTTTTTTACTTTAGAAAACGTGGTCTGACGAAGCTCGGTGGGTCTCAGATACCCGCGAGTAGAAATGGTCCATAATCACGATACCCCTGGTATTTAAGATATTTTTTATTCACAAATATATATATATATATATATATATATATATATATATATATATATATATGAACAAACACAAGCACATGCGGGCGTAAACTTTATATATATAAGTCATCCACAGACACCGTATTTCGACGGTTCAGGTCTCATCAGTGGGGCTAAACCAGGAGCGAAACCCGACTGACTTTACGCCTGCCCGATCAATTAACCTCTAAGCCTTTGCCAGCTGCCGTTTAAGGAGCGGTGTTTTAACTGTTTCACATACATACATCAATGTATATACTTTACGATCACCAGAGAGATCAAATCTGTAAACCGTGTATATATAAAAAGTAAGTAAAGTCGTCGGGGCGGCTTAATGTCGGTATCAGCCATGCAGCGAGGGAGTCTATCCCCTTTTCAATAGCGCTAGACCAAGGAGATTATTTTAGCGTCTGAGTTGGAGCGCCACACCTACCATCAGCTCCTTACTTTACCGCACAGATCCCTATGTTACTCATACGCTGAGTTGGCGAGGGCCGGTATTGAACTAGGAATCTTGTGTTTTCTAGCCGAACGCTCTACTGACTGAAATTTATATATATATATATATATATATATATCATCATCATCATGTCGTGCAGTTTGCACGGATATCCATGATGATCTCTCGCCAGCCTTCCCTATCATTCATTGACTCCGGCAGCTCCTCTGCGCTGCAGCCAGTATCCCTACATAGTTGGTCAATGTAGGTCCTGGCTGGGCGGCCCACATTAGCGCGCCCATGTGCTGGCTTCCACAGTAGTACGTCGCTTACGACCTCGTCCTTGTTTCTCCAGCAGTGACCTGCATGTCTAGTACGTCTCACTCGTATGGTTTGTGAGATGGGGGGCAGGTGGCCATATAGTTGCTCTTTTGTGGGGTGCTGCTTCCACGACCTATCCAGGACCGTCCGTAGCATTCTCGTACAGCTCCCATCTAGCTTATTCTCAAGACGCTTCGTTAGGGTCCAAGTGGTACAGCCATACAGAAGTACCGACACTACCACAGCCTGGAAGAATCGCCTCTTTAGCTTGTTGGGGAGATCGGATTTCCATATGACTGATAGTTTGTTGGTGGCCAACCATGCCTTTTCCTATTCGAGTGTTAACATCGTTTTCTGTGGATGAGATATTACTCCCTAGGTATGTGAATTTTTCTACTGACTTAAGAGGCTTGCCGTCAAGTGTGGAGATGTCCCCTTGCTTTTTGAAGCTCATGAACTCAGTTTTATCAGAGTTCACATAGAGGCCGACGTTCTTTGCTGCCTTCTCCAGGCTGTGTAGTAGTGTCTCAGCCTGTGTCGGCGTATCGGCAAGGAGCGCGAGGTCATCAGCATAGTCCACATCTGTGACTGTTTGTGCGGGGTATCGCCTGCTTCTTGCTTTCCTTATATATATATATATATATTTGGGAGAATATGTGCTTAATTGGAGTCGTACCTAATTTTGAAAATTAATTAATTAATAATGAATTTGTTTAGCTATACATTTAAATAGGCATTCCCGCCTAATTCATTATTAATTCATTAATTTTCAAAATTAGGTACGACTCCAATTAAGCACATATTCTCCCAAAAATTGTCGGCAAAAGGCCATTCCAAACACACCGTGTTTACAACTTATCATATATATATATATATATATATATATATATATATTATGCCTTTACCCGTATTCTCACACCTACTTGCAAAAAACGCACACCTGCGTTAAGTGAAGCCGGATGTTGATTCTGCTCTTCTTGGCAAATCATAAGATTTTTCATTTTCAAAAGTAACCCGGCTCTTTGTTTATTGTTTATATGAAATCAAATCTATTTCTATCAAACAGTCTCTAATAACACAATATTTATGACGTTAACATCTTTATGTTAGAAAAAAATGTAATATTTTCTCGTTTTTTTTTCCACATAGATCCCAGGAGAAAGGCGTTTCCAATAAATCTATCAAATTACTCCATGTCTACCCGCAAAGCGTTCGAAATACACATCATTTGCCTAAATTAACATACGGTTATTCATAATGCATAAATTTATCTACAAATGTGTCTGGTGTGCCGAATGGTGGTAGTGGATGCTCTTTTGTTGCGTAAAAGCACCTTGGTTGATGATGAAGAATGTAGAAGGCCGGTTTAGCTCAGTCGGTATAGCGTTCGGCTAGGAATCACGAGGTTCCTGGTTCGATATCGGCCCTCGCCAACTCAGCGTAGGATCTGTGCGGTAAAGTGAGGAGCTAATGATAGGTGTGGCGCTCCACCATAAATGCTAAAATAATCTCCTTGGTCTAGTGCTAGTGAAAAGGAGATAGACTCCCTCGTTGTCTAGCTGATGCCGATATTAGGCCGCCCCGACCTCGGCGATTTAGTACAACCATCTTATAGTGCGTGGTGTAATGGTAAGAGTCTTAGGAAATGGACTCCTCGATGAGAGTTCAAATCCAGTACAAGGTTGTTTACATTTCATCTAGCACTAATACCCTTGGGAAAGGTATACATCCAACTACTCTCCCTGCAGCTATGCGTAAATAGTAAGGCAGACTAGTCTCTTTAACATTGGCTAGATAACCTGTCTAGTAAAAGTAAAACTCTGAATTCATACCTGTTTAACTCTGCAAAAGATAGTGATCTCCTATCATATCCTGCTAGTACGGAGGGGTTCGTAAATATATATATAATGGAGATTCGGTGTCTATCCGTGTGTAAACGAAACTATGTCTTTTCTTACGTCACAATACCTTCAGTAATTGCTTAAGTTCATAAATAAGTATCTAATTTATAGTCAAAATCAGTAATGCATAGAATATAATTAAATATTATTTATTAACGATGTCTCGATGAAAATCTGAGTTAAATATTCTGCAACATGTCTAATATGTCACTAAAAAATAAAATTATTACTTAGTATAGGGTGTGGTTAATTTGCATACTGTTTTAAACAAAAATAGGGTTTAATGAATAATTACTTGGTGCTATTGATCTCTAATAAATTTGTTTTATTCTCCAAATAAAATCAATCATATGAATGATTTTATAAAGAAACTAATTGAATATAATTAAAATAAGTGTAATCCTTTTATATGCCTTCTTATTTAGTTTTGTCAGTCTTTCTAATTCAATATATTTAATTGAATTAAAACTAAAATCCTCAGGTATTCAATGCTGATATGATATTTTGCATTGACATGTTATTACTACAAACAAGCATCTCAAGACATGACTGTTTCTGATATCTAACTCGTCACGGGTAGGATCGGACAGAAGGTATCAAGCATGAGGTATCTAGCCAGGATCGAATTCGCTTTTCACTATTAATGGATCTGCGAGACTAGCTTGCTAACCATTACACTCCGATACAGCGTCCAAGGCTCGTCGCGGGTAGGATATGACACAACGTCGCTAGTATGGAACATCCAGCGAAAACTGAACTTGCTTTTCAGCATTAATGGATTTGCGAGACTAGCTAGCTAACCATTGCACTATGATGGGACGCCTGAAAGCAAGATAATTCAGAATGCTTCAAAATTAGCTGGGATTATTTCATACAAATGGCCGGGTTAGCTCAGTCGGTAGAGCATTCGGCTAGAAAGCAAAAGGTTCCTAGTTCGATACCGGTCCTCGCCAACTCAGCGTATGAGTAGCACATGGATCTATGCGGTAAAGTAAGGAGCTGATGGTAGGTGTGGCGCTCCAACTCAGATGCTAAAACAATCTCCTTGGTCTAGCGCTATTGAAAAGGGGATAGACTCCCTTGCTGACTGGCTGATACCGACTTTAGGCCGCCTCGTCGACTTTACTTACATTTTTATTTCATACAAATACACATCCATTTTTTTTTCTAATTTTCTCTCGGGACTTTTATCTACGTTCATTCACACGGGTCCAATAATAAGACAAACGGGATTGAAAATTGAAAGCCCGTTAATAAATCTTAGAGTTAAACGTTTAACGGAAGTCCAGGAAAGCTACGATATCCTTGTGTTAACCGAGTCTTTTTATACTAGATACAGTTGAGCTAATTTGATTTCGTATCATGCAAGTGTTCCAACTTTGTTTATCCAGAGTCCTACTGAGGTCTCCTCCCAAAACTCAACAGGGGGCATATATATATATATATATATATATATATTATAAAAAGAGAGAGAGAGAGAGAGAGAGAGAGAGAGAGGGGGGGGACCTAACCAGTTGTTTGAAAAATCTAGTTTATGTATATATTATTCATTATTATTTTTTTAATTCAGTGAAATCTAAAGTGTCTTTGTTAAGGCAATTTCAAAGTTTCAGTTTGTATTTATACAAATATTGATAACCTCTGGTGGCGAGATTTGAAATGTCTTTGTTTTAAAAAGATTCCTGTGCACAGATGTCGGCTTTGTGTAATGTGACACGCAAACAACGCCTTGTTTAAACGTTGCCCGAATTAAGTATTATGGCTCCAAAAGTTGCGACATCAACGCTTGTGTGTCCTGGGTATGCCGTTAAATTGCATCTAATGTTGAAGTTCTAATTGTGGAGCTCTAAGGAGTGTGGAGCTCCCCTTCATCACCATTATTTCCATTTACACTCTGGTCCCGGAGTGGAAATAAATGTTCCGGTTAGATAGAAAAATGATTTCATTAAATCAGTGTCTATTCACGTTAATGCTGGGTTTTAAAAAAAATTATTTCTGTATTTCCTATATATATATATATATATATATATATAGTCCCGAGATACATACACACACTCACATTCACACACATATATGTAAACACACACATACATTTATATGTATACACATATAGTCATACACACAACTCCCATGAACCCTCCCTCACATATATAAGAGCATTAAAAAAATAACCCACCTCATAGAGGTTCTTCACGGAACAAATGGACATGCTTCTACTAACACACTCTTCTACCCGGATTTTAATAGCATGTCAAACCCTCAAAAACACTTCAACTTTTATAGTTCTTCTATAATGCTCCCTTTCTAATAATCTATCAACAATTTCTTCAAATAAGAAATTTTCTCCTGACGATGACCTAAGGTCGAAACTAGTTCAGAATAAACAACATACAAGAAATATTCCTAATTGTCTTATTACTTTTTGTTCATATATATATATATATATATATATATATATATTCGATCCCGGCTAGAGGTAGCTGTTAAAATGTCGAGCCGCACTGATGAGAAGTAAAGTTCGAAACACGTGTCTGTGGATGACTGATATATGCTTCCCACTTCCATGGTTGAGCACTGTGGGCGGGGGACATTAATTGTAACTTCATCGTTTGGTATTAGCCGTGAGCCGTCTGTTTACAGATTAGAGTTCTCTGGTGATTGTAAAAACATACCGCCGTAAAGTATGTAGCAATTAATTGTTGACCCTAGACAAACGGCCCGCTAATAGCCGCAAGAAACTTGGTAGACGAAAATTATGTTGGGTTTCGATCCCGGCTAGAGGTAGATGTTAAAATGTCGAGCCGCACTGATGAGAAGTAAACTTCGAAACACGTGTCTGTGGATAACTGATATATATATTATTATATATATATATATATATATATATATATATATATATATATATTGTGTGTGTGTGTGTGTGTGTGTGTGTGTGTGTGTGTGCCTGTGCCTGTGCGAGTGTGTTTATGTGTGTGTGTGCGGGTGTAGATATAGATTCAATGCCACTTGTTAACTGTCAGTTTCTCACTTATACGGTGAAAACGGTCTACGTTATCCTAACATAAATATATATGCTTTATCACTTATATTAAGCCCTCTATATTTATAAAAGTACCAGACTATACTTACATACATTTTATGTTTTTACCACCCTAACTTACACACACACACATTTATATATATATATATATATATATATATATATATTATATATATTATATGTGTGTGTGTGTGTGTGTGTGTGTGTGTGTAAATCACCATGTTTTTGGTGTTAGGGTGATTCTCATGTGGGCCCTTTTAACAAAAAGATTTAAAATTGGTCTCGTGCAAGTTGAGAGCTCAATATTCAATAATTTTGTACAGACCAATATATTTGGTAAAGAAAAAGGTTTAAAATTCGTCATATTAGGAGTTATACATCTATTTCTACCCATATTTATATTTATTTATATCTGTATGTATAAATATGCATATGGTTAGAAATAGATCTGTAACTGCTAGAGATTTTTAAGACTTTTTCTTTACCAAATATATATATATATATATGTTAAAAAGAAAAATAAAGGAAAGAAAGTGTTGAATGGATAAAATAGGATTATTTTATTTTGTGTTTCGGTCAGGAGTTTATCTATGTAAACATCTATTCTATCTATTATTATTTTAAATACAAAATGAAATAAAATAACAATAATAGAAAAAATATAGAAATGTTTAGTACACAAAGAAATAGTGATGTTCGTCAGAGTAAATCCTTATTGTTTTGAATGAAATTTCCGAGATGTTCGAAAAATAACTTTTTTTAAAATCACACGAAGAAAGTGTTCAAACGCGATGGAGAAAACAGTTATGATGGCATCATTGTCGCATGATGACAGATTTTGAAGAGAAGAGAAGATGGTTGGAATAAAGTCAGGTGGAATTTAATTTTCAAAGAATAAGGAATTTTTAAATAGAATTCATGCGTATGTGTGTTTTGTTGGTGGTTCATTTATTAATTTGTTATTAATATCATCATATTGATTTTTTATTAAAATTTTTTTGTTTTAATAAAAATAAAGTGAGTATCAAATATGTTAGGGAATATAAACAGACTTGATGTTTCATGTTATTAGGGGGTAAGTAGAAACTTATTTTAGTGGGGTAACGCCGATGATAACGATGACGGTAGGGTAAATAAAGTAAATAGACCAATATAATTTATATAGACTGGAGAAAGTTTTAAGCTTTAGTGAAAGGAAATAGGAAGAGTTTAGGTATATGGAAGTAATTTATTTTTATATAGTTTGGAAATGGTTTTGAAATTTAATTTGGTTTAAATTTTGAAATTTAGTGTTGTATATTGAAGTTTTTTAAAAATAATTCTAGCGAGGAATGGTGATATTTTATAAAAGCCAGGTCTTTGTGTTAAAGCGTTAAGAAGGGAGATGGCGGAGGATTCTACGATCCGACGTGCGTTTCGATTATGGATGAAAGCGATCATTGAAGATTTCTGCTAATTAAAATTGTGATTTGTTGATAAATTGTGTGTTACTAATTAATTAGATGCATTTCCAAATTTTAGGTCTTTAGAGTGTGCATACAATCGTTTTTTCTTCATTTCTGGAAGTTTCACCGATGTAGACCTTATTGCATTGTTGACAACATATGTTATAAACACCGACATTAGATTCGTGTTTATTTGTGGAGTGATTTAGTAAATGTCTAATTGTTTAACTTGTGCGGGTGACAGTTTTAATTCCAAGATGATTTAGTTTTTTTTTCAATTAAGGGCGTTACAGGGCTTTGAGGTAGTGTGATTTACTTGGTTTTGGGGATGCTGTTAGGGTTTGTTGAGTTTGTAGAATAATGTTTGTTTTTGTAGATTTTTATAGCTTTTAACTTGGCGCGATGTATGAATGAAATGGGGTATTGTAAATTAATGAAGGATTTGTTGATGTATTCATATTCTTCATTTAGAAAATTAGGAGAACAGATTCTTTTGGCCCTATATATATATATATATATATATATATATTGTGTATAAACTTTGTTCTTGTGAACGTTGTTTCTTTGGGCATAATGAAGCATGGAAAAAAAACAGAACAAAAACAAATATATATATATATTATATATATATATATATTATATATATATATATATATGAATTATTGAATCTGTTTTATTTTTTTAAGATAACAGAATATATTTCTACGTAATATTCAAGTTTAGATGTTTAAGTCCTCTTGTTGTTTTCCATGTCACACATGTCTATATATGTATTTATGTATATATGTATATCTATATATGAAAATGGAATAACTTACCAGTGAAATTGGTCTTAATGGTTAGTTTATACAAGTTTTACCATGATAAGTCAGCGATATAACAAATATAAAGTGCTCAATACGTAAGTAGAGCGAATTTATGACTGTGGTATATACAGAGATAACCTACTCGAGTTTCACCATAAGGATCTTCAGGGTTAAATCTACTGAATTAATCAAGATATTGATTAATTACAGCTAACTGCAGAAGTTTATGTTTTAGTTAAAAATAGATTCGCAGTTAATGAACGCTGGAACGCTGATTTGAAACATTAACAGACGTGGTGTTTTTTGCGTCACATTTTTTTTATGTGTAGGTAATCTACTAAATATATCTTAGGCTACAAACAACATATACATATATTTTTTGGAAGATTATGTGCTTGATTAAAGTCATACCTAATTAGTTAATAAATTAATTATAATTAACTGAATTAGGCGTGCATATCGGTTTAAATGTAAAGCGTAAACAAATCGAGAAAAAGTCGATCTCTGTATGTACATTTCAGTTTAAAATAAACGAAAAATTCTGGAGAAGCCTGCTAGTGTAATGGTTAGAGTGTCCGCCTGTCAGCATGACAGATAGGGTTCGAATCATGCA
>CM042143.1:119814450-119816824 GCA_023376005.1 Doryteuthis pealeii | reverse complement strand
AAAAAAAAAGAGAAGGAAGATAAAGAAAAATTATTTTTCTATTTCAATTCTAATTTTGTTTCACTTTATTCAGTTTTATAATATTGCCTGTATTATTGTTTAGTTTGAGTTAAAATTTGTTTGATAGATGATTGATTAAAGAATATACAAATTTTAGATTTTTAGTAGTCTAAATTATGTACAACTATGCATGTACAATAATATTCCTTTGTTACGCGACGTACGTTTATTTAATAATTCCCTTGATATTTCGAAATTCATATTCTAATGTCAATAACTGAAATAATTTAGTCACCAACAGACACTTTATAATATTTTGTATCATTTCATCTATAAAAAGAATATAAAACCATCGCCTAGAGATTTTTATTTGGGTACACTGATTTGAGGGTCTGAGTTATATATATATATATATATATATATATATATTATATATATTACAAGTAATTGGTAATTTGCTTGAAGCAAGTATGTTTAATAATATGTAATGATTTGAAGGTAATTAAATGCGTATAATAAAAAAAGATGTTATTTTTTGTCTTATCGATTTCAAAGTAGAATCTTCAATACTTCAGAGTTAAATTCAGAAATCACAATT
The DNA here is from genome assembly GCA_023376005.1 of Doryteuthis pealeii. Classification (NCBI taxonomy): domain Eukaryota; kingdom Metazoa; phylum Mollusca; class Cephalopoda; order Myopsida; family Loliginidae; genus Doryteuthis; species Doryteuthis pealeii. Next base: position 119,816,226 of record CM042143.1, on the reverse strand, counting down.
TATAAGCGTCCTGAGAAGTGAATTAAAAAAAAAAAAAATTCCTCTTCGAACATTTTTTTAAAATTCTTCCCGTTTTTTCTCAACGAATTTTTTTTTCACAATTTCAAAAGTAAAATTTCACTCTGTATGAAGTCGTAATTTTTGTGTACGAATATTATACATTTTTTGCTATTATTTTTATTTCATTTGTTTATTTAATAATAATATAGTTTGAACCGTGTTTTACATATAGATAACTGACCGAAACAAATGTGTAAGTGATATTGATTAAAATTCATCTTTTATTATTCCAATTCTGTAGTTTCTTTTCTTATATTTAATTCTTCCTCATATATATATATATAATATATATATATTATTATATATATATATATATATATATTATATTGATCTTTATTTGCGATCATTTACTGGTACTCTGTATATAATATTTACTTTAATATATGAATAAAAACGATCGAATTAAATTACTTTTATTTCAATTTTTTTGAAACATTCATTCATAATAAATTCAATATTCCTTAATTTATAGCATGGGATGACCTTATAAAAAACTCTATTTTTTCTATACGACTTCAGGAAAAATTTTTCGTTTTTTTTATTTGTAATTAAATATCTTTTTCGAAGACATGAAAGTAGAAAAATAAATAATCTAATTTCGTCGAGTCACTTTTTCCAAAGATTTCATAACAAGAAATCATTGAACTTTTTTTTTAACAATCAATCACTTGATATTATATATTTAGCATAAGTCCCGAAAGGGAATTGGTGAAGAATTTAATATAATAAGAAAAGAAAAAATAGAGATGATGATGATGACAAAATAAAAAGCATATCATTAATAAATAATATGAGATAAGAAATTTAATAATATATATATATAATAATATAAATTGTTGTTGTTGTAGTAGTAGTACTACTTACTACTAGTAGTAGTAATTTTGATTAATAATATAGACTAAAATGGGCCGGGTTGCTTTAGTTTGGCAGAGGCGTTCGGCTGAAACACAAGGTTTCCTAAGTTCGATTCCGGCCTCGCTAACTCAGCGTTATGAGTAGCAACAGGATCTGTGTGGTAAAGGTAAGGAGCTGAATGGTAGGTGTGCGCCCCATCTCAGATGCAAAAAACAATCTCCTTAGCGCTAGTGAAAAGGGAATAGACTCCCTGCGCTGTATGGCTGAATACCGACGAACTTTACTTTTAACTAATATATATAATTTTTATCTAATTAATTAATAGTTATATGGTTATAAATAATAATAATAATAATGATTGGTATTTAGTAGTAGTAGTAGTAATTTGTTATATAACTTATATATATATATATATATTAATATTATATATATATATATAATTTTTATTTATATTATAGATATATGTTTAATTAATTAATTATAATAATAATAATAATATAATTAAAACAGGACCTGTTGGATATACACAGTAGGTAAATTTGGATTATTTACAACGTTTGATATGTTTACTTATTGATATTGCTAAATAGTTCTATTTAAAAATATAAAAATCTTGATTTAAGTTGTCTTGATATTCTTCCTTTAATTGGACTTTGCTGTCACTCAGCCTTCAGTAAACCAACCAGCTTTTAGACGGGTCGTGGAAAAACCTTCTCATCATCATCATAATACTACTCTAATAATAATACTTATTATTATTAGGGCCGGTTTTAAGGCCTCAGTCGGCAGAGTTGTCCATTAGGCAACACAAGACTCTGGTTCGATAACGACCGCTCACCAACTCAATGTAAATGAGTCGCA
>CM042143.1:119799450-119809450 GCA_023376005.1 Doryteuthis pealeii | reverse complement strand
GGGGTGAAGAAATTGATGGATGTTTTATAGATGACAGGAGATAAAAAAATCTTTATAATTTTTTTTGTGTGTGTGTGTAACTGTATTTGTTCAGCGTTATATTTTTGAAAGACGAGTCGCGGACCGCACACGCGAAGATGTTATGATGCGTGACGTAACTCGAAGAAATGCATTCAACAAAAGACAAGAAAAAGTATTAATGGACTGATTTTATGAGAACAAAGGAATAAATCTACCTGTAAAAATGACCACATACACTTCTACTCACACCACAATACCAGTACTAAAAAAGAAATTATTATTGGCTTCTATCTTAGAGCCCTCCGTATCTGCACCCATAAATACCTAGACGATGGATTTAAGTATATAGAAAATTCCTTTTTTAAATCTTCTTTACCCTAAATCTTTTATACATTCTGCTAAATCCAAAGCTCGCAAAGTCACAAACCTCCACTAATACATCTTCTAATATAACAAAACTTCCCCATAGATACATAGTTTTACCTAATAACTCTTCCATTAACTCCATAGAAAACAATTTACACAACCTTGGTATCAAAATCGTTACTATTTCATCCAAATCAATTAGAAGCTTACTCAATGCTGGGTTTCACCATCCTATAAAATTTGAGGCTGGCGTTTACGCAATTCCATGTAAAGATTGCGACAAAAAATACATTGGAGAAACCGCCAGAACTCTCAAGAAGCGTTTATATGAGCACAAACGTGATATTAAATTGGGCAATTTTCAGAACATCCTCGACCAACATATGTCTGAAACTGATCATAACTTTAGTTTCAATGATGCCACAATATTAGCTCATATACACAACAAAAGACTACGACAGATTTTTGAAGCCCGTGCAATTTCGCTTTTGCCCTCCCTTAATAATCGACATGGATTTTTTAACATATCACCGTTTCTAGTTAAAATAGTTTTAAATAATTACAAAATACCAGGCTTTATTTAATCATTTAGTTATCATTCCCACTTTGTTCCCTTTGTTCTCATAACATCAGTCCATTAATACTTTTTCTTGTCTTTGCTGAATGCATTTCTTCGAGTTACGTCACGCATCATGACATCTTCGCGTGTGCGGATCGCCTATGTGCATTTTCTAAGTATCTGTTCATGGAATAAATTTGGTAGCTTTATTGAAACTTTTGTTCCATAAGGAAATTATTAGCAGCATATGCGTATCTTAGAAGTATCTTTTTATGGATCAAATTTAACAGCATTATATAAACCCATTAGAACATTATTAGAAGACTATGTGCATTTTATAAATATCTGTTTATAGGCCTTTAGCGTTAACTGATACATTTAATGGCATCATCTGTCTACACTGCTCAAAAGAGATTGTTTCTTTTTATACCACTTTACGCTTATCCCGAAGAAGCAAGTTCTCAAAGACATTTCCTTTTCTTCGAGTTCTCAACATATTTATATTTTAATTTATCGTTCGATGATCATTGGAAATATGTATTTAGTATAAATAGCATAATATTCTAAGGTCTTATGTAATATACTCAGACTCACAGTGTTAAGTAACACGATTTCAGGTACTCGCTTTCTTAGCTCCCCTACACATGCTGTGATATATACAAAATGTATGTTTCAAGTTACGGTTTCAAAGTCGGGGGATTGCCAGCAACATATTGGTCAGGGCTCGACAGTAACGGCGTCCCGTCGTCCTGGGGACGATAGAAAATACATCCGGGACGATCAAAATTTCCTAAAAGTTAGTACTACATTCCAATATTGGCCGTCCAGGGATTGCCCAAATACTGATCTCAAAAAACGGTCTAGTTCTAAACTTAAAATTACTAATGGCAACAACACTGAAGAAATAGACACAGTCACACAGTATATATTTTTTATGATTGGAAAATGTCCATATAAAGATGGAAATAGAATAAATTTTAGTTTATAAAATTTTTATTCTATTATTCTTGATTATAAATAGATGTTTCTGTCAACTGCTTCAGCTTTTCTTAATGTTTTATTACATGTTATTATGCTACTGATGACTGACAAGTATAGATGATGCTAATGAATTAAACAAAAATATTTTGATTTCGGGACAGTCCAAACCCCATTCGAGACGGTTGATAATTTTTTCGGGACGGTCATGAAAAAAGTTAGTGTCGGGGCCTGATATGGGCATTTTATTAGTATCTGTTTATGGAATAAATTTGGCAGAAGTATAGAAACGTTTGGTTCTAGAAGGAAATTATTAGCAGCATAAATTGCGTTTTTAATGGTCTTCTTTGTTAGCTGCTGATCATCCGTCTACACTGCTCAAAAGAGATTGTTTCGTTATAACTCACATGGCTACGGCATGGAGGAATTTTCGCTTTAAATTAGAAATAAAAGGAAATAGAAAATGGGAAAGTTTTCTGTCATTGAATGTGAAACGAAACTTTTTCTGATAATACAAAGAAACAGAATTTTCAAGGATAAAATAATTTAAATGTCTCTGACAGGGTTTAAACCCAGTTAAAAAAATGTAATGGCGATTTTCATTGTAAGCAATTTTTAAACAAAAAGATCCAAGAAATACAATCTTAAGCTACGGTCATCGATTCCATTTCTTACTAAGATATTTGTTACTCTAGCGTGCCTCTATTATTATTATTATTAGTAGTAGTAGTAGTAGTAGTAGTTGTACTAGTAGTAAGAAGAAGAAAGAAGAAAAAAGATACATAGTAATAAAATAGGTTCAGTCAATTTTTCAATGATGATTTTTTTTTAAATCAGGATTTAAAATCCGACAATAACTGTTACAGTTAGTGTTACTCTAATAGTAGTAGTAGTAGTAAGAGGAGGAGGAGGAGGTGGAGGAAGAGGAATATAAAAAAGATACATAAGAATAAAAGATGTTCTGAAAAATTACTAACGGAAATCATGCTGATTTTTAAAATCATCATTAAGGATCCTGGCTTTTACCTGAGATTGAACCTTCACGTTTGGCACCATTAAGAGACTCATGACATCATCCATCCTCCAAATAGTCCTTCTAAGGTATAATAGTGTATCTCTAACTTTTATGATACTTTTCCATGTAGTCTAATGGCATAGAAGTTAACAAAGTATTTTGTCAGAAACTTTGACAATTCATGGAAACTTTACTTGAGATTGAACCTTCACAGTTGGCACCATTTAGAGACACACAACATCCCCAGTTCTCCAAACAGGCCATTCCAACGTTTATAATCGTGTATCTCTGTTTAACTTTTATTACACCTTTCCCTGTAGTCTCATGGCATGGATGTTACAAAGTCTTTTATCAGAAACTTTGACAAATCGTGGAAAAACTTCTACAATAAATTTTTCTCGTGTTACTGACAAATGGCCAGCATATGTTCAAAGTAAAAAGAAAACCGCGTCTGAATAATGAAATTATATACGGACTGCGTTCAAGAATCCAGACAAGTGAATAGCTTTTTGATCCCCTGTAAATACAATCACGACGCCATAAATAACGTAAGAAATAATATCACAGTTAACATCGACATTTTTTCAGCCCCGGCGCTGATGACAATTCATAAGCTCAGTAGGATGACGCAGCTGTAAATATGAGTAGCATATTATATATATATATATATATATATATATATATATTATATATTTTATGTATGTATATAAGGGGGTGTTTGTGGTGGGTGTGTGGGGTGTTTACAAACATTCGCGTAGAAATTAATAACATTTATCTAGCTATATCTATAGGTATAGACGTATGTACAGACGTCTCAAAGGTAAATAGACACTCCAGTTATCAAACAAGAGTCGTTATTAAAATACGAGGCTGTGTCAAATGTTTTGCAATATTTTGGGTACGTGTTAATTTGCGGCAAGTATATCACATGACCGAAGCAGTTCAATAGATCTCTGTCTCTAAGCTGTCAGTCTGTCTCTTTCTCTCTCTATATATATATATATATATATATATATATATATATATATATATATATATATATATATATGTATATATGTGTGTGTGTGTGTGTGTGTGTGTGTGTGAGTAGACACTTCTTAATTGCTGTCCTTCATTATATATATATATATATATATATATATATATATATATATATATATAAGAGCCATGTTTGGTGGATGCGTATGGGGTTATTTACCAACATTTTCCTGGGAACTAATGATATTTATCTAGCTATATCTATTGATATAGACGTCTTGAAAATAAATAGACTCTCTGGTTATCAAACAAGTCTTTATCAGAATATTCGAATTCGAGTCAAGATTTTTACAATATTTTCGGTATGTATTAGTTTGTGGCATATATATCACGCGACCGAACCAGTTCAAGCCTTGATATGTACTCACTGTGATTGTTAGCATGCTAGTTAGTGCACTTACATGTTGTGCATTTCTTCAGTGCATGCAGGATTTGAAAGCCTCATAACTGAACACAAAACATTGTCTAGTTCGGCAACGACTATTATTAACTAGAAGTAATTACTTCAAACCATATCATTATTAGTATAAGATAGGAGTTGTTTGGTTGGGTATTAACGTTATATGAAATGCTATGTTCCAAGCGCTATGCGAAATGCAAACAGTCTCGTCCAGGATTTGAACTCGAGTCGACGAGTCTATTCCCTACGACTCTAACCACTACACCACACGTCTCCAACTTGGTGACTAGAAAATAATAATGAAATAGGCTTGTCGCAGACCATGAATAGTTAGTTCAATGCTGCATGGGTATTCCAAACATGTGAACTTTTATCATATTATGCCAATGAATATTATTAGCATTCGTTGACGTTAAATTCTATCTGATGGTGAGGTCCCAGTTCTGGCAAATGTGGGGCGCCTATTTATCACCATTGCTCCCATGTTCACTCTGACCCGGAATGGTGGTACCTGTTAGGGTCCCATCTATGGGTTAAATAGAAAAATGTGTTTATAAAAAAATTGAGTATCCATTAAGAATGAATTTATTTCAAAACTTTGTCGGCATTAAATGACTCAATGAGGTTGATATGCCGTAAAAGAAAACAAAACTAACAAAAACAAAACATTAGCATTTGTACTGAAAATAAACAAAAATGTTCCTTTGTTTTCTATATCATTCATTTATTTCGTTGAGGAGAACCAAATATCAAATAGAAAGGGGGATGTTTGTATGCAGAAATATTGGTGGTATAATCGGCAGGGTAATTATGAACTTTTGTTTAGTAAATTAGGGTGTCCCTGAAAAAACAGAACCCACAAATTTTGTAATAAAACGATTAATTTTAACTAGGGGGGTTTAGGGTTAGAGTTAGGGTTAGGTTTGGGGTTGGGTTGGGGTTAGGAGTAGGGTTGGGGTTGGGGTTAAGGTTAAGGTTAGGGTTAGGGTTCTGTGTTTTCTGGGTCAACCTGTACAGGGTGACCAAAGAAAAAACAGAACCCAAATTATTTATTTATTTTCCCATTAAACTAAACCTAAACACAAACCCTAACCCTACCCCCTAGTTAAAATTAACAGTTTTATTACAAAATGTGTGGGTTCTGTTTTTTTAGACACTCTAATTTACTAAACAAATTTGGGTTTCAAATAACAAAACATAAAAACGTGGAAGTTGAATAATGAAATGTTGCATAGAAAGCAAAGAAAAGGACGAATAAAAGAGAGAGAAAATAAGAGAGAAAAGAGAGTAGAGAGAGAGAGGGGGAGATGGATAGATAGATAGAGAGAGAGAGAAAGAGAGTGAGAGAGAGAGATGGTGAAGATAAAGACAGGGAGATAAGAGCGAAGGAAACAAAAAAATAAAAACGTGGAAGTTGAATTATGATGTGTGTGTAGAAAGCAAAGAAAGGAGAACAATTAGAGAAGAGAGGAGGGTTATATATATATATATATAAGTATATATATTATTATATAAGATATATAGATATATATATATATAATAGATATATATATATATATATATACGATATATATATATATAGATATATAGATATATAGATATACATATATATATAGATAGATATATATATATATAATATAGATAAGGATATATATATATATAGAATAGATATATATACTATAATAGATATATAAATATATATAGATATATTATATATATATATACGATATATAATAGATATAGATATATATATATAGATATATATATATATAGATATATATATATATATATAGATATATATATATATATACGATATATATATATATATAGATATATATATATATAGATATATATGTATATAATATATATATAGAGATATAGATATATATATACGTATATATATAGAGATATAGATATATATATAGATATATTATATATATATATAGAGAGATATAGATATACTATATATATATATAAGAGATATAGATATATATATATATATATATATAGTATATAGAGATATAGAATATATATATATAATATATATAGTATATATATATATAGTATAGATATAATAATATATATATGATTATATATGATATATAGATATATATATATATATATATAGATATATATATATATATAGATATATATCTATATATATATATATATATATATGATATATATATGATATATATGATATATATATATATATATATGATATATATATATAATAGATATATCATTATATAGTACGAATAATATATATATTATATATAATAATATATATTGATATATATATATATAATATATATATTATCGATATATATATATATATATATAGTATATATAGATATATATATATATATCATATAGTATAGATATGATTATATTTAATAATGATATTATAATAAGATATTAGTATATATCAGTATAAGAGTATATATGTATTATAGTAGATATAGTGATGTTAATATATATTTAATATAGATATATTAAATGAGTGTATGTATATATAGTGATATATATATATACTATAGGTAGAGATATGATATATAGTATATATATAAGATATATATATACATGTATACTATATATAGATATATAGATATAATATATGTATTATATATGATATATATATATACATAAGATATATAAGTATATATGTAGTATATATTATGATATAACTAATATAATGATATAGTATACGATATATACTATAATAGTAGATATATATATATCTATATAGATATATATATATACTATTATATAATATAATAATATAGTATTATATAGGTATATGATATTATATATATATAGTATATATAGATATATATTATATATATAGATATATAGTATTATATATATATATATATATATATTATAATAATAGGATATATATATAATATAATAATATACATATTATATAGTAGGATATAATATATATTATATTATAATATATATATGTATATTATATATAATTATATTATTGATTAAGGAATATATAATAAAGTATATACTATATTTATATATGATATATATACGATATATATATAATATGATATATATATAGATATATAATAGGATATATATATATGATATATACTATATAGATATTAGATATATAGATATATATATGATAATAACAATATATATAGTATAAGAGTATATATTACGATATGATATATATAATATAGATATAATATATACTATATTATATTAGATGGAGAAAAAATAAATATAAGAGTAGAATTTAAATATAATAATTTAAATTAGTATTATATAGATATATATATGGTATATAATATATGATTATATGATATATATATAGTAGATATAGGTATATTATATACTATATAATAGAATAGTATATATATTATATATAATAGATTAGATATATTATGTATATATATAATATTAGATATATATATATATAGTATAAGATATATATAGTATATATATATTATATACTATAGATATAATAGTTATATATATATACGAGTATCAGAGAGGAGTACGTATATAGTACGATATATGTTATATACTATACTATAGGATAGTATAAAGTATAGAGTTAATATAGATATATATTATATCATATATATAGATATAGTAGTATAATTATATATAGATAATTATATACTATAATATATAGATATATATTATATATAATATATTATAGATATATATGTATATTATAGAATATCATATATATATAATAGTATAGATGATGTTATATATATAAGTATATATATATAGATATATATTATATATTAGATATATATATATGATATGATATATAGATATATATATATATATTATATGTATATATAGAATATATTATATATATATATGATATATATATATATAGTATAGATATATATATATTATATATATAGATATAGATTTAATATATATATAATTTATAATCTATTAGATATATATATAGATATATATATATAATATAGATATATATATATACTAGTTAGATATATAGATATATAGAAGATATATATATATATAGATATATTATATATAGAGATATATATATATATATATAGAGAGAGAGACTATGAGGAGATATATAGTATATATATGGAGAGATAATATATATATATATATATATAATATATAGATATATAATAGATAGTATATTATATATAGAGATATATATATATAGATAATGATATAGAGATATCATATATAATTATATATAGTATTATAGTATATATAAGGTATGAGATATATATATTAGAATATATATATATAAATATATATATGATATATATAGGAGATTATATATATATTATATTATATCGATATATATATTATAGTATATATAGATATATATATTATATATTATATATAGATTATATATATATATAATTAGAGATATATTATAGTATATATATGATAAGATAGATATAGCTATATATTTATAATATTATGAGACGATATATAATATAATATATATATGAGAAGATATATATATATATTATTATATAAGAGAGATATATATAATGAGGTAATAGTAAAGAGAGAGAGATATTAGATAAAGGCTAGTAAGGTACCTAGAGAGAGAAAGATAAGACTATTATATGGTATTATTAGAGATGATACTATATATGATATATATAATTAGAATGGATATATATAGACTGTATAGTATTATATATAAGAGGAATAGTATAGTAAATTGTATATTAAGTAGAGAGATGTAAATATTAGCATATATATATGGAGAGAAGAGTATATATATATATAATAGGAGTGTAGAGAGATATATAGTATATAATAGTACTAATATATAGGAGATCATGAGTAGTGATAATAATATGAGATATATAGTGAGAGAGAGTATATATTATATAGTATATATAGAGAGATATATATATAGTATATATAATATAGTGCTTGGAGAGAGATATATATAATATATAATATACGAGAAGAGGAGATATAATATATATATATATAGAGAGAGATATTATAGTAATATATATATTATAAGGATTATATATATTACTATATAGTGAAAGAGATATATATATAATATAAGATATATAGAGATATATATTAATTATATATATATAGAGATATATATATATACTAGTTATATAGAGATACTATATATATAATTATATACTAGAGAGCAAGATATATTATATATATATATATATAATTAGAGAGATATATATATAATATACTATATATATATATTAGTAGGATAATATATTATACGAGATATATATATTATGATATATATTAATGCGAATATATATATATAGATATATATATATATGTAACGGTATATATATAAGTATGGATAGATTGATAGGTTAGTAACGTATTATAGTGGTAGCGTGGGAATATTAATAGAGTATATATATATATATATGGATATATACTACTAAGATATATATATTATATATGCGCAGAGAGATTATGATATATTACTACGAGATATATTAGTATATAGATATATATAGATATATATCAGAGATATTATATGAAGTAGGCATCACACTGGGACCTGGAGGATATATATACTATATAGATATAATAATATATATAGAGAGATATATATAATATATATATATTATAATATTATATATATAGAGAT
>CM042143.1:119784450-119796950 GCA_023376005.1 Doryteuthis pealeii | reverse complement strand
TGGTTAAGAATATCCATCTTCCACCCTTGGCCGAGACGGGACGATACCTACCCATCCCAAAACAGACTTGCTTTCTCCTGAGATCCAAAACATACGACCACAACGTCCGGTGTCGACATCTTGAAGAGTCCTATTACTGATAGACGATTAGGTCTAGGAGGTATGCATCATAGTAAGGATGGGTGGGGAATATTTCGGGGGTGTAAGACATAGGGGAGGATTCGGGATGGGGATGGGTTTGAAGGGGAGCTGAGGAGATAAATAATATGATATGAGAGAGAGAGAACGCAACGGTGAAAGACTAAGACTGATGTTGTGGTTGAATAGAGAAGTGTTCGAAGGAAGAAAAGTTTTCAATAAACAATTTTTAATAATCCACAAAAAAAAATCATTTTTCTTTTTATAAATGGAAAAGAAACATAGCGCAGAGTGCATTATATATAGGGGCAAAAATATGCGCCCTCCGGATGTAAATATTTACGTTTTAATATAATATAATGTATTAAATTAGAAAGACTCAAGAAATTATATAAGAGCTCATATGAAAATATTACACTTATTTTAATCATATTTCAATTGATTTCTTTACTGAACAATAACACCAAATAACTATTTATTAAACCCGGTTTTGTTAAAACCAGTATGCAAATTAACCACACTATATATTATGTAACTCTTTATTTCTTAATTAATAAGATACATTGCAGGATTTTAAACGTACTAAGTCCCGCCCCTCGGGTGGGGGTTGCTGTAATTACAGGGAGCTACCCCCCCCCAGGCAACACCTTCCCCCTTTATTTAAAGCGGTTGGGTTGGGTTTATAGCCCAGTGTCTGAGGTGCCCCCTTGGGAGAATGCCGACGGGATCAACGCATTTTTTGGACCCACCATTCATGAGTCTCGGCTTGTGGGTTATCCCACATTAATAGGGCCTTGTGCCTAACCCGTACAACGTGGGGGTACGTGGTAAATATCAAGCGTGGGGGTACGTGGTAAATATTGGCTGTTTTGATGCAAATCTAACTCAGATTTTGATAGAAACATCGTTAAAAAATAAGATTAATTCTATGTATTAGTTAATGATTCTGACTATAAATACTCATTATTAAACTTTTTTCTTAAGATATTGTGACATAAGCAGTGAGGGATTTTTGTTACAGACAGACAAACACTGAATTTCCATTATGATATGTTATATTTATATATCATAAGTATATTATCATATAATAAGATAATATGATATATAATCACACACACACATTATATATATATATATATATATATATATATATATATATATATATATATATCATATATATAATGTGTGTGTGTGTGTGTGTGTGTGTATCGGGTGGCAATTACGCTAGCTCCTTTGGATTTGATTTTTCCCAAATTCATTTCTAAGTTTAAAAATTGTAATCGTACAAAAAATTCCACCGCATAAAATCACGTAAAAAATCGCGAAACAATTGCAGTAATTAAGAATTGGGAATCTAAAATTGTTATGATTGCGAGTCCGTATTCCATCCGGAATGTTTCTGGTTTGCTCATTGTGCAACGTTTTAAAAATTATCGACCACTCAGTGCTAATCGAAATCACTAATAATTGTCTGCTAGCTTACCTCGTTTTCTGTTACATCACGTGAGATGCTCAATTTTAATATGGGCAATGGTAAATTCTATGTCTGTGAATAACAATGAAGAACGTTAATACAACAAATATTCAACGCAACAAGTGCTATTTCTCATATTCTTGAGTTAATGGATTTACGTGTGTCAGTGTTTCACATTTTTTCGATTTTCTTTTCTTTTTTTTTTATGAGTTTGAAATAAATTTGGGAATAATCGAAATTAATTGCGAAATCCACCGAAAGTCACCCATCAATAATTGTTTGTATGGAAAGTAAGGACCTACGTACATCAAATTGTCTTTAACTCCTTGCCTACTTTAAACCAATCGCAGTGGCTCTGCCATCACTCCGATCATACCGTAAACCACTGGCAGTGGTTCTCTCTCACTCGTGTCACTTACATTGAAAAATCACTACATGAACACCCTGCCATGTTTTTTTTTTCTTTCTGTGAACAAATCCTTAGACTCGTACTTGATTCTTTTGCAATAGAGAATTAGTTACATGGAATATTCCGCGAATTCTCCAATCTATTTTCTGACATGAAGATACAAAAATACTAAAAAAAAAAATAAAAAATAAAAAAAATAGTAAAGCCATGGGGGAAATTTAGTTAGTATTGTTAAGTGTCAGGAGAAGAATTCTCGTTGAACTATTAAAAGGTAAAATTGAATATAAAGAATAAAAGATAAAAAATATACAGAAAAAGTTGTTGTTTTTTATTTATCTCTATATAAATATAGATAACAGATTTATTTTTTAACTTTTTAAATCCCAGGTAACGCCTAGTAGCTTCACTAGTTGGCTAATAAGCATCGAATATTATATAAGAAAATATCAAAATAAAAAAAAAATCACCTAAATTTTTTTTTTCTTCAGCAGATACAAAAATACTAAAAAAAATCGGTACAACCTTGGGAGAAATTTAGTTAGGGAGTTAAGTTAAGTATCAGGAGAAGAATTATCGCTTAATTATTAAAAGGTAAGATTGAATAAAAAGAATAAAATATAATAAAAGTATGCAGATAATTTTTTTATTAATCTATATATAAATATAGATAGCAGATTTATTTTTAACTTTCTAAATCCCGGGTAACGCTTGGTAGCTCTACTAGTTGATATTTAAGCATCGAATATGCATTAGAAAATGTTATAGATTTCAAAATTGAATGTTTTATAAAATACTGAACAGTTCAAAATGGATTATTGAATAATATTGAATCATCAACAAATATCTGGAAATACAAAACTGACCATTAACAAGTGAAGACCCGGATCACTTTGGTCAGAGTGGAATGGTTTCTTGGTCTTCATTGTTAAATGTCGTATCATCCTTCGTGGTTGATTTAATGCCAAAGTCCTCAACCATGAATATTGTTAATAGGCAGATTTGGATTTCCAGGTATTTGTTGGTGTTATCATATGATTCAATTATCCAAATGTTCTGTGATTTACATGTAACTGTTCAGCGTTTTATAAGACATTTAATTTTGAAACCTAAAACATTTTTTCGAAATATCAACCTGTACTGACAAACGATAACACCGAGTCAAGGTCGCAAGTATTGGGCATCCAACGAAGATTAACTTCGCTGTTCAGTGGTAATAGGATCTGAGAGACTACTTTTTGCTAACCATACCATAATGCAAGGGTCTCCAAACTACGGCACGCCGACGGTACCTGACTTTGTTTGGTAAAGCGTACAGACCACGAGACGTTCTGATACCATTTAAATTTTAATATCATATTAAGCTTACTATATATTTGAAAGCAATTCTCTTGATTGGATGTAGCAATTCTAAAAAAAAAAACATTGACGGTATCTTGAAAGGCCAACTTCAGTTTCACAAATCTCACTAAATCTTTTCTGCTAAGGTTGCGTTCTTTGATAATGTTTTGAAAATGTTTTGAAAATAAATATGTTGGTTAAATTTATTTTTGTGCATCTTACGCCACTCAAAGATAGATTTTGTTTTACGTCTTTTTTCTCAGATCTTTTGTTCTGGCTTGCAAGTATTGATCACAATAATAATGTGGCCCGCGCTCATTGATTGTTCAATTATCCGGCCCACTGTGAAAAAATTTGGTGATCCCATTTACGTCCCATTATGGCATAATGGGACGCTCAAGGAAATCAAGATTGAAAACCAATGGACCCACTGACTAACTGATTATCCTTTAAGTGTAGTGTTGCATATATAAGAGTTTAGTATTGTACTTAATTTTTCCGCCCTGTCGGTCGCACCTCTGCAGAGGAGTACCCCCCCCCCCACCGAACGAGGCTACTTCTTGGCCCTGGGTACCGACCGGGGATGCTTAAGGACGGAATTCTGGTTGCTGAGCATTCCATGACATTCACACTCTACTTTAGCTAGACGGGCAGTCGAAGAGGCCACTTCCTATCAATCAGCCAGTCGTGTCAAGCCCTAGCACCTATAGGATTGTCCCAGTCTCATTAACCTCCCAAATAACCGCCCAAATATTTTCATCGTATATGTAATAGAAGGCAGTGGCTGAGGGTCTTAGTTTCCTGGGTATGGCGTTAAACTGTATCTAGTGGTGAAGTTTCGATTATGGAACTCCGGGGAATATGAAGTGCCTCTTTAACCCCATTACTCCCATGTCCACCGGAGTGGTAGTACCTGATAGGGTCCCATCTATGGGTTAAAAAGACTTTTTTAAAAATAAATATCAAAGATGTGTTTAAAAAAACTGAGCTTGAAAAAAATTCAGTACCCAACAAGAATAAATAAAACAATGTCTTCGGCATGAAATAACCCAACAATGGTTCATATGCCGTAAAATTCAGCCAACCAACCAACTTAAATTTTTCAAAATAGTTTTTTTTAATTAATATAACAGTTTCTTTTTTTTATTTTATTTAAATCTTTTTTCAAATACCTTTTTCTTGTTTTTATTCAGCAATCAAACCAGAGTCACTTCACTAAAAATTTAAACGTTAAACGTTTATCCACTATTACAGCAGAGTGGTGGTAGTGGGAGGGGGCGGTAAAACAAACCAACCAAATTGCGCGTTGAGTCTCCACCCATTCTCTTCCCACTACCCCGATCCTAACAATAGCTTTCCCGCTTTTGTCCAATCAGAGCGCGCAGCCAAGAGCGAAAGGTGCCACCAGGTTTGACAAGAATACGCCGACGTGATCAATTACAAACATAGGGTTGAACGTGTAATCATTAGAGGCGCGGGGGGATGAATGTGAAGGGTTGCAGAAAGACAAAAGAAGAATCGAACACGTTTGTTGGGTTTGAGGAGAAATAAAGAACTTCTGCCACTCACAGATGCCACCAAGTCTGCTATTGTTCTAAGACCGTTCCGCTGGCTTTTCCACCATTAATATTGCCACAACGGTCTTGTCCATCATCACTACCAATAACAACAACAGCAACAACAATCTCCATAAGACATTAATAACCAATATTGCCACTTATATCTCTCGAACAGATACTTCTTATTCTTCTACTATATTTACCCCCAGCATCTCCATCATTATCAGAATACTCGAAAGAGTCCTGCAGACTCGAGTAGACTTGTTGTCCCTCAATGAAAAATCTCTAGTTAAAACTAGTGCGAAAAAACTCGCACGGAATAATAATAATAATAATAATTATTATTATTATTATTATTATTATTAATAATAATAATAATAATTATTATTATTATTATTATTATTAATTTTATTATTATTATAGTAATAATAATAATTTTTGACATGTCAAACTATTACAAAGTGTGAAATTATAATAGAAAAACAAAACAGCAATAATAATAATAATAATAAATATAATAATAATTCTCTGGGACTTGAAATAAAAATGGATCACCTTATCCAGCAAGAAGACCAGACTAGTGTTGATAAACAAAAAAGAAAAGAACTTTGTCAACTGGTGATTTTGCAGTGCCAGCAGATCACAGGGTGAAGCTGAAGGAAAATGAAAAAATAGACAAATATCTGGGCCTTGCCAGAGAACTAAAAAAGTTATGGAATATGAAAGTCAAAGTGATACCAATTGTAGTTGGTGCACTTGGAACGGTCCCAAAAGGATAGGAAAAGGGTTTGGAAAGTCTGGAAATCAGAGGAAGGGTTGAAACCATTCAGAACACTGCACTGCTGCAATCTGCCAGAATACTCAGAAGAGTCCTGGAGACCTGAGGAGACTTGCTGTCACTCAGACTCCAGTGAAAGACCATCAGCTAATGCTGATGTGAAAACTCAAAAGGAGTGAATAATAATAATAATAATAATAATAATAATAATAATAATAAGCCATATATTAAGTGAATGCAACAAACTAGCACGACGAGGATACAAGGCTAGAAACGACTGGGTTGGAAAGGTGATCCACTGGGAATTGTGCAAAACAATAAATTTTGACCATGTAATAAAATTGTATATGCATTAACCAGAATCTTTTTTACTAGATGCAGTTTAAGGTCAGGCCTAGGAGACGGTTCTAAATCGAACTTGGGTGAAACACCTTCTTGATCGCTATGGACAGGAAGAATATCACTTCAGTATCTTCTCAGTAGCTGATCCTAACATTTGAGCGATTTATGTTTTCGTTGGTGCTATATAAGATACTCGAGATGGTTGCAAAAATTATCGCTACAGTCATAGAATCCAAAAAATAGCATTCCATGAAACAAAAAAACAAAATTGGTGTATTATCGCATAAATGCGTCCTGGCCTCCCCCCCAAAAAAAAACATTACGCAGTGCCTGGTGAAATCCAACCCCGGCTACTATTGAAAGGCTATTTGTCGATAAAAAACACTTCAAAGACCGTTAAAAAATATATAAAGGGGGGGATTCAAAATATTTGCATTTACTTGTTCGGGAAATACGTGCAGGGGGTAAAATATCGCTTTCTATCGTATTAACTTTTGGGAAAACGCCTGCAAACAGCTAGGGAGTTCAATAATAGTGTGGGTTGACATTTAGCAGGCACGACTTTTTCAGCATGCACTGCTTAGCGTTTTTTTTTTTAGGGCAGGGGGCCAGGACACATTTATTCGATATGCACCAAAAACTCTCCCCTTTTTCGGATAGAAGATGTTGTCAATAGATACCACAGAGAAGTGTGTCTTTTTTCTCACACTGGATCTTGGGAAAAAAAAAGAATTATATTGTCATTATATATCATACAAACAAAACTCCGTAGAGACATGGACATTTTCTTGGATTGGTTAAGTTGTTTAGTCGGATTTAAGGCATGCCAACCCTTGTTGGATTATTTTATGTCGAAAACATTTAATCTATTCATTCCTGACGAATTTTGAAATTATTTTTTAACTCAATTTTTAAACACTTTTTGTTAACTATTTTCTCTATTATCTGCGTTATTCGGACTATTGTCCCCATCTTCATTGTTATTTTGTACAACGTTTCGGCCGATATTTCCCTCCCGGCTTTCAGGTATTTCTGTCGGACTCGGGAACCTCTTCGACTCGGGAACCTTCTTTTCGAACTGGGAACTTTCTTGTCGTAAATTCAGGAGCATCACGGAACTTTGAACCTAACCCTTTCATTTATTCACGGGGGTAATTCTGATTTCCGCTAACATAGTTCCGTGATGGCTCCCAATACGACAAGAAAGTTTTCCGAGTTAGAAAAGAAGGTTTCGAGTCGAGAAGGTTCCTGAGGTCGACAGTAAATACCTGAAGAAGCGGAGAGTATATCGCGAACGTTGTACAAATAATGAAATGAGGACAATAGTCCGAATTAACGCCTAATAATACTAATCTTCAAGCTCATCTCAAACATTCAGAGAAATAGTTATTTTCTCTATTCAAACATATATGGGATCCTAACAATTACTGCCACTTCTGGGTTTGGATAAACTGGGATAAGGAGATTAGGGTACTCACACTCTCGCCAGAGTCAGAAGCATTGGCAGGTGCTCGGAGGGGACATCTGGAGGAACTAATGAACAGAAGCTCACCAATATCAGGAAATAGGGAGAAAAAATTCTGATGTCAGTTTTCGACCTGGGTGTAATTGTATGTCGTAGAAACGAATACAGCGACAAGAGTTCAAATCCTGGACGGGACTGTTTGCATCTTAACATAGCGCTACCCCCACCCTAGATAATGGTATACATCAACATTTTCCTCTCAGCTATGGGAAATAGTCGGACTACTGAGCTCTTTAACCTTAGATAGTGTTACCATTTTAGGGTATATGGTGAAAGCGTGTTTTACATGAGATCTTTTGGGACATAAATTTTGACCCTTTCTTGAAGTAGAAAGATTTAGTATCAGTTTAAATCTTGTCCGCTAATCCATGTTTAGAGAGTTGTTTAAATCCTTGTCCGTTCGTCTGTACATCCAGCTAGCAATTGTACGACAATTTATCAATGTATTTAAATAGTAAATTAAATACATGTTTGGGCGTTTTGATTGATCGATTCAGCCAACGCTGTTTTGGAAGTGTTTATAAATACAAGTTGTAATCTTCAGCACACGTTATACCCCCAAAATACGCCAACAGTTAGGCAATCAGTCTAGGAGAAGGAAACCTCTGAAGTCAAATCTGTTAAACTCTTAAATTGACCTTGTGACAAAATAAAGACACATATGAAAATATTAGCTTCTTTGTGAAAACGAACACCTTCTTTTACTATAACTCAACAGGCAATTAAAAACTGAATTTAATTTTCTTGTCTTATAAGGACTTATTTCGTAGAACAAAATATATTAATTTTACTCTACATAACCCAAAATCTTTTTTTATAACAGAATTAAACTATTCATAGAATAAACGAATACTTCTCATTTGAATACAAAAAAGTGAAAATTTCCACCAACCAATAAGGACACATGTTTAATTCTCAACTTCTTTCATTGTTATATTTCTAGGGGTAAACAGAAAATAGATCAAACGAAAGAAAAATAACACGAGAGAAAGAAAGAAAGAAAGTAAAGTAAAGTAAATGAAGATGATTCTTTAGGGAGAAAGAGGCAGAACAGATAAATAAAGAAAGAAAGAAAGAAAAAAGAAAAAATGGAAGAAAAGAAAGAAAGCAAGAAACAAAGAAGATAGAGAGATTAAGAAACAAACAAACATGGAAATAAAAAAGACGAAAAGGAAAATGATTTTTAACAGAGAAGGAAAGAGCAAGTGGAAAAGAAAGAAAGAAAGAAAAGATTACAAATATAATTATTCTGATAGAGAGAAAGAGGAAGAAAACACCTCAAAGCAAAGAAAGAAGATCAGGACAACGAAGAAGAAAGATGGAGAAAGTAGATTAATAAATCTGAAGCTGGGGGGGGGGGGAAGAGATGGAGAAAGAAAATAAACGGAAAGAAGAAAAAAATTAAATGAGGAAAGTAAGAAACAATGAAGGGAGAAAGGGATAGAGGGTGTTAAAAACTAGCAAACATGGGAATAAAAGAGGACGAAAGGAAGAGGATTATTAACATATAAAGAAAGAGAAAGGGAAAAAGGAAGAAAGAGAGAACGAAAGGAAGAAAGAAAGAAATGAAGGAAAAAGATACGGATTGATCTTTTGATTAAGAGAAAAGAAAGCCTCAAAGCAAGAAAGAAAATCAGGACAGAAAAAGAAAAACGTGAAGAAAATGAAAGTGGATGACCAAGTATGAAGGTGTGGGGGATGAATAGAAGAAGAAAGAAAGAAAGAAAAACAAACGAGAGAAAGAACGAAAGAAAGAAAGATAGAAAGAAAAAAGAATAAAAGTCGGCGAAGAGGATTCTTTAGGCGGCAGAAGGTGAAAGAAGTTGTAGAAGATAGTGAGAAAGAGATAGAGAAAACTAATAATGAAAGAAAGAACAAACACACAATGAAAGAAAGAGAGAAAGAAATGTTAGGTAGAGAGAGAGAGAGCGAGAGAGAGAGAGAGAGAGAGAGAGAGAGAAGAGAGATGAGAGAGAGCGAACATCTCAAAGCAAGAAAGAAGATCAAGACAGAGAAACTATAATTAAAGAAACAACACACAATGAAGAAGAAAGAAACATTAGAAGAGAGAGAGAGAGAGAGAGAGAGAGAGAGAGAGAGAGAGAGAGAGAGAGAGAGAGAGAGAGAGAAGAGAACACCTCAAGAAAAGAAGAAGATAAACAGCGAAAGAAAAAAGATGGAGAAAATGAAAGTAGATGAACAAGTATAAAGCTGGGGAAGGGAGGGGTAAGAGAAGAAGAACTATATATAATTAGTTGGGGGGTGAGGGTTGAGGAGTGTGGCGGAGATGGCAAAGAGTCAAAAACGTGGAGGAAAAATCAGAATAATAAATGATGAAAGAGGCAGATTAGTTTACAAAATGCAATTTGTTCATTTGCGACTGAGTCATTTGCGACTCGTTGTTTAGATTTGGCGCCAATTTCGGCAACTGATCCTCTGACCAGTTGTGACTGCGTGGATAAACTTACTCAAGATTCATTCGTAGTAAAATGACCAGATATTTTCTGGTTAATTTCTTGGGGAATGATAGGAGAATAGGTAGCGAGAAAATTGATTAATATGCATATTCATATTGACGGTATAGCACAATAATACATTAAAAATTACATTTTTCACACACACACACATGCACGCACCCCCCACATATATATTGTAAGAAATTGTATGCTTATATGTATGTATATATATATATATATATTTAAAAGAATTTATATATATATATATGTGTGTATGTGTATATATTAGAAATCAAGTTACTATATAAATATAATGGAAATTTCTATAAAACGAAACACTGATTAAAATATCATCAATCCGCTCTACTAACGTATTGAGCACTTTATATTTGTGCACTTTATTTTATAGCACTGACTGATCCGATTAATACTTCCACAACAAAATATTGGGATTAAATCAATATTTTTTACTGGTAATGTTTTATTGTATATTTTATATATATATGTGTGTGTGTGTGTGTGTGTGTGTGTGTGAAGAAAATAACAGATCCGACAAAATCAGAGAACATCTATTAGACAGGTTAATAACGAACGCAAATAATTCAATTCAATTAATATTTCGTCTCTGTTGTTTTCAGAAACTTCATCAGAATGAATTCTATAATTATAATTATTTATATATCTATGATCCAGAGTGGTAGTGATTATATATATATGTGTGTGTGTATGTCCCAGAGTAGGGTGATTATATATATGTGTGTGTATGTCCCAGAGTAGGGTGATTATATATATGTGATTGTGTGTGTGTGTGTGTGTGTGTGTGTGTGTGTGTGAGACCCAGAGTGGGAGTACCTGTTAGAGTCCCATCTATGGGTTAGATAGAAATTTGTTTATAAAAAAAATGAGTTTTAAAAATTTTCTTTCCAACTATTGATACAAATCTTTCAAAACTTTGCCGGCATTTAATGTCCCATTGGTTAATATGTCGTTAGATAAAACAAACAAAAATACAAGCAAAATAAGACCCCCCGGCCACTGCCTTCGTGCACATATATGATAAACAAATCTTGGGTAGTGCCATAGGGGCAATAGGATTGGGATAATCATATAAACATGCTAGGGCTTGACGGGAGAAGTCAATTGACCACACCTCTAGCTTAAGTAAGGACCAAAGTGGAGTGTTGCATGTCATGGACTCCTCAACCACCTGGGTTCCATCTGTAAGGGTATTATGAACTGATAGTGTAGAGGAACTATAACAATATCAAAAATAATCTAAGAGAAATCTCACAACTTTGAGTTTCACGAGTCCGATTATCAGGTGTGGTTCGTTAAAATACATCTATAACTAACTGAATTCATAGCATTTACCTAACATAGAAAATACAAAAACACGTATAAAAGCAGACTTGTGAGTTATATATACTAGCAAAAAGAAATAACCTCCAGGTGGTGTAAAAATAAATTTAAATAAAAATAGGGGATGTGGAATTAAATAGATAAAATAAAAATGTATTATTTTATAAAAATTACTTACTTACTTACTTACTTAAAAAGCAACATATTCACTCCACTCGACCGTGAAAAAGATATTTCCCCTGAAATATTTTAGGAAAAAAACTATTTAAACATAGATTCATCTAAAGATGAATAAGTATCGAAATTTTCGTGAAAATTTGACAATGAATTGATTTTTCATAGAATTTCCATATTTTCATGTAATAACGATACTGAGTATAAATTAAATACTCATTTATAAAGTTACTTGATTTGCGAAATGACTTTGACGTAAGCAGTGACGTAATTTCGGTTACAGCCTTTCCTTTGGATGAGGTAAGCCGCTAGGAAGCGGTGGTTTTATAACAGACTTTTCCTTGTCCTTGGTGGGTTGCCGACCAAGGCTAAGGAGCTCCATCTAACCAATTTGGAGATTTATGTAAGTAGTAAGTACCCCAATCTTACTATTGTTGGTGTAGATAGTCGTTGGCTCCCCTAGAGCTCAGCCGTCCCTTTGTTTTGGTGATTATGGGTAATACACACGGTCTTAACCAGACGGCCAAGCCTTTGTCTGATAAGAGTGCCAGTTTAGTTGCTTGTTACATATTTAAGTTATAACAGTATTAATTCACAATTACACAACAGCATCAAAGACGTTCTGAACTACAGTGAATTCATCTCTATGGATTTCTTTCAAAAAGGTTCAATTTTTAAACAATACTATCTGCAAACCCTTTAGCAAAATTCACCTTATTTATTGAATGATACTCGTATATACTATTATATACTATACTGACAGGCGGCAGTGACACAGAAAAATAATTAACACAGCTCCTACCCCAGCTATGGTTGGCGGAATGAGAACAGGAAAACCCCGTGGACTAAATAAAGGGTTAGGTTCAAAGTTCCGTGATGGCTCCCGATTACGACAAGAAGGTTCCCGACTACGACAAGAAAGTTTACGAGTTCGAAAAGAAGGTTGCC
>CM042143.1:119771950-119779450 GCA_023376005.1 Doryteuthis pealeii | reverse complement strand
TATTTGAAGTATCAGGTTTATATAATTATTCTAAGTTATTAGAGAAGATAAAATCCGTCTCTTACCTTTGTAATATCTGTTGAGAGTGGGTTTGACTAACTTGAATTCATTTTTCAGAATTTATTTACTTATTTATTTTTTTTTCTGTTGAAAAAAAATAAAATATAATATATATATATAATATATATATATATAAGAGAGTGTGTGTGTGTGTTTTCACCTTATATATATATATATATATATATATATATATATATATATATATATACATATGTATATAATATATAAGTGTGTGTGTGTGTGTGTGTGTGCTCCTGCGTGTATGTGTGTATGTATATTAGAAGAAAGAATGTCCGCAAGATAGTTTGGATTTTATTTTTTCAAAAATCTTTTTTACTTTATGTTCGCTTCATGTGTTTCAGTAAGATATATATATATATATATATATATATATATATATATATATATATATATATATATATATATATATGTGTGTGTGTGTGTGTGTGTGTGGTGTGTGTGTGTGTGTGTGTGTGTGTGTGTGTGTGTACATATTAAAACCCATTATCATTTAAAGATTCATTAACATTCACAGACTGATTTACCAGTATATCAACATTCTCATTTTTTTTACGGAATGTTTCAAAATACTTATGAACTACGGATTATCTAATAAGACTCCAGTCTAATTACTTACTACTCTTATACATATATATTAGCTTAGTGTGTCCCTCGAGGTGTAATGGTTAAGAAACTAGAATCAAAGATACATTACAACTGAATAATGAGTTCGATCCTCGCTGGATGCTCCAGACTTGCAACCAATGTCACATACTATTTGATAAATTTCCATATTGAGCATTCTGTTCATTAGGGCCACTTGCATCAAAATTAACACTGTTGGTATTGCATCTGAATCAATTATATATATATATACATTTCCGTTGTAACATTTTCCGATAAACACATCCAGAGGTACGTACTGTTATCCATTCGTGAGCAATATAATATAAGTTTATGCTTAAATTTAATCGGATTAACCGGAGAAAGGCTGGGGACATACAACTAATACACACACATTATATATATATATATATATATATATATGATAGATAGATAGATAGATAAACTGACTGAAACACATGTGTAAGTGATATTGATTAAATTCCTCTTTTATTATCCATTCTGTACTTTCTTTTCTTTATTCATTCTTCCTCATATCATCGGATTCAATTCCAATTCCATTTTTATAGTCAGCCGCCAAGTACCGAGACACCCCCCACCCACACTCACTCACATAAGTGCGTGAATACATACACACACACACACACACACACATATATATATATATATATATATATACATATATATATATATGTTGAATTAAACAAAAGACATATCTCCTATTTAACTATTTTATTTGTGATTTTTTCAAGTTTTGAAAAATCTTGAAAAAATCACAAAAAGAAAAAAAATCACAAAAAAACACAAAATATCACAAGTAAAATTGTTAAACAGATGTGTCTTTTGTTTAATTCAACATGCATAACTGAAAGAATGCTGCCCATACACACACACAAACACACACACACACACAATATATATATATATATATATATATATATATATATATATATATATAATGTGTGTGTGTGCGCGCGCACGCGTGTGTATGTGTATTAGAAGAATAAGATAGTTTGAATTTTGTTTTTTCAAAAACATTTTTAATTGATGTTCGCTTCACGTGTTTCATTGATTATATATAATATTATATATATATATATATATATATTATATATATAACGCCATGGGTACTACATCCTCGTGTGTTTTGATAACCTAAAGAAATTTGTTTTGATTAATCTATGTATATATTTCAATTTAGATATACATTCTCATTATCATCATCATCATCATCGTCGTCAACTGCTTTTTAATTTTTATGTAGCGTTACACCGAAAAATCGTTCATGGCATTTGTTAATGATATTAACTGCAATATTAATTATGATTCACCATGAACGGGAGAGGGGGGGAAACTAAATAATGAGTATGTTATTTTCTCTGGACATCTATCTATTTATCTATCTATCTCATTCTTTATAAATATATATCTATATTTATCTATCTATCGATCTATTTATTTATATATATCTTATTATAATGGAGATTGTGTGTTTGTCTGTCTGAAGCCGAAACTAAATCACTACTCGAGTCACAATTCCCTTAATTATTGACGTCACATTCACCATGAATTTATTTTTATTTAAACCTCAGTTATTGATAAAATTGCTATACCTTATTAATACTTTTGACTTTATCTACATTCTAATAACATGCAATTGTATTTATATATGCAACAAAATAGCGGGTTACAGTGTGAACAGGAAAGCTAATTTGCATATTGATATTAAAAGTTTAATTTTATTAAAATATGCGCTTGGTATTATTGATTTCTAATTGTTTGTTTTTTTCTTAATGAATATGAGCAAAAAACTCGGGGATAAATCTTAAAAGAAATCCTTTAATATAAAGAAATAACAGTAATTTTATTCTTTACTTTCTAATTTAACTAAATAGTTAAATTAGGAAAATTTAGCAATAAAAGGAGGGAGTGATGAAAAATGATGGAAGACTTAGTTTCAAAGTTGTTCTATTCTTCGATTATACCCCCTCTGTTTCAAATCATTTTATTTGGATTTTTATTTAGTTTCAAAAGTATTTCAAATTTAACATATTTCATTACATTTAAATTCAAATACTTGCACCCGGAGGGTGCATATATTTGCTAGTATATATAATTTACGCATTGCCCATCTAAATTATCTCAAAACCTTTTCATTTAACAAATTATAAAGCGAAACTTAGTATATAATTAATTACTTTTATTTCCGTTTTAATTTACGTGATAATTAATGCGCTAAAAAAGAAAATACTGTACTCACACATACGCACCTGTAAACACCCACGTGTACACTCTTACACAGATACACACTCACACATGTGTATATATATATATATATATATATATATATATATGTACGGATGATTTTGCACATCACTCAATACTTCAAGTAACAGATTTCTCGTGTTCATAATTATAATATCTTTTAGCTCTTGTACCTGTTATGATAGCATCGAGCAATTTTTATGCAAACTTTTTTCAGTAAGGGATGATTCTACCTGGGATCCTCAAAATCTCACTGTATAACCATACTGTATGCTCCTGTCGGTGCAAACATATATTCATACAAGGATTTTTATAAATAAAAAGAGCTCAATGTATAATAATCAATACATTAGATTAAATACACAGCAATATTTATATGTATATATATACATATATCAATGTGTATGGCTGGCACTCTTACACTTGAAGAGGCAGTAGTGAGCCAACGTACAGTATTATTAGAAGAGTACTCAATATTTTGTGATAAAGCATTAATGAATACACAAATAAATAATAACAATAATAATAACAATATATATATATATATATATATATATATATATATATATATGAAACAAGTTTGCTACCATGAGTGTCATACTATTCAATGAATAGCATGCCACCCACGGTAGCAGACCTGTTTCCATACAAATAGATATATCCTAATATATATATATATATATATATATATATATATATATATATATATATAATATGTGTGTGTGTGTGTGTGTGTGTGTGTGTGTGTGTGTGTGTGTGTGTCTGTCTGTATCTCAGTTTGTGTGTCTCTGTGTGTATCTGTTTGTGTGTCTCTGTATCTGTGTGTGTCTATGTACTATTTTTAACTAAACTCCTGTTTGAAGATTCTGTGAAACACATGAAAATTGTGGAACGGAAATATAGTATCCTTAATTTTCAAACTTTAGGTTTTATACCTTGTCCTCTCTAATTGCTATACAAACACTTTTCTTATTTGCAGGCCTTATATATATATATATATATATATATATATAATATATATATATATATATATATATATATGGAGACGGATATCGTTTCAGTTTCGGGGGGATAAAACAGCTAATAATTTAACCAGAATTGAAGAAAGGTTACCAACCACATTTAATATATTTTTAATCTATCTATCTATCTATCTATCTCCAAATTTAATTATATCAAAGTTTAGAAGTAACTCCCATATTAAGAATTAATTTTCTTTTAAAGGATCAGTTTCTCAGAATTCAAAATACTTTCTAAAACTAATACACAGACCTCAGATTGCTTACAATACATATAAATGGGTAGTTTTAATCTATATTTCTTTGAGTGTTTATATAAATCATTAATAGATAATTAGTGATTGAATTGTCTATCTTTATATGACAAAAAATCATATTCATTTTTGTATGTACATACAAGGTGAGTCATTAAAGTATCGGGATTGAAGCTGTATTTAACAATAAATGTAACGTTAATTTTTTTCAGAATACAAGGCGTGTCAAAAAGTACGGATTTTAAAGCTGTATTTACCAAGGTAGAAATGAAGAATGAATGGAAGTAAGGAGCTGATGGTCGGTGTGGCGCTCAACCTCAGACGCAAAAGGAATATTCTTGTTCTAGCGCTAGTGAAAAGTGGATAGACTCCCTCGCTGATTGGCTGATACCGATTTTAGGCCACCCCGACGACTTTACTTTTTATTTATACATGACGTACAATATTCTTCTATTTTCTAATTACATATTCTCTAATGAAATAAACTGCACGAAATGTTATTGTTGGACCGAAGGGTTAATCAAGAGCCTTCTGCAGGACTTAGCTAAATTGACATCCGATAATTCAGTTTTTATGATTATTTTAAGTAAATGACACATGTATCTATGTGTTAAATAAATGACACATGAATCTATGTGTTAAAATATATGATATTTATCTCAATTATTTATCATAATTTGNAGCATATATATTTTAATTTAACATATATTTGTTTGTACTGAAAAGTAATTTTTTTTTTTATTTCTTAATTTTTTAAAATTTGATTTACATTTTAAATCTTAATCTTAAATCTGAAATTTTAACTTTTAATTTTTTTTCTTCCGGTACGTAATTGTGTCATTTTTTCAAACTTTACTCCTAGAAGCCGGTAGCCCACGTATTATACCTTTTTGGAACAGGAATGACTACGTGAGCAATCAAAACATTTCGGGCGAAATGCAATAAGATTAAAGATTTAAAATGTAATCAAAATTTTAAAAATTAAGAAATAAAAAAAAATTACTTTTCAGTTACAAACAAATAATATGTAAATAAATATAATTGCAAATTATGATAAATAATTGAGATAAATATCATATATTTTAACACATAGATTCATGTGTCATTTATTTAACACATAGATACATGTGTCATTTACTTAAAATAATCATAAAAACTGAATTATCGGATGTCAATTTAGCTAAGTCCTGCAGAAGGCTCTTGATTAACCTTCTGGTCCAACAAATAACATTTCGTGCAGTTTATTTCATTAGAGAATATGTAATTAGAAAATAGAAGAATATTGTACGTCATGTATAAATAAAAAGTAAAGTCGTCGGGTGGCCTAAAATCGGTATCAGCCAATCAGCGAGGGAGTCTATCCACTTTTCACTAGCGCTAGAACAAGAAATATTCCTTTTGCGTTGAGGTTGACGCCACACCGACCATCAGCTCCTTACTTCCATTCATTCTTCATTTCTACCTGGTAAATACAGCTTTAAAATCCGTACTTTTTGACACGCCTTGTATTCTGAAAATAAAACGTTACATTTATTGTTAAATACAGCTTCAATCCGATACTTTAATGACTCACTTGTATGTACATACAAAAATGAATATGATTTTTGTCATATAAAGATAGACAATTCAATCACTAATTATCTATTAATGATTTATATAAACACTCAAAGAAATATAGATTAAACTACCCATTTATATGTATTGTAAGCAATCTGAGGTCTGTGTATTAGTTTTAGAAAGTATTTTGAATTCTGAGAAACTGATCTTTAAAAGAAAATTAATTCTTAATATGGGAGTTACTTCTAAAACTTTGATATAATTAAATTTGGAGATAGATAGATAGAAATAGATAGATTAAAATATATTAAATGTGGTTGGTAACCTTTCTTCAATTCTGGTTAAATTATTAGCTGTTTTATCTTCCCCCGGAAACTGAAACGATATCCGTCTCCATATATAATATATATATATAATATATATATATATATATATATATATAATATATATATAAGGCCTGCAAATAAGAAAAGTGTTTGTATAGCAATTAGAGAGGACAAGGTATAAAACCTAAAGTTTGAAAATTAAGGATACTATATTTCCGTTCCACAATTTCATGTGTTTCACAGAATCTTCAAACAGGAGTTTAGTTAAAAATAGTACATAGACACACACACAGATACAGAGACACACAAACAGATACACACAGAGACACACAAACTGAGAATCAGACAGACACAACACACACACACAACACACACACACACAACACACACACACTATATATATAATATATATATATATATATATATATATATATATATAAATATATTAGGATATATCTATTTGTATGGAAACAGGTCTGCTACCGTGGTGGCATGCTATTCATTGAATAGTATGACATCATGGTAGCAAACTTGTTTTTCATATATATTATTATATATATATATATATATATATATTGTTATTATTATTGTTATTATTTATTGTGTATTCATTAATGCTTTATCACAAAATATTGAGTACTCTTCTAATAATAATCTGTACGTTGGCTCACTACTGCCTCTTCAAGTGTAAGAGTGCCAGCCATACACATTGATATATGTATATATATACATATAAATATTGCTTGTATTTAATCTAATGTATTGATTTTTATACATTGAGCTCTTTTTATTTATAAAATCCTTGTATGAATATATGTTTTGCACCGACAGGAGCATACAGTATGGTTATACAGTGAGATTTTGAGGATCCCAGGTAGAATCATCCTTACTGAAAAAAGTTTGCATAAAAATTGCTCGATGCTTATCATAACAGGTACAAGAGCTAAAAGATATATAATTATGAACACGAGAAATCTGTTACTTGAAAGTATTGAGTAATGTGCAAAATCATCCGTACATATATATATATTATATATATATATATAATACACATGTGTGAGTGTGTATCTGTGTAAGAGTGTACACGTGGGTGTTTACAGGTGCGTATGTGTGAGTACAGTATTTTCTTTTTAGCGCATTAATTATCACGTAAATTAAAACGGAAATAAAAGTAATTAATTATATACTAAGTTTCGCTTTATAATTTGTTAAATGAAAAGGTTTTGAGATAATTTAGATGGGCAATGCGTAAATTATATATATAGCAAATATATGCACCCCTCCGGGTGCAAGTAATTTGAATTTAAATGTAATGAAATATGTTAAATTTGAAAATACTTTTTGAAACTAAATAAAAATCCAAATAAATGATTTGAAACAGAGGGGGTATAATCG